>ML121539.1:189533-397981 GCA_003788615.2 Terfezia boudieri ATCC MYA-4762
GCTGGTCGTCGTCGTCGTCGACTTCGCTGGGGTGCTGCTGCTGCTGCTGCTGATGCTGCTGATGCTGGATGCTTGAAGAGGCGGAAGTGAGCTGATGGAGTCGTGCGGCGCGGATTCGTTGGAGGTCGGCTGTTTTGTCCAGGGGTGCATGTTAGTTTTCTTTTCTTGGTTGTGGGGGGGGGCGGGGGAATTATGAATGGTGGGGAGATGGAGGGAGGAGATAAATAAGAAAATGAAAAAAAAAAAATGAAAAACGTACTGTCCTCTGACATGTTTCCTTTTTCTCTTTGATTGGGAGGGAGGGAGGGAGGGGAGTTGGTGATGGGAGGTTGGTGAGGTGAGATGAGATGAGATGAGATGAGATGAGGTGAGGTGAGGTGAGTGAGTGAGTGAGTGAGTGAGTGAGTAGTACTGAGTGAACTGAGGGGCTTGTTTGTTGTTAAAGAAGAGCTTTGGAAACGGGGAGCTATGGGGTGGTGGGGTGGTGGGGAGGGGCTTGGCGTTTGTATTAATGCGGGGCTAAGTGATGTCAGGGTAAATATGTCGTACATATGTATGTATGTACCTACTGTACTGTACTTATGGGGATGCCTTGTTTCAGATGCCATTTTGAAAGAACAAAACTAAATATTCAGACATGTTGTTTTTTTTTTACAGTATTACTGCACTCGCAATAGGATATCTATACACTGCAGCTTAAGGCCACCCAGGACATATCCTCCTCCTAGTACAATCCATCCCCACAGCCCCCCTCTGAATGATCATGATTATGCCCATGCGTCCCATGACTCCAGCCCTCCCTCTTGGCTTTCTTCTTGATCAGCTTCCTCTCCGGGAACCCTTCTGTGCTCCTTCCATACTTTGCGATAATATCTGCGACGGCTTTGGTATTTGCAATCCATGCACCGACATTACAATTCTTGGTCATGTCTTCCGGCTGGTGGTAGTTCACATCATATGGCTCGCCAGCCTCACCTCCGAACATTGCGGCCTCCTGTAGGGTCTTGATGCCTTCCGCGCCAGTAAACAGACCACCGCTGGGGATGTTGGCTTCAAGGAATGGGCCATAGTCGGAACGGCCGGTGAAGGCGGTGGGAACGGACTTCAAGCCGGCACCTTTATAGTAGGCCTCAAAGGTATACTCAATCAGGTTAGATCCAGCGGGGCCGGTGAGGTTGAAACTGGATCCGTCACCATCGTAGATGCCGAAAATATAGTTGGGGGAGGCACTGTTAAACTTTTAGTGCAGTCTCAAGGTATGAATGAGTGAGATCGAAACTTACATCATGTCAAAATTCAAGTACATTGCGATCTTCAGGTTCTCATCTGGGGTAAGCTGGTTAACATAGTAATGTGCGCCAAGCAAGCCGAATTCTTCTGCAGAGAAGAAACCGAAGCGAATCGCGTTGTTTGTCTTGAAGTTCTTGAGTTGCAGAAGCACCTCCAGTATACTGATGGAACCAGAACCGTTGTCATTAATACCAGGGCCTATGCAGTTTCAGTCAGTATGCAGCAATCAACAAGCCATCGAGGAAGGACCTACCGAGTGGGACAGAGTCGGAGTGGGCTCCAACCATGATGACATTGCTCTTGTTCCCAGTCTTGGTCTCGGCAATAACGTTAACGGTATTGCGCATCTCGCTGAAGCTGTCGATGTTCATTTCTCCAATGAGAATTTCTCCTCTGTTGATCCTTTTTACAAGGCCCAAACCGGCATGCATTCCCATGGCACCTGTGGGGACAAGATTTGGAACATCGAGAACACGACCGTCAAGTACAGTTCCAAGGACACTCTATTGCAAATTAGCAAGAATACCCATTAAAGCTTATAATTTCGAGATTAATAGGGACCCACGTTGTAAACCACGACTGCCGCGGCCCCTGCGGCCCTGCCCAATTGGCTCTTGAGGGTAATTGTGCAGTTCCCTCGTTGCAACAAGACAATCTTCCCAGCGAGGCTGGATCCAAAATCCGATGAATTGCAACCGTCACCCTTGGCAACCCCCAACTCTGCCTTGAGGTTCTTGACAGAAGGACTTCCTCGAGCGGCATAGAAAACCTCCACATCGCCATCCACTACAAAGCTACCTATGGCCCCAGAGTATCTCTCCGAAAATGGCTGAAGATAAACATCATACCATTCTGACAGCTTGGAGACCTCATTAAAGAGATATGCAACCGTGGCATTGTGCCCAATTCCACCGAATCCCCTGTTCCCATCCTTGGATCCAACCGCAAAGCTCTGGAAGTAACCTGCATGGTGGAGCAGCCGCGATCGGGTAAGCATGCGGCAGAGTTTGTTTGATTCAACGAGAGGACGGGTGTCACTCGCGTCGAATTCGGGGTACAGAGGAGTGGTTGAGAGCGCAAGGCTCAGAGGAAGCACAGCCAGTAGAAGGGAGAGAATTTTGGCCATTGTGCTTGAATTTCTAGATGCGAATGACTACTGGTATCTGAAAATGAAGCCAGATAGAAGAAGCTATATTGCGAAGAAAGCAGAGAAGTGCTGATCCCCGAGAGGGGTTATATATCGGTCAATCAAGTAGACTTTGGATATAATAAACATCATCGTTCGCAGAGACGGGCCAGCCAAAGCACAGCAGATAGATGATGGACGGATCTGAGATATTCGAATTCCAAAGGCGTGCTACGTACATGTCCGTGGCGCATACGATCTCTACAAGGTCAACGTTAAAGCCACCAAAGACCGTTAGAAAGGAATTAGGACACCCCATGTCTACTACCTTGCAGCAATGGAGTAGTTTCGTGCAATGGAGCCGTTTTCCCCGCTGAAAAGACACCAGATCTTGCGGCCATTCTTTGCGCAGGCCGGAGGCCGTTTGCGGTGCAACAGTGATGGGCATCAGGCTAACGTTAAGCTGCATGGATATATGTGTGCCAACCAGACTAGGTATATGCGTGCGGTAGATTGTCCCAATGAGGAAGGAAAGCTAGGACGGCATCCTGACTCCTATATATGGCGTGTGCCGATGGCATGAGATTGAAGCAGACACAGCAAGAGTAGGTACCGGAACAGTACATGGTGTAGCCCCAAACTTCCTAATGCCAGAAACATAAGAACGGCTCCGAGACAAAGTGATGGGAGATCTGCAACTTTCCGAAAAATAAACATACATTAAATGTTGTTACCCTGAAAAGCTTGGTATTGCATCAAACGAAATTTCTACCCACTCTTGGGATTATACTGTCACAACCTTTTTGTGTCATATGTCCCGCCAGAGGATCCCGCCAGGCGCATAACTCCAGATTTCCCATAGATTCTAATTTATCTCAGTGCTCGTCAATTCCTCCTTCAGTGGCGCCCTGTACAGCCCACCCAACAAGAACGCTGGCTCGTCGACGTTATGGTGTGCATAACTAGATTTCATTAGTATATATGTAGCATTACACAGCAAACCCCTCCAGGTACCTACCTCATAACGCCGATTCCACCTGGCTCCAACAGCATAGTCAACGGAAAGTCCAATTGGTATCCTAACCAGCGCTTGGTGAATGCCCGGAGGAAGTGTCCATGAGAAACCAAGAGGATGTCCGTCACTGGGCTTTTTTCCCCCTTCATCCCTCCCCGGTGGAAGTCCCTAATCTCCGCGATAATTTGGTCGATGCGTGCTGTGACTTCACTCGGCACCCTTCCCGCTTACAATAGTTAGACACATATATCTCTCCCGAGAAGCTTGCAAGACTCACTCCCCCTTCGCTATCTCCCCTTCTCCTTCCCCATCTTCACACCCATCCCTCCAAACATCCCACTCCCTCTCCTGATCTAACCCCCTCTCCTTCCTATCTCTCCTGATGTCCCTCGTCAACCACCCCTCATACCTTCCATACTGCCACTCCCGGATCTCCTCCCTCGTCGCGACTTTCCCCTCCCCGTGCAACTGCTTTAGTGTATGTTCTCCTAACAGGAGCTTTGCAGTTTGTTGCGCACGGCGACGGGGAGAGATTAAGACTCTAGCGAGTTTGGATGGGTCGATGAGGCGGTGGGGACCGACAAAGGCATCGGAGGACGCGAGGACTTGCGATTCACCGGCAGAGGTAAGGGTGAGGTCAGTGAGCCCAGTGTATCGGCCATTGAGGGTCCATTCGGTTTCACCTGTTTTAATTGAGGCAAAATCAGCTGGAAGTTAGAACATTTGGGCCTTGTGTGGCAACAATTACCGTGGCGGGCGAGGAAGACCCGGGGAGTGGTGTCTTCGAGTATCGAAGGCATTTTGAGAGGTGCAATGGAATAGATTCTGCTGGCTCCCTGCTGTTAAACTTATGTTCAAACGCAAACTGATTCTCACTTCGGAGGCCTATATTCTGACAATCCCAACCTGACAGACCACCTTACCCCGCTACAGTTTGGTTGCCCCCGCCATTTCCCTGGGGTTATTCTGTTCGCAGGGATTGGGGAGACCAGACTCGGTAGCGGTATATGTTCTCGACATATGTACCAATAATGGCGAAGTACTCTACATCTTCAACGAGGATCATTCACACAAGATGACGAACCTTCTTAGAGTTGACCATCGCCAGCTTCTGTGAGTATCCTACAGTCGCACGGGCCAATGTCGATACCTAAGATCACGTGAGGCCCCTCCCTGCCTGACCGATATCATATATACACCTTGGACTTGTTTTCCAGCCCAACGACACAGGTCAAAATCTCAAGCCGCTAGATTTACTACTGTTAGCTCGGAAATGCCGAGGGTGTGTCTTTATCGCCGTGTCATGTCATATATTCTTATAATCAAGCTCCCCGTTTACATCTAAATTCAAGTGCTAACACCATGCAAGTATGGATGTGTTATTCACTTCCTTCTGGCCTAGCACCTCTATATTCTATTGATCTTGAACCCGGGTAGGATCTAGATGAATTCTGTGATGTAGATTTGATCTAAATAATATTGTGCCAGTTCAGTGAAATAGAGATGTATGTTGGGGGTCCCGGAATACATTGGCATAGTTGTTTTGCAAACTAAGAGTGCATAATATTCCAAGGGTAGGGCAATCGACCGTTCACCACACGCTTGTAGTCTTCTTCCATATGAACCACCACCAACCCCCCCAAGTTCCAGACAATCCCTACTTACATTCTACGCATATTACCTATAAGTTGTTGACAAACGCAAACGGCAAAGGACTACACCAATTATCTGTACTGATATCGGATGTGTATGTAGTACTAAACCTATCCAATAAATTTCCCAACCAAGAACCCTAATATGGCAGTGACTACCTCTTTCAGGGAGTATGAATTTAAAAGTATCAGTCTTGCATGACAAATGGCGCCCTTATTATAAGGCAAAAGTACTTCAAGTGTGCGTAAGTAAGGTATGTACTGTAACTCTTTATCAAAGAATCCCATAACCATTCTTACTTTTAAGGGAAGAAAAAAAAAAAAAAAAAAAAAAAAAAAAAGGAGAATGGACTACAAAATATAACTCAGTGTAAGAGAAGTGCAATACTTACATACATGTACATATATGTTCTGGGCCGCTCGTGGGCAGCACACCCTCTGTGCCGGTCGCGGGCAATTAATATAATTCCTCAATTTGGTAACTATGAATCGAACATAACATTCTGTTACACTCAAAAAACACCCTATCAAGTCATTTCTGACCACCCCTTCCACATCACATACCCTTCCTGTTGATTAGTGGGAGATGGCAGACATTGAACAAGGGGAATTCCGGAAAAATTACCTCAAGCCCTTTAATTTATAAACGATGAAGTACATGCTTGTGTAGTTAACAACTCATCACCTTCTTCTCTGATGATGAATGGAATGGAGAGGAGGATACCGAGTTTATTGCTACCTTAGAAATCTGCAACGTTTCCTATGCAATAGGTATTTGAAAATTAGTTTCTTATCTATGGGTTCTTATCCATGGGAGTTTTAATATATGGGGCCTTATGGTTCAGGCTCTATAGACCATCTTGTACTGAATATCGATGCGCTATATGGAATTCAGTGAAGTTCAGAATAATCATCATGATAATATTTTTGGTCTACATCTTGTATTCTTGTTGCACGATTTATCCTATAAGTAAGAAAAAATCCCAGCTATTTCTTACTTATAGGATCCAGGTAAGGTGCAATACAGTACTTTCTTAATCACAGGTACTTATTTATACGCAGATTGCTAAGTATAACTACTGGTGTTTCGTTTCAGGTGTTTGCAAAAACTTCTACTCTAATTGTTATTGCCGATACTTTAAGATCAATCCGAAATTCTCAATTTATTGACATACGAAAGTGTTAACAGATCATGACTGTATTAACCTCTCAGCTCTAGCTGAAGCAAATTGGAATATTTGATGGAGGTCTAGTCGACTGGGAAATACATGAATCTATTGCAGTCGCTCCAGCTAGGTATACTGTTATCAATTCATTTTTTTGGGGGGTAAATCAGTCCTCGTAAACCTTTATCAATACAAGTGCATTATACACCCAATTGAGTAATTATTTAAATTGCCCGCGAGCGGCCCAGAACATATATCGCTGTTCCAAAATATTAAATCTTTCAGAGACACAAGCAACAAACAGGAGGGTGAACAAAAAGCGAAATTTAACTTCATATTTCTCATTATTCCCCCCTATATTTGCCCTCAACTGGCAGTTATATTCTTCGGTGCTAGGTTTACTTAGGAAATCAAACTAGTAATCATATCGATATTCACATCAGTCCTCTCCTAGCATTCAAAAATGACGCTTTCATTGCAGGGTTCACTACAGGTTGCTTCTACTTTCTCGTTTTTTAGCACTTATTGCTGCATTTGGCAGCAAGACTTTGTGGGGAACCTAGACCACTTCTTGATTTGTTTTTTGCTCTTGGTCTCATTTACATATATCCACTAATATCCAAGAGTTCGTCGACAGCGACATAGAACCATACTAGAAAGCTAATGGAAACATTTAACGTCACTACCAATCCTCCCAGGAACGAGCATATTGCAGCTTGATATCAGAATATATCTTCAGGCATTATAGTTTGCCCATTGAACAGGAAACCCTCAGACTCTCCCAGCATTGGAACAAGCCTTTGTGCAGGGAGCCCCTCCATAATCATCCCAATTCTGCCACCACAATGCATCTTTCAGCTTCACTCTGCCCAATCCGTCCAACACATACGTTTCATCCAAACCCAATTCTGCCAAATCCCCTCGCGATCGCCTGAAATGCTTCTTCTTCAACGGAGCAGCATGGTGTCGGCCTTCCCAACAATAATTCCCGAGCTCTGTCTCTGGCGGCGCATGACACTTTGGGTCATAGTCATAATACTCTAGCCATGCCCCACAGCACGCATATTCGATTAGTTCGCCCGAATCATCAAAGTCGTTATAGTGCTTGATGCGACATCCCTTGCCTGCGGTAGGGGCTTCTAAGGAGAATGCCTGATGGCAATAAACGCAGTGTGCAAGACCTGTAGGATTCCCGGATGGTGCACTGCTGGAGGGTAGAGCCTGATCAACGATCATGCCAACCAGAACTGCTCTTGGAAGGGTTGTAAGATGCGCTGTAAGGGCTGAGCGCGTTGGATAGGCTTCAGCGAGGGATGAGATGGCTGGAGCTGTGATGACATCGGCTGGTGGAGGCTTGGTATCTCCCACTTCTGAATCGTCACTGCCGTCGGAGCTACTAGTTAAATCAATAACTTAATAGTCGTTAGCGCTTTAGAGTAGAACTATTCGAGGACTCGCACCTGTAACAGGTTTCTTTGCCATGGTATCGACTTCGACACTATCGGAGAGGGATAAGAAGTTGGAGTGAGAACATTCCAAATCGTCCTTTATATAACCAGACTACCTTTATATAGGCTCCGGACGGTTGCCCTACCTCATGAGTTGCTTTTTCCGATTGCCCTGATTAGTCCCTTCAGACCTCACTGCTAAGTCTGGTTGGCCGATAGCCCAACGGACGTTATGTTACATTTGCGCATCCACTTCACCAACGCTATCTTCGACTTCTCATAGACAACTCACCAAACTACCACTCAGAATATAATGCAAAGTAATATATATCAATCAGCACTAAAAGAAAAATCTCGATCTGTTATATTCTTGCTGTATGCTGATGTACTTCCATATCACGAGAGCAGGCTCGGGTAGGCTAAAATGTCATGATCATGAATTCGAAGGTACACGTTTGTGCCTGGTCCATCAACCTAGACCTATATCCGGCACCAGTTTTTGGAGTTCGCATGATACTAGTACTTGTATATGGTACTCTCAGGCTGTACTGGTCTGTTCTCGAATTCGATGATGCCTTAGCTCGAGGAATTTGGATTGTAAAATATGTAGACATGGAGATATGTATTAACCACGTCTTGAACAATTATCCAAGTGCCGTGCCAACGAGACTACAAGTCCTAATGTCCCTCTCTGGGCATCCCCCGCTAATAAGTATCGTTCTGTAGGAATACTCTCGCCAGTCGCCATGGAAGGAAGGCGATGGTATGAAGGAATACAGGGATTCCCAGGAAGGAAAGTGATGGAAGTACAGGAATATATGAGCGGCTGGATCACACACATGTACCAAAGAGCTAGAGCACTAGAACCATAGCATACAAGTCAATAGCATATCTAGATAGCTCCAAGAGTTAGCAATAAGCACGCATGACCTTTACAAAACATGTGCAGACAGCACGATCATTAAAGACTCCTGCATATGCGCTCCTACAATTGGTTTATTTGAAGGCTGCGGCCGCAAGCCTCCAGCCGTCAAACACCTTTGTAGGTATCTCCTATTCTACCCAGGTCCAGTCTCAGAAATCAGGGGCTATTTCTGCAAGTTGTTGTGTCATATGTGGTTCGATACCAACCCCTCTTTTTGTCCGTAAGCTCCCCCTGAGCACGCAACACGTGGAATTGCATACCGGACCTTGCAGTAGGTTTGACCTCAGAAACAAGGAAGGAGTAGCTGGAGGACTACCTGCATGCACCCATACGGCACGAGCTGAATTTCCTGGTATAAATCGCACACTTCCCACTTTGAAGTCAATTTATATAAGATCGCAATTATCCATGATATAATAAGCAAAACTCAAACCTTGCCCACCCAATGAATCCAAAGTGGACGAGACGTGGAGTGCAGATTTCGTACAATATTTCAAGTGTCAACCCCATCGACCTTGCATGGTAATGAGTGAGCTGGGATCCGGGAAGCTACTCCACACGGCGGATATGCGGAGAAGGTCTGTCGAGGTTACCTAGAACGCGGCAGTTACAGTCAACCCTTGCTATACCGGACAGGAAGCTCTGGATTTCTGCCGTCCATTATAGCAAGGGTTGACTGTATGTATCTCTTTGCCCATGACCGTGTCCAAATACCGAACGTTGTATCACCGTTTTGGGAATTGCAGCCTGACATCGGCTAAACTATACATATATATGCTACAGCTGGGAGCCCGCAGATAATTAAGTCCTAAAAACCCATTCTCTTGTCCTTCTCTGAAGTCCGCTCAATAGGGGACCCTTTTTTCATTTCTACAGCCATGAGATCAACAGTCGTTACATTCCTCACTGTAGTCACCTTTGCAGCACAATTGCAATTGGGTGATGCATCCAACAATTCGTCATGCATGAAGGGTTACACTGCTAAGGCTACCAAGTCTGGATGGAAGAACATCCAGACTTTGGTCTCTTTCGGTGATAGCTACACTGATGAATCACGTCTCACATACTTCGGAGAACATGGACACGCTCCACCAGTGGGGTGGATAGCACCTGCTGTAGGTTGCGGTCAACGTCTATTGTTGTAACAGAACACCATGGCTAACAATTTGGCAATCCAGAGCAATAACACTTTTTCAGGTGGGAAGTCATGGGCTAGAATGGCAGCGGAGTTGACAGGTGTAAAGGTGTGTAATTTCTCCTCTCCACATTCAGCTCTACAGTCTTTTATAATTAATTTATTCCTTATGATATAGCTCGATAACTATGCTGTTTCCGGTGGTGTTTGTTCTAACAACCTCACTCCGCGCATCTGGCAAACCATCATGCAACCTTTTCCCTCGGTTGCCGAGTATGAGGTTCCAGCCTTCCTGGCCGACCATACCTCTGCCGAAACTGGATGCATTGACCTCAACCCTGCTACCACTGCCTACTCCATCTGGATTGGCACTAACGACTTGGCTGGAAATGCCTTCCTCTCCGATGAGCATCATCATGGCAAGACTGTCACCGACTACACGGATTGTGTGTTTGCACAGATCAAGTCTCTTTACGACAATGCCGGAGCAAGGTACTTCATCTTGCAAAACATTGCTCCATTGGACTTGAGTCCTCTCTACAACAGTGGCACGGATGGTGATCATATATACATCCCAGCCAGTCGATACTACCCCACTAAGGCAAGGGATTTCCTTGGAAATGGGACCAAGGTTGAGGAGAAGATGAAAATATTAGTGAAGACTACCAACGACATCTTCAAGTACAGAGCTATAGCGACAATATTGACCAAGGAGCTTCCAGGAGCCACCATTGCTTTATTCGATTCTCACTCATTGGTGAGTGATACTCAGATGACTCATTCCCAATACATTCACTTATTATTAATTTCCTCGTAGATTACCGACATCTATAACTCACCTGCCGAGTACCTCACTGGCCCCCCTCCGCTCAATGTGACTGGCATGGTCGTTCAGTGCCCTGAGCCAAACTTCAATGGATGTAAGTTAACCTCTCACTCGTCCTGAGCACTTTAGTTCTATTCCACAGCTTGATATTGATTCGTCACTCAACCGATAGGCTACAACTACCGTGATAAAGACAGGAATTCCTTCCTCTGGTATGACGAGCTCCACCCCTCAGAGGCCACCTTGAGCATTGTTGCTAGGGAGGTGTCAAAGCTTCTTAAGGGTTCCGACAGCCCCTATGTGAAAATTCTTACGTAAATTTGTGGGTGTTGGGGGGTATAGGTGATGGAGGACAACCTGAGTATTAACCTTTGTGTCCGCGCCGCGTTACAATCTTTGGAAACTAGCTATGTATGAGCATTACACAAATTTGTTACATACATAGTTGGGTAAGCGTCAAATGAATGTCCTTTAGAGCTTTCCCGGAGTAGAGTACTATGTAATCTTAGGCTTTATATAGATTGCCAGATATGACTCGATTAAATAAGAGATACATATATAGGCGGCTACCTCGCGAGGTGATTCCAATAATCATACAAGATCATCAATGCATCAGCCATTTCCACAGCCGTTTCAACATGGCGAATTGCAAGTTTATATCATTGCTACCTCTTACCAGTTCACGGCATCTACATACATACATACATATGTATGTAGATAGCTACGATGCAAAAGTCTTCATTGAGCATCAACCTGAATAACCGGTAGTTCACATCTAAGCATGCCACATGATGGTTGCTTTGGATGTCTCTCGTGTGCTGTTTTATCGAAGCTGCTTAAGACTAGCTTTTAGCGTAGTTTAGACTACCTTAAGAGGAAATCTGATAGTACCCACTAGGGAAATAGGCTCTATGACGTGCGGACTTGGCATTTTGTATTTAGACGGGAGAGTTCTCCTGATGATGATGATGATGAAGGAGAAGAGAAGAGAGATATCACAGAGATCGATCTTGGGGGCCCCATCAAAAATCCATTTGGTAGTGCACTAACACTAATATATAATTCAAACACCACAGCGCACAAGTAAGCTTACTGTATTATATACAGTAAGTAAGTATATGTGACTTGGTCCACTAACTATAATTTTAAAAGTTTTAGTTCATCCATCAAAAAAAAAAAAAAAAAAAAATGCAAACACAGCGATACAACTCTTTAAAATAAAAAAAAAACCGCAACATACCAGCATAAACCGTCGACATTTCTCCCGCTGTTACCCATTCATTATGTCAGTGGTTTTATCCAGTTTCTGCAGAAAAGATAAACAGCCGGGGTATCTACTGTCAGTCAGTTTCTACTCCATCTCAAAGTTGCAGTGCAATTGAAGCGTTTCTCTGGTATGTTACTGCGGGTAGTACTAAGTTTTTTATAAAAGTAGTACTGTACATATCTGCATACCACACCACATATGTAACTACAGCAAGTAAATAAATCTCAGCTGATCTTTTGGGAAAAAAGTAAAAATATTTCCTTTACAAACTTAATTCAACTTACATAGTGAGAAGGCGCGCCCCCCCCCCCCTTCTTTCTTTCTAGCAGGTGATTTTACCAGCACAATTAAAGATTTTATTTTATTTTATTTATTTATTTTTTTTTTTTGATGTATGATGTTATTTGATTGTTTATCGCACTATGTTTGATTCATAATATTATTACGTTACTTGAGAACAAGACCTAGTTATAGTAACTATTAATCACAAGATATCATGGAGAATTTCTCTCGTAGTGGATTGAACAAGTAGAAAACAGACTCGGTATTTTTCTATTTATTTTATTTTATTAAATTTTATTTTTTCTATAGGAGGTGTGTGTGTGTTGGGGGGGGGGGGGGGGGTTGCATACATACATACATACATACATACATATATAACACGTCGAATAGGTATGAAACGGAACATTCCATATAACTCAGGGATTATTTTCCGTCCATTCCGCCCCGTGCATATGGTACGTCGAGTGGGTAATAATTGCTTATATATAGATATGGAGAAAAAGTGTTGGCGTGCCTGACAACGTTCCACCTAGAGGTATTAATCATTGTCCCACTTTGCTCCACTGACAAAATAAAATAAGGGTTTTCAAAGCACAGTTGAGAGATGCTAAGATATATGTTGGCTCAAACACTCAACCTTTTAATTTAATATTCTACAGATACAAAAAAATGACTCGTACAAGTACAAACAAACAAAACCCAACCCAATCCAAAGTCTGCACATGCTATCATACAAGCACACCACATCCCGCAGTCATGCATACTAGATACCTAACCCAGATTCCTAGAAAACTAGCTCAGAACCGAAGTTCACAACCAAAACCCTGTCTAACCGGAATATAGCCCGCCCCCAGTCCAACGATTCCGTCTAACTCCACCTCCTGGCTCCCTATCCTTCACCTTTTTACACATATCCACTATCTGTCAGCCAAGCCATTATCGTGCTTGCGAATCCATAGTGGTTCTCAGCGCTCGGAACAGCCCTTCCGCCCTGTGGACAGATCATCTCAACTGCCGCTTTTGTAACAACATTATAGAACCATAAATAGGTGGACCCAACAATCTCAATCATTTTATCCTGGCAGCTCTCCGTCTTCAAGCAGGTCTGAGTGTACTTGCTGAACCAAGAGTACAAACCACCTCCGTACAAGTAGATATTGCGAGAATCAAGAATCCTCAAGCCCCAAGAAATTGCACATGTAACCGAGCTGGCAGCACAGTCAGAAAAGGTTGGGTCGCCAGGGAACTTTCCGACTGCGGAGGTAAATGGAGCTGGCGCCTTGGGGGTGCTCTGGTAGTAGGGGCCCTCGGTCTGGATCATACCCATGTAGAGGTCCTTGGCGTTGTTGAGCTGGTACTGGTAAAGCACGTTGTGCTCAGAGGCAGTTCCATACAGCCATGTTGGGCCTTGGGACTCGATGAGGATACCCCGGGCGACATAGACATCAATTTGAGTTTGTGCGGGAATATCGAGGTCGTGATCTGCAACCCATGCCCAGACGTTCTCCAGGTATGCAGAAGATGTCGAGGTCATGTGCATCAGCATGGACCCGGCGATACACTTGGAGGCAACACTGCCAGTGAGCTTGGGGCAGTCCTCAGCGGTGAGCTGGGAACCGGTGGCACCGCCAATACGGAAATGAGAGTCCCACATTGCTGCAGATCCAGGGCTAGTCTGCTTAATATTCCACTGTACGAGAACGGCACCAGCAGTGCCACCACGAACTGTGAACATCATATCGGTGATTTCAATGACACCAGCTTCATTAGGGTTTCCAACCTTGACCATGACCTTGGGGTTATTCATATCCGCAAACTTGGCACCAGAAGCCATGATCTGTGACCAAGCCTCTCCGACGATCTTAGATTCGCAGGGAACAAAGATGGTGTCAGTGACAATGTAGGTACCTGCTGGAAACCAGACAATAGACTTGCCCGCCTGGGCAGCAAGAACAGCGTTGATGGCTGCAGTATCATCGGAGCTGCCATCACCCTTTGCACCGCCATCTCGAACATTGTAGAAGCCAGAAGCTGGGACAGACTCGTATTGGGGTTTAGATCGCTCGAGGAATCCTCCGTTTGGACCACCAAGAAGACTTGAAGTGATAATTCTCTTGGGAGTGATGTCTCCTCCAGAGAGGAACTCACCAGTGCCAGCCGCATTAGCGTATATTTTTCCAATTCCCCATGAGTCAATAGTTTTAGTGCCACCGGCGAGCAAGGTGGCACCACCGTTAACCTTCACGGCGTTTGGAACATCGGTAAGCTTGACGTTGTCGAGAATAAGGGCAGCTTGGGCAGTAGCGCCTCCATCGTTAATGACAGTTTGGATAAGGACTGCGGTTTCGGTATCACGAATGCTGGAGTCCAAAAGGATGACGGAGCCAGTGTTGCGGTCAGTAGGTGCACCCCCCAACAATGAAACACCAACTTTACACCCCTGGATATCAAGTGACTTCCAAGTCCATGCCCAGTTCCAGTGGATCTAAATGATTACATTAGTCACAAGATCAATTTCCAACAGGAATCACGCTTACATACCTGAATGGCTGTATCGACATTGGTGAATTTTAGATTGCGAGTAGTGAATTGCTGGTTTCCACAGTACATTCCATAGGCGCCACCAACGAAAGTCAGGTCGTAGATCATTCCACCACTGCAGGCCCATCATAATCAGCATGGACGTCCTAGTTAAGGAGGCAAAATTTGAAAAATGTCACTTACGATCCATTCTCCATGAAGATTCCCTGGTGGTTATTGCCAGCAGCAGTAGAGGAGCGGAATTCAATGTTCTGGAGGGAGGTTCCTTGGGCAATCTGCCAGTGAATACCCGCAGGCTGAATATTTGGCACATCAGTGATGTCAACAATGAAGTTACGAATCTGTCGAAGAAAGTTGTTTTGATTCGTGTACTGTTGGCAACTAGTCAGTAATTGTACATCTTCGATGCTCAATTCCAATAATGGCGCATACCCATTGGGCTCCCCCTCCGTTAGGAATGTAAGGGTCGGTATCGATAACACCCAAACCCACGAAACTTGGGGCTGCCTTGATAACTGGGCGCGAGTTGGGCTATAATGGCATAGTTAGCACATTGATCTAGGGCGAATTGGGCGAGGACAGGAACTCACGTTCCCAATCAGCTGTGTATTGTACCATTGCTGAATGGAAGTAGAGACGAGGTAGGTACCGGGAGGGAAGTAAACGACAGCGGGCGTATCAGTAGATGAACCACAGTCTTGCCCACATCGTTCCTGATCACTGATAGCCTTATTGATTGCTGCAGTGTCATCGGTAACACCGTCTCCCCTGGCACCATAGTCCTTGACGTTCCTCCATACCTATTGACAGAAAGTCAGCAAAAGAATCCGAAGAATCACAGAATCGTGCACGTGTATATAGATTGATATGTCACATACCTTATAATTACCTGGGCCAAAAGCAGACTTCCCATGGGCGACGTCTTCCATCCAAAAGGCAACATTTTCCCTCTTCTTGAGTTCAGTTTCAGAGTGTTGCTCGGGCACAGCATCATACTCGGCAATCAAAGCTGCGGCCTCAGCAACAGCGGCACTGGGAATGAGGCTGATGGTTCGTCCGAAGTTCGGGTCTCTGCGGAACAGTTGATTCTCAGAGTGATCGCGGGCAGCGCGGTGCCTGGCGTTCTCAATCACAAACTTGTTGCGATACGCAGCTTCGGTCTGTGCGGTAGCGACTAGCCGTCGCGCATTCCGGATGTGCGATGGCTCTTCGCCAGTGGGGGCCGCATTGGCCAGGCACGAGAGGAGTATCAAGCCCACCAGGAGCTGCAAGCGAAAAAGAAAGGCCATCGTAAATTAGAATTGGGGATTTGACGAATTCGAGGGTCGTTAAGATGCCCGATGCTGTCCTGTAGAAGGAGTGAGGTACCGATCCAACCACAGGGGTGGGAACGGGCACCATTATATACTCAGTGCTCGTATGTCTCGGGGTAATTACCATAACTCTTAGAATCAGCAGGCCTAGGTGAACGACGTTAGGAGACAGTATCCAAGGTTAACCGCGTTGATCATCGATATCGACGGAACCATTCTGGTTTGTCCGCTTGCAATTGTGGCATGTGCATATGGCGAGGGCCTTAGACGAAATGAAGCTCGAATGACCAGTTGATGGCCAGCACGCAGGAATTACGAAGGGGTCCTGTTTGGTTACTGCAAGGCACCAAACCTCCATGCATATACCCCTCGTTGAGGAATACAATGCCTGACTTTCGGTGGCAAATAATTGGCGGTGCTGGGGGTGCTACATACAAGTATATCAGATTGAAACGTCTTGTGCTGGTCTAAGGTTTCAGTAGAACAGAAGCCTTTTCTCACAATTTTCGACATTTAATTCCTCCTTACATACGGCTGCCAGCCATTTCATCCGCACCAATACCTAGATTTTCACGATAGCATCGTGGAATCTAGGTACACATCGATACGCTCGGTAGAGAGCAACCGCACCCATCTCCTTAGATATGGCCTTTGCTGTCAGGGCCATCAGTGGGTAGTTGTTTGATCAAATGCAGGGGATACACCAAAGCAAATCCGTAACAATCCATAGGAGCTCATCTGGATTCGACTATCCTGGGTGGATGGATGTTGAAAGGCAAAACGTTTCTGTTGTTGGACGTCCCTGATCGCCAGACGACAAGTCACAAGTCACCCCTGGAGCACTCTGCTGTCCAATCACAGCCCATGTTGGTTAGTCCACCATTGGTCCGCTTGGCGGTCCGGATAGATTCGTCGTAACAAGGGTTAGCAGAACGGCCAGCACGCGAGGATCCATGGATGCATCCGGACTCCGAGACTCTGTTTAGCTCATTATTCCCCCGTTATGTACGGGGTTGGTAACTTCCTCACATTTCAGATGACTCTCCTGATCCAGTGTTTACACATGTGTTTTTTGTTGAACCCTGTATCTTGAATCGCACAATTGCAATTGCACGGCCGCATGAGTGATGAAGTCAGTGAACTACAATGCATTATAGCAAGCGCTGGTGTCTGCCTGGTTTCAAGGGAGGACTCGCCTGTCCCAGGTATAATCTATCACCAACTAAAACGGCACCTACCGGTAGCTGCAACCAGCTACGGTAGAGTCTCGGAGTGGCCATGGAATTGTGGATACCGGCCTCTCCATCGCCGGCGCAAATTACATAAGTAACCCGTTAACGTTGACGGTTAACGTTCTTCGGTCAGCCAAACGAGCTTAATTCTGCAGTCTTAGTTAGAGCTGTTGATATCCGTACGTGGAGTAGTACAGAGTCGGAAAACAGTGCCAACCACTAGGAAAACAAATTGATGACAGCCATTCTTACGTGCCACACGCTACCATCCGTTACAGACGACAAGTTAAGGTTTGCGGAAGCTGATAGAGTCCCAACTCAATTCCAACTTCATAGCTACCGGCAGTGCCCACAACGTTTTCATAGTCAAATGATCCATCCTTTCTCTCGAGCGTGGTGCACTTAGTATATGTATAATACATAGCGTTGCACTATACTTGAGAACGCTCTTATACCAATGCCAGAGTTTTGGAGCCCCAGCAGATATCGAACTTGCCCCTTTGGGTGCCCCCCAAGGTACCACAGTTGTAGGCTAGGAAACTGCACAAATTTGTGTAGTCTCGAGCGGTGCAACACGAGGGTAAAACCATCTAAATGAAAGTAGGCAAGGCCGTGAAACAAGATATCAAGGGAACAGATATTCGCGGGGCTCCTAATTAATTGTCGCAGCTAGCAATATTGACTACAGAATGCACTCATTATGGAATTATCGTGCGAATAAATTCACGAACGAGAGCTCGAGGCGCTTGCTGTTCCACATGACTATCTAGCACACATGCGCATTGAAAATTGTGTCATCTCATGCATCAGCCTCAAAAAAGGAGAAAAAATGAATTAGTGCCAACTAACTAGGTAGGTAGTGCATATGATAGAGGTCGGATCACTCTTCGCAGGGTAGAATTCAGAGCTGCACGGGATAATCTGGGTGACGGGCCGGGACTGCTTAGTGTGCTGAGGCCATGCTGCAAGTCGAAGATCAGAAAAGCGGGGGTGGACCCAGGAAATAAGACCGCTGTATACCTAAGTACTTTATACCATTTGCAAGTAACAATATATCGATACTTAATCCCTGTCAGTACCGAAAGCATAGGTCGAACCTTTAAAGGGGAAATTTCGGGACCCGTCATGACTTTAGGTCGATTGCGGGGTATAGACTACCTATTAGAAAAAAAAATAATCCCTGTCTGTGATTTTGATAGTCACTAAGTACTTATTACGGTACTAGGCTAGGCATTAGGACTGTAAGAAGCTCTGCAAAAAATGACAACCTCATGATCAAACAAATTCCCAAAATCGGAATATTGTAACGTATATCGGACAATACAAGGCAGTTGTACAGAGAACTGTGCCTCGATATCGATTGTAAGTGCTTAAGTAGCTTCCAATCTGCACTTGTTTGACTCAAGTGGGTCTACGATGGCATTGATCGTACGCTATGCGTGCACAATTGTTGTTGAGAAAACCTCGTCACATGGTGCCCTCTCCGTTTTTGGTAGGAGTGCTCTACATTGGCACGAGTCTCCGCTAACACCCAAAACCTCTCCGGAAAACCAATCACCCTCATTCGCCGCTTCCCGTAATCATAACCCTCACCAAGGAAGCTTACAGGTTGTGTGGTATACCAGTAGCTTCGACCCAATTTGTTGCAGGAAATGCCTTGTGATTGAAATATGAAACCGGTGCGGGATGCCTTGGTAGATCTCATGTGACTCCATAGTCGCTTGGGGTACATAGCCCCCAGTAAAGTGTGGGATTGGTAATTGAAATGCTTCAGGCTGGCGGCAACTGTCCTTCACTAGCCAGATACAGGTACTGATAGAGGCATCGAACTAGGCCACATCGTTCCTTCCGAATGCTATATTTGATTTCATAATCTTGAATTTCTATACGCGTAGTAAATAATTCATCCTCACATGTTTACTAAGTCTCGCCACGTAAATCAACAGATGAACACATGAGATACTACCGCATTCAGGTCGTATCATGTCTACCATTAATTTTTAGGATATTTCTCACCTTAAACAAAGTATTATGTACACTATGCATCAAAGGTATTTGGATACTTTCAACATCACAGCGAAAATTACAATGGTTCTTGACCGCAATAACCTGCCAATATTCTCCAAGCTTCAAAAAATTATAACTAGGAGCTGCGGCCTGACCATAGTGGTTGACATGTAGTAACGTGCACAAACTGTGGATGTCGACAAATTTTACAAAGGCAACAAATTTCCAAATCCGGGATTTCACCCAGTTTACACCGTTTGTAGAGTACTTCTCCTTCCTATACTGGAAGCGATATCCTAATTTTCTATTCTATTATTTAGGCAACCCAGATGGTTGGTTTATTTTAGGTTTATATCAATTACCTACTGTACGAAGCGCCTTGGCATGGAAACTAGCCCAAACCTGGCACAGCGTCAAATATTCTGTAAAAAGAAAATTCTGCACTTGCTTAGTAACATCGATATGTCAACATGCCATAGAGGGGCTTCTGCTGTAATTTCTTCATTCACAAAAAAAACTCCTCTTTGATATCTATTTGCCATGCCACTTGCTTCTCCCGTACAGTAGACTCTGTTGGCTTTTTTAAATCAAGCTGTTCTGTATCATCTTTGAGCCAGTTCCAAATTGAGTGCAGTCGGAAACCATTACTTATGTATGTATATACAGTATGTTATGGATGGCAAGTTGGTTTGATGTAATGTTGAATGGTGAGAACTTAATTCCGCCTTGACCTTAGGTCCTATGGAATTCTAAGCTAAAACCGAAAAAAAAAAAAGAGTAACAAATCCATTAGATTTCCATTAAGACTCTGATACATCTTTGTTGCAATTAGGGCTCAGTTAACAAAATAGCAACTACACTGGTCTGCTACTCCGCTGTGAACAAAGTTTAAGGAACCATGCATTTATATGGCTGCGGGACAAAATAAGGCTTACCCAAACTTCCAAAATCTTATCCAGTACCCTCGATCACGTTATTTACAAGTCCAACCCCCATTCAAGAATCCACTCTGAGTCTAGTTATTAGATATCCAAAAATTCCCCATCTACAGTAGGCACCAGTACATCATGCATAAAGATAAATCAACAAGGAATTAAACATGGAAAAAGATACATAGGAGAGGAAAACCCGATCTCAAAAACTCCGACTTGTTCAAGCAAATATTCTACAATTTCCAAACGTCCATTTGAAATCACAACGCCATAGCAAGTGCTAACACACCGGCAGCCCCAAGGGCTCCAAGAACAACCGCACCTCTGTTAGGGGAGCTTGCAGTGTTTCCTACATCATTATTAGCCCACTCAGTTAACTTTTGGCTCGCCTCAGCTCGCAAGCTAGTGGGTAAGCTGTCAACCCACTGGCTCACTTGCGGTGGGTAAAGCCCCGTCTTGATGTCGTTCCAGGCAGTTGTAGGGATTTGCAAATTTTCGACTTTGCTGCCCACGCTGTTGAAGAAACCGTCGATATCCGATGGAATGGCAGTGATGGTCGGGAGGACGTCCTCTAACTTATTACCCACACGTGTGAGGTAATTTTTAACTTCACCGGCAATGCTGGTAGCCCTACTGGTAGCCCCATTTCCTACGAAACTCGTGACTTTGTTTTCGAAAACATTGTTGGGATCAATGCCACCGCGGTCTGCAGCGTGGGCGATAACCGAGGCTATAGAAGCCAGGAGGAGAAGAGTTGAGGTCTTGGATTGCATGATTTGGCGGTCGGCTGAAGTAGCTGGCGGAGAATGTAAAAAGATACTTGGAGAAGTAAGGGATAGTAGTATGGGAGGTAATCCAAGTATCGATAAACTTTAGGTACTGCTTATATTATGTGAAGTTGAAGTAAGAAAGTATAGGGAAATCTCGCACTCTTATATGTCGCCCACACAACAGCTACAAATCAATCTACTACTACAGATCTCAAAATTAGCCTAGCGATTGGGACGGTACATTCATCCGGGCTGAATGAATCCCGTGACAGTGTAGTCTTTCTTTCTTTTTTTTTCTTTTTTTTTTTTTTAAATACTCGGTGTAGTCTTTCGGGATAGGTGATAGGGGTTATTTTGTAGGCCTATGACACGGCGTGGAGATTTCTAAGAGCCCGCTCAGCAGTGCAAGCAATTTCTAGAATAGTTCTATACCTAGATGCGAGAGGACCACGTCATATAGCCCTACGGATGGCATTGTAAGTCCACGGCAATCCAGTTGGGGCTTTGCTGTAACTATTTATATGTGTTCGTCCAATGGAAAGTTCATGCCGAGAATCGCGGCACAACATCTGCTCACTGTTACCTGGTTGGTCAGACTCTCATGCTATACCTACGCTCAATGAATGAAATTCGAATTCTCAACGTCAATAGCTAGCATCTTTGACAAGATAGTATCATGGCTTGTGGCTATTTTCACCAGGTAAGTAATGTAGAGTATGTCCGGTGTGATTACATGTATAGAAGTGCTGCCAAGTTGCCATAATGATATACAACACCAGGTCATTGCAATACTTTAAAGTATAGGTACAGTAGCTCCGAAGATGAATGTATGCAGCCTGGTTCGGAATCGGATGCTCAGCGCCATGTCAGAATTATAGCCACACACCCAGCCGTTAATCGCTATCACCTCTCCTCCATGATTTAAATCCCAACGGGAAGTGTATCATGCTGTTTATGTTATATATAACAACACAAGGCACATGTATGTATGTATATACGTACCTGGAAGGTTTTTAATGACATTTGGTTCACTGATACATTCTCTAGGGAGCGTGGAATCCGAAGAAGGAGTAATCAACCAGCTCCAAAGATTTCAGAATTTCTTATGCTGACCAGGTAAGGTGGGAATACAGGTAAATGACATACGCCTTATGAGCCTGATAAGTACTTATTTTTAGAGACCACAAGGAAGTTACTTCGTTGGTGCTGGTAATTTCTTATTATTTTTCAAACTAGGCGTGTTTTGGCCTCGTGCTAACACTTACGACCACTGCAAATGTATGTTCTGGCGGGCTTGTTTACTTACCCCCCCCCCCAAAAAAAAAATTGATAACGGATACCTAGCAGGAGCTATCCCAGTGACTGCAATAGATTCATGTATTTCCCAGTCGATTAGACCTCTATCTAACATTCCAATTTGGTTCAGCTAGAGCTGAGAGGTTAATACAGTCATGACTTTCGTATGTCAATATAGTGAGAATTTCAGATTATTCTTAAAGTATCGGCAATAACAATTAGAGTAGAAATTTTTGCAACCAGTAGTTATACTTAGCAGTCTGCGTATAAATAAGTACCTGCGATTAAGAAAGTACTGTTTTGCACCTTACCTGGATCTTATAAGTAAGAAATAGCTGGGATTTTTCTTACTTGTAGGATAAATCGTGCAACAAGATGTAGACAAAAAATATTATACTGATGATTATTCCGAACTTTACTGAATTCCACATAGCACATCGATATAAGGTCTATATAGCCTGAACCATATATTAAAAACCCCATAGATAAGAACCTGTAGATAAGAAACTAATTTTCAGATACCTATATATTGCATAGGAAACGTTGCAGATTTATACGGTAGCAATAAACTCAGTATCCTTCTCTCCATTCCATTCATCATCTGAGAAGAAGGTGATCAGTTGTTAACTACACAAGCATGTACCTCATCATTTGAAGGGCTTGAGGTAATTTTTCCGGAATTCTCCCCTTGTTCAATGTCTGCTGTCTCCCTGTGACATGGAAGGGGTGGTCAGAAATGACTTCACAGGGTGTTTTTTGAGTGTAGCAGAATGTTTTGTTCGATTCACAGTTACCAAATTGAGGAATTATATTAATTGCCCGCGACCGGCACAGAGGGTATGCCGCCCGCGGGCGGCCCAGAACATATATCACAACCATTGATTTTGGGGCACATGCAAAGTTATGTAAAAGCCGAGTACGCAAGTACAAATGGGACTCATATTTTCTACCTAAGTGGCCGTACCCATGCACATGTATATGTATAATTCCACGCAATGTTACACGCCGTAAGCAGACTAATAACTTTCCTCAGCATTTAGGTAGGCTGATGGTACAGTACCAGTCTCCCGCCATCCGTTTAACTAACTTACGCCTCTCCGAAACAAACTTAGAAAGTCAGGACACCAACTCCGGCCCCGACGATAACAGCAGCCTTCACTTCTGCAGAAGATTCTATACTATCACGAAGACAGAAAAGGCTCGCAGACCAGCAACTCGTTGGGCAGAGAAGAGGATTTCGTTGGCCATACCTGTAGAAGTAGGGGTAGTAAGAGGGCCAGTTTGTGTGATCCTGGTGGTTGAGGTTCCCGCAAAGATATTGTTCCTCTCCACAGCATAACCCGGCAAATCGGAGTCGAGATCAGTCACAACAGCCAAGACAACATTATTGAAGTGGTTTCTTCAACAAGAACCTGAACATCCATTCTAGAGTTGATACTAGATGTGGAGATGCTGTCGTAGTAGCTGCTGTAGAACTAGCCGGTGCCAAAGCGGAGAGAGGGGGTTGGGAGTTGACGTTGTAGGTACCAGTGGTTGTGATGGTAAGTGACCTGTAGTGTGCGTGTGAGTAGAGATATAGAAGGACACTGATTATAGTTTCAGGGCACCCTACATGGAGTTTACCAAATTACCAGTATCCTCAGATTCTCAGAAGCGTTGCTGTAAGAATGGCCGATGAGGGAACCCTTCCAGTGGCTTTAGAACTTTTGACATAGTCACAGGCATGGGTGATGTCGGCATGGGTGATGTCAAGTCCATCGTAATCATCCTTGCTGCCACTTTATCAAGTTCCATTCCAGTTCGATACTCAAAACGGGCACAAGGCACAAAGAAGAAGATAGAGAAGTGAAAAATGGAAGCCTAGGTACACCAACCCAAGGACTGGAAGTCACAGTGGTCAATCCAGACGTTGGTGGAAATATTCAACGTAAGGGCATCACCTTTTACTGGGGGAGTGAAGCTTAAGGCTATGGATGATGACGTTCTTCTGGCTTTTGATCCCGAAGCCACTGGTCAACAAGCCGGAGTTGGACCAACCCGAAGAATGGACTTGTTGCTGGAGATGTTAATACGGTAACATGAGACCACTGATCTTGATGACAGCTGCATGTGCCCGAAACTGCGGTCTTCAAGGTCGCGCAGTCCGTCACTGTGACCGCGGCTGGGCTACACTGTCTCCACCAATGTCCACCGTTAAGAGCAGCATATCCAACGAGCGGCCCTTAATGGCTGCTGCGAGAGCTGCCAAAACGGCGCCAACAGATACGTAACCTCGAGAAGAGCAGTAGTAGCTGCCCGGTACAGTATGGCCAGTTGATATGCTTCTCGGAATGTGATGTCTGCTCAATCATGAAGCAATACCCAAGGGGCGTAATTACTGGTTTTCATCCTTCCGTGCCCTCTTCGGCTTGAAAGGGAGCGCTGTGCTGAACGAGTCCAATTACGTACACCAAATTGTTACAGTACCCTGAGTCAGTGAAGAGACTAAGTAGGATATACCTGAATCTGCCTAAAAAAAAAACTAGCGAGCACGATTTTACACACTAGTTGTCTGCTAGCCCTATAAATATCCCCGCCATTAGATGGCCTGGTGATTAAGAATCATTGTTTCAGGGTAACCTTGTCCCACAAGTGTAACCACTGATATCTTTGAAATACATACCCATCTTATTTGCAGGCTAATACCCCCACTAGCAGATGCCAAAGAATCAGTCTCTTTCCAAGCCCAGCTAGCTGAAACTTTACGGTGACATACTTACTTGAGCAAGCCCGCTTTTTTCTAAGAATCAAGTAAAAAAAAAAGCCAGGCACCTTTGTCTAATACTGCACGCGAGGTAACACTTGCCCTTGTTAATCTGAGGGAAATCGCCCTAATCACTTTCAGTATTTTCGTCACTAGGTTAGCATCTTGCTGAGGGCAATTGCAATATATGGCGGTGGAAACAAGTCATCATAGCCAGAAACTATCTGTTTCCAGCTCAGCTGAGCCGTTGATATCAAATCCTCACACTCTGAACCACCTTACAGATGCCCTCTACGTTTTATAATTTTCATATTTATTGTACATTGTCCCAGAACAGCAGAGCGGTTAAATCAGAGAATACGCATGAAATGAACTATGTGGTAGGTAGGGGTGTTGTTGTGCCAACCAGTGGTACGAAAGTCCCGATTACGTTAACGCGAAAACGTCACGGCCATCATGAGTCCCCCGTACAACAGAGCCAACATGTCGTCATTCTGGGATTTTGGCATGGATGTGGTAATGCAAGAAGTATAGCTTGAAATGCTTTTATTCCCACTAGTTATATGATTATTGATGGCAACAGGTACTACCTAACTAGGTCACTTTTACTTCGTTGCATATGTAGTCTGCAGGACTCCTCTAAAATATGTGCTCTGCCCACGCAGTTGCAGCTGGCAACGTTGCTTTTCCAGGTCGTATTTCAGCAGAATGCAAACCGCCAAAGTCCTTTTTCAGTACCTACAATTTCTTCAATCTTCAATCTGGCTACCCTTTTATCTTTAGGACTTTTGTTTGAGGGGATATAGGTTCTGAAAAACAGCGTCTAATTCGCAGGCTTTCTGCTTCAGGAATCGGTAATGAATATACTACATGAATACATGCACAGACTGTGGTGTCTCAGACAAAACAGCTAGCGGCTTGACATGATGTTGATCGGCCATCAGGGCCTAAGTAGGTACTTACTATTTTTTCAGACGACCAACCATCTGGCCATTACACGACTCCACATTTTTCCTTCTTTTTTCTGTTGCATATCCTTAGGCACGCCTCTAATACTCCCGGTGTCGAAAATTGTGGGGTGGGTTATTCTCTGCAATGCCATCATTTGAAAAGTACATTCAATGAGCTTCTTAAGTACTTGAGATGCTTATTGTCAGTTCGAATGCAATCCTGCAAGACTGTCCACTACCACCAACTTCGTCAAGACCGTGCAGTCTTTCTTTGTCCCAGACGACAATGCGTATTTAGTGTGAATCGTTGGCTCGGGCAGTTCGCATGATGCATTAATATTTCCTCTAAGACCCTAGCAGTTAGCAATTAGACTGCCACATCAGTAGAGAAGAGAGCATTATCTGGATTCTCTGTGAGCTGTGCGAAACGCCATGCATAAGCTCCTCCTTCGCACTTACTGTAGCGCTAAGCTACCCGCGATGGTGAGTCGTTGGGTAGGCCAGCGGCGCGGTTCCACCATGCTGGTAAATTGGGAAGCACTGGTATTGCGGGTAAAGTAAGGACTATTCTCCAGCCCGCATCAGTTTAGTAACCTCCAAGCAATGAACATTTGCCTCTTGGAGCGAGGACGTGTAGGTTGGTGAAATTCGATTGGAATTCTCAGGTATCACAGCACATCAATGAGTGATGAACCGAAGAGTGGCGGGGAATTTTCTAGAAGAAGTTAGAGTTTTGCATCAATTGCTAATAACACTACACGAAGAGGGAGATGAGAGTACCTATTGTGAAGTGAGTTAACGCCCTAACATGGGGGGGGAGTGGGGGAGGAGGGGTATGAAGCAGCCGAATGGACATATATTGGCCCTAATCCCCGGAACATAGTATCCAATCCACCACTCTCCACAAGTGTCCTCCCATTCACAATGCCCTCTCCTCCTGAGATGACCGCAATGGAAGTTATGGGGGCTGCCTTTCTGTTGCTCCTATCGGTGATTTATCTCCCGGTGTATATTGTTGCACATCTCTTAATGCAATTCATGTATCTTCCCAGATCTCTCCACAGACATATATTCCACCCAACAAATATTCTCCAAAGGAAATACTTCGCAAAAGATGCATATGCCATAGTTACTGGGGCGACCGATGGTGCGGGCAAGGGGTTTGTAGAGCAGCTCGCAGCCAGAGGGGTAAGCTTTCTCTCTGTTACACTTTGTGGTTATTATTCAGGTCGCCGTCGTTTCAGTGACCCCATCCTTTCCTGAATAGCTGACAATAAGTGAACTCAACATAGTGGAATGTCATTATTCATGGGAGGTCTCTGGATAAGATCAACGACATAATTACCTCGCTTCAAGTGCTCTACCCCAACCAAGTCTTCCTTCCACTCCGGTTAGACTGCACCGAAAATGAGATGACAATCAAGCTCCCTGCGGCCTTGAAGCACTTCAAAGGTCTCGATATCCGCATCCTAATAAATAACGCCGCATACCTCCACCCTTGTGCCCAATTCGAGGACCTTCCAATTCAGATGGTTGATGATGTACTCCGCACCAATGCTATCTTCCCAACTTTCATCACTCATTGCATGCTCAACTTCCGGAAAATCACCACAGACCCCCCAGCTGTAACTCTCCCGTCCGAGAAAGAAAGTGCCATTCATTCTGCTCTTAGCGAGGGGTCTTCAGTGAAAGGCGAGAACATCAATTCAGCATGGCACAGCACAGAGAGCCCCCTTCGCTTGATCGTAACAATTGGATCTGTTGGTGCTCTCTATGCTACCTCGAAAACATCCCCATACGCACCAGCTAAGTGCTATCTTAACGCCTTCGCCTCTTTCCTTCGCTTCAGCCTTCAGTCGAAGGATATTGAAGTTATGAATGTTCAAACTGGGGCTCTTGACACCAAGATGTGGCCTGGAAGGAGAAAGTACATCATGATCCTTCAGCCTAACGAATTTGCCCGCAGGGTCCTAGACAAGGTCGGATTGGCTAAAATAGGGCACGGGTGGGGTTGGTGGGGATGGAAAACCCTAGGGCTCGGTGTTGATGAGTATGTAGCTGGAGGATCCGGAGTTTGGGTTCACTGGGGTCACCAAACCATGAACTTCATGCAGGGACTTCTTCCAGGAGATGTATGGTGTGCTATCGGGGAAACAGTGGTCACCAGACTGGGTTACAACCCACAAACTTCACCCTTGCTTGCCGTGTAGATGAGCGGCCTGACGGGTTGTGATGTATATGATATTCCTGCTCTCCCTGAATCTTGGGGCTTGGGTTTTGTCTATATTCCATTCTGCATTACATAGCTAGCGCTTTTGCCTCTTGGACTCAGGTGTTGATTGCTGAATTTTGTTTGTTTTGAGTTCCTATTTGGTTTCCTATGTCGGAGTTGTCTCAATCTCCATCTGAGTATAGATGTATGATTGCTCGCATATTCATTCTATGCATTCCAACCACTCCTGATATGCATCATACCCCGGCTCAACCTGCCTTGGGTCTTGGCGCAACTGTCGTTGGCCAACTTAGAATCGAACGTAACAGTTCGGTAACGCTGAGGATGGCACGTTCTGTTCTATAAACATCAATAACACGCCTCCGTCACCTGCATGCGGTGGGATACTGACAAACGGTTGTGGCACGATTCCGTCCCATCCCTACTGATCAGTGCTCCTGTGTTCTTGTAGCAATCACACCTATAAGGGGTTTTCTACACAGGGGTAGATTCCACCTTCAGCTTTGGACCAACAGAGGGAAAGTGCTGTACCATTGCCCATTTTTCTTCCGCAAGGGCGGGCGATTATCCAACGTTCACCCCCTCACCTTCTAGTTCACCAACAGCCATGCAACCCGGAAAACATATTTCGACTGCCTCAATCCTAGCCCCTCTGCTTCTTTTGGCACCGGCACTAGTAGCATCCACTGTGCCATGGCCCTTTGCAAACGATGTCAATCCCCAATCACCAGCGATGAAATACTGGCCGGCTGGGACAAAGCCATCAGATGAGACGATACAGGCACTCAAGCATCAACATGAACTCCGTAGTCTTCAACACAATGCCGTCCCAGTGGCGGTGCGCAAAATGCCTCCAGAGGAATCCGTGAAATTCTATCACTACAGCGACCCCTTCGTACGCAACATACCGGGCTATTTCTCACCTGCGGAGGAGGTTTCTGTTCTTAGGGCCAGGAATGTAGGCAGCAGCGACCTCTTCGACCTTCAAGCACCGCACTATGGAACTCCATTGTCTCAGCTCTGGAAGCGTCAATTCAGCTGCCCTGGGAATCACTATGCCTGCGATTCGATAAATGCCCCTGCCTACTGTTGCCGCGTTGATCAAACGTGCATCAAGATTCAGGATACCGGTATGGGTACTGTCGGATGTTGCCCAAGTGGACATATGTGTGAAGGTCCACTGAAAAGTTGTAACAGTGACCAGGTGGCCTGTAACGCTAGTCAAGGTGGGGGTTGTTGTGTTCAAGGTTATAAGTGCTCTCCCAACGGTTGTGTCCCTGATAACTCTTCTGGAAAAACCGCCACTCCCACTGTCGAAGGCGCACAAACAACCCAAGCGTGCTCCTCAGGATCTTATGCATGCCCAAGTACGCTTGCTGGTGGATGCTGTGCCACGGGGCGTGCATGTGGGGTGGATCTGTGCCCAGCGACAGAGACCCAGCAGCTTCCACCCCCTGTCCCGACCGACACCTGTCCTACGGGATTCTATTCATGTGCCGCCCGATTCAATGGTGGGTGCTGTCGTATCGGACGGGACTGTGCAATGGCAAACTGCCCTGCACGCAGTACAGGCTCAACCACTGCGGGAGACGAGCTTAAAACCACCCCTACTGCTTTTTATGTCCCAACAGGCAGTTGCCAAACGGGATGGCACACATGTCCACCCAGCTTCAATGGTGGTTGTTGTCCAACCGGATATGATTGTGGTGTAACAAATTGCCCTGCCAATACACTAGCAGGTATACTTCCAGCTGAGATAAAGCGAATGCCGGTATCTACCGGGAGTGCCGAAATCAGGGCAGCGGGGATAGGGGTGGTCAAGGAAGTGGTTGTTATTGTTGGGGTAGTAGTGGGAGTGAACGCTTTTGCATAGCTCTTCCGAGGTTGATATATCATCGTCCTAGGGCACAACTTTTTAGTGCTATTTAACACCATGTTCCGTCATAGGTCCGCCATTATGTTGTCAGTTTTGTATATCCAGTCACCTTTTCAGCGTTATGCCCTGATTTTCTTGTTTGTTCATGAAACATTTATACCTTGTGCTAATAACATAGTTAGTTGTATCAGATAATGGGAGAGCTATGCCCATGTGTTTGTGAATGACAGAATAATGAAATAAAATCTGTTGTATCACCTAGATATCTGTCAATTGTTACTTCTCGAAAATGCTACTCGGACGTTAGTCTCAATGTGATGTAACAAATCGTGAGTAAATAATCGAAAAGCTTTGTTCACCTTTCTGTGTAACCAGAAGCAGCAAGACTGTGTGTAACACCAAAGTACTCGATGTTCATAGTTGCTATATAGAAATATAGATTGTATATTCAATCGAAGATGTTAGATGCAGCCACTTGAAAGAAAAGAAACCCAGAGTTAGAGTTATTAAGGTGTCAGGAAGTCTCGAAGACATGTAACGTTAGACTACTTGTGCATTATCAATTTTTGCTAGCAAGCTCGAGATATCTAGAAAGTAAGGTTTTCTTAGAAGACTCGGATGAAAATCAGTTATTTTCTATATAAGAAATAAGAAGTTAAGGCAAAGCCCCCATTATATATTAGAGGGGGGATTTTGTGGATTAGAAGTTGTAATTTCGTTAGCTGCTGATAATATTTTGTTGGGGATCCTCCTACTCTAGTGACGTAGTCTGGTTGGCACAAGACTAGTGATGCCTTACGGTATATCGAGGTCTGCTTATGGAATATAGGCTTCAATTTAGCTTCTGCGCTATTTCCTGAGCCTAAGTAGGTAACCGACGAATTGACGACTACCGCATGCGACTAAAAGTACTTACCTCAAGTGGGATAGAGTGAGTTCAGTTCCTCGTAGAGGGTTCCCGGACTAGACTACATGCGCAATATAGGATTAGAGGGCTGTAAACCAGACTAGGGCTGTAACACTCCAGGTACATGATCAACACGAGGTTCATGTATGAAAGGCCTAAGCAAATCATACCATTCTTATGGGTTATATCATATACTATGCCTGCTTATGATGGGCATACATAGAAGAAGGTTGGAAGGAAATTACATTCCTCCATTGCATTAAGTCATTTTATGAAACTACTGAAGTCAGGTGCTTTTCCTAATTAGATAACATATTTATACCGTTACATGGGGTCTTGCTACACTGTGGAACGTAGGTGAGTACATTGTACTCTCCTGCTTGGAGTCGGGGAGTTGCAGGTAGTGGCGGGGAGCTGCGGGAAGTACCGGAAGGTAACGTTTAGAATCTTTTCATCGGTATAAAAGAAGTTGATAATAAACGTACGCCCCACCAGAGTGTGGGTGGCTGTTGATGTGTTAATGTCAACTACGTTAGAAACGCCTGGTCTGGTGACGTTGTTACAGCTCTATATGCTGAGGGACCCTCCGAGTGAGGCGGTAGGTACTACCCCGAACCCGGGAATCATGACTTCCCCCAAACCCTCCGCTTCTTTTTGAAATAATGTGCCACAGTAGGCTTGATACTAGCTAGGGAAAATATAGTAAAATCCATCGTGGTAGAATAAGGCATTTATGATGCTTGGGAAGAGTGTGAGATTTGCCTTCTAATGAAACAAGGGATGTCCCGAGAAAAATTATTGGACGGAAAATGAGTAAGGTTTACGGGCGTGCTTCCTTTCTAATTCCGTATTCATGCAGTTTTCTAGACGAAACCTTTTGATAAACCAGATTGAACCAGTTTTATGTTTTTTAACACATGGTGTACTGTACATATATATACATAAGGGGCAGGGGAATTTGACTGAATGAGAATCACTCCTGTGTGGCCTCCCACACAGGGAGCCCCATGACGCGGGCAGCTTGTGCACATAGGTATCTGGAATGAAGCTCCGCTAGGTACTCTTTCACACATCCTACTCGCTTTATGTTTCCCAATGGCGCTGGGGACACCACTTTGCTCTCACTGGCCTGACGTCAATTCAGAGCTTCGACCAGAATTCACCACACTGTGCTACCTAACCCACATTAAATTGACGAACATTTCAAGGGATTTATCCTCTACCAGTGCCTACTGTCTGATTTTCATGCAGTACTGAACATATCAAGGGCATGCATCGACCTGATATACGCTTGGTAAAGGAACGGACAGGATCGGGATGACATGGTAGCTATTGCAAAGGACCCCAAAAGTGCCCTCAATATGCATAGATCCGTTTTCCATCTTAGAGTTACTAACCAATGCATTGAGTCTTCAAGTCTCTGTGTCCGTGACCAGTACCGCGGGGTTTAGTGCAACCAGACTACGCTCTAACATGGTTAAATGCTCACGGTCACTGAATCCTTTCTCCTGGTTTTTCGGTTATCATTAATTTCCTTCCGACTTATTTCACCCTGGTACAGTAGGTAGGTAGCACATCCAACTGGGCTTGGGAGAAGAAGTACCTACAGGGAATATAAATCGCCGGTACAGTAATATTTGTTTCACGGCGAAGGCGGAAGGCCAAACGTCCGGCGGCGAGGGCACCTTAGATACTGGTGCCTAATCCAGTTGGAGGATGCCTATCCTGTGGCGCTTGTCATGGGTACAATCTTGCCAAAGGAGAGCGGTCTATAGCAACGGGACGGGCGCAGCACCCTTGCAATAATAATAATACCCTTGCTTCCTTTGCTATGTAGAGTTACTTTACATACATTGAGGTGTCCGATGACGCGGCGGTAGCACTGGGGGTGGGGGGAAGCACGTCGACACACGGCACGAGAAAGTAAAGACCTACGTATGTACTTTACCTACAGTACGTATGCTTCGTCCACGGGAAAAGCTGGGATCTTGATCGGCTCCTTGCCTACCTACGCAAGTGGCCGCGAACGTGCTCCCGAGTAGATCCCGCTGCCACTTTTGGAGCAAATAGTTCCGACCAAAAGACCCGAAATCCTGTCATGGGGTTGGCTCCTTTGTGTTTTAGGTTGTCCTGGTGGGGGGGACCTAGTCTGGTTGGGGGGGACCATGACTCAATCCAATTCACGCAGACCCATGATCTCATGGGTGCCTGCATTCCTCATCCCAGCACGAATATTTAGTACAGTAGCTGGATATGCAATGAGTCAGGCTGCTCAGATCAGACATCCCCCACAGCCGGTCTTCTGGGGTCTATGTAGGAATCTAGCATGGGATGGGAAATGGCACCCCGAATGAAGATAAGGCCGTACCCTGCTCGAACCAAGGTCCGCCTGCCCTCTGCTTACTGACCATTTCCTTAGGTTTTCTTTCCTGAAAATGCCCTCGGCGTGCAACCAGACCTGCCCATATCTCATCTACAGTATTACCTGGGATGGGGGCCAGCCTGGAATATTGATAGATCTGCAAGAGTGAAAACCTGCATTGGGCCCATTCAGCCTCATCCTCGCTCTGGTGCTACAATACAAATATATCCTTGCCATTAATTGCCGGGGTGAGCGAGAGAAGAGGGGGACAATGAGGGTACAGGTACTTGGTAACACAACAAGGGGCATGGCGCAGCGTCAGCAGCACAGCCTGCCAAATAATTCAACCGCTTCCCACAAACAAGAGGATAGAAACATGGGGAAGAAGAGGTGGCCTTCTTCTTCTTTCCGCTTCTTCTCAACTTATCTTTTTACAATCGTTCCTCCCGTACAGTATACCCCAGATTTAGCTGTTTCGACCTGGCGGTGAGTGCAGGAGTCCGAGAAAGATCTCGACCGTGCACAATACGCCCCACGGTTCCGAGCTCTTGCATTCACCACGCGGGTCATTGAGGCCATCGACCCAGAGTATTCACACTGGTCTCTTCCGCTAGCTATCAGTTCCTATAATTCTTCAGCCGAAACTCCACACAAATACTAGGACTCGCCCAGCATGTCACCAGCAAACAGCATCAGAGATGGGCACAGCACCTACCAAACCCATCGTCGTAACGTCTCCGTGCCTATCATGTCTTCATCCATGATCATGACCCCACCAGTCTCGCCACCACTTGCCCAAGCACCAGGTAACCCCGCATCCACAATCACAAACATGAGCGCTCTGCGACGACCTTTACCTGCGCATCTCAACTTGTCCACAATGTCCTCCCCGACTTGTCAGCCGGTAATCACACACAACCGTCATTCCCAACCCGCCCGACCATGCAACCCATACGAGATTCCTCAAGATGACTGGCAACGCTCGTACCCTGCTGGACAGCCTCCACCTGACTATGTGTACAATGGGAATTCATTTGATCTGCACTCTGGGCCTGCCTCTCCCGTCTCACCAATACTCCATTCCGCTTTCCCACTGGCAGCTGCAGGGGACGAATCACTAATTGACCGGTGGTTAAGGCACGAAGCGATGGGCCGCCCAATATTTCCTGGGTCGAGAACTGGTTCATCTGTTGCGACAAGTGATATTAGTAGTGTGCGCGGAGGAATGTTTGGTAGTTTGCCTGGGGGTCGTGGTACGGGACCACCTAGTAGATATGGTCCCGGCAGCGTTACATCGGCGGCGACACGCGATCGAGATAACTTCACCTCGTCTGCCCCATCTTATCCATCGTCCCGTGCCGGCGCATCCCGGCCTGCATCACGAGATGGAGATGGGAACAGTGTGAATGGCGAAAGCTATCCCCCGAGTATTGTATCGTCAGAGGTCTATCCACCTTCAATTGATACTCGGTTACATTACACCAACCCTGCACCGCCGGCTGCTCCAACTCCCCCCAGAAGTTTTGTGGCGCCTCCTTCAGTAATGTCCGCATCGGATGCTTCCGTTGTGTGCAATGATGAGACGGCCGTGGGTTCCACTGTTACCCTGCCAGAACTCGCGGCAACAAGGCCGCCGCGGTACAGCGACGGTTTAGCAGCCCCTCCATACCAGCTTCCACTAGCGGAGCTCATAAATAATGGGACTGTCGGATACCAGGGTGTACCAATTCTTACATATGGAACTGCAACAGCGGAAACGGAGAAAGCCTTGCTGGGAGAGATGTTGAATAATCCAGTTGGCAATAGTCAGAGTGAAGGAGTGGTGGTGATGGTACGTCAAGAAGTGTGGGAGGAACTACGACGGAGAGCAGGCTTGGATGCCGGGATGCTGGATGGTACTGGCCCTGCCGTACTACCTGGAGGAAGCAATTCAGATGGCGTCCGACCACCAAACAAACGGGGAAGCTTGAAGAGCGAGCGAATTAAAGAAAAATCGGGAATCTTTAATAAGGATGCACGGTGTTGTGGTGCTTGTATCATCTGCTAGCTGAATATGGTTGAGGCCGATACGGCTGCATTTGATAACATGGCATACGGTAATGGGCTAGAAGGGGGCAGTCGGGAGCGTCTACTGAGGAACAGTGGCAGGACTCGCTCGGGCCCTCATTAAATCGTTAATTGTTATCTCGACAGGTCCTTATTTCACGGCAAGGTTCTTTATATTCTTCCCCGGGGAGCCTTGGAATAGGCCTACTTCGACTGCCTCGACATTTGGGACTAATTGGTTTTGTTATTTGTTGTTTATGGCTTTTGTTTATTTGTTTTATGGTGTACCGGTGGTTTCATTTGTTTAAAGGCAAATACCCTTTTAATATTTGGGCATGGGTTTTTATACACGAGCTGGCTGGCTGGCTCGCTTCATGGGAATACGGAAACAAAAAGTTCTATTGGGAAGAAATCGAGAAACCTCGAGAATGGTTTCTTAATTTATACAAGGATATATCAATGGGCATCGTTCAATGCATATCATCATCCATTTCCTTTTCAGGACTGTTATATATGACTTCCGTCAGCGTTAGGTCTGGAAGGATACCCTGTTGAATGTATCAAACTTTCAATCCTCCTCATCACTCTTCTTTAGATTCAACGTTCCGCATTCTGTTTGCGTACAAAGAACTCTATGCATTTCCCAGCGCCTTTGCCAAATCCTTCGGTTCTTTAATTCATATCTCTTTCTGTATCTGTGTTTAGCGAGCGAGCGTCTTTTTGCACTATTTTAGTTTACTGCTTTGCTTAGGAAGATATTGGGAGCAGAGCGCGGTTTGCCTTACTTTTTTCGGCTACTATGTATAAGCGTGATGATGATTGTGCTCGTGGGAGATACTAAGTTCTATATGGGTGTTGGTGTCTGGTATAAACTATATATGTATATGGGGAGGCACATTGACAGACATATGAATTACTGTGGGAGGTACTAAGTTCTATATGGGTGTCTGGTATAAACTATATATATATAGGGAGGCACATTGGCTTTGATTGACACGCAAATGGATTACTAAGGATGCATGGCTCTTGGAGAAATATCCATAGTTTCTAGGGGCCTGTAATAACTATACTGAACTTGCCAGCAGGTAGAAAGTGTTATGTTTCTAGTGTGGAAGCCAGATGCTCTGAATTGGCGGTGGGGGGCTATACAAGGGAAAGGATGAAGGGCAGGGTAGAGAGAGAGAGCCGAACTGGGTCGGTCTCGTATCAGAATTGGCAGTCTATAACCACCTTGACCAACGTACAAACATTGCGAATACCATACCCAATTTACCTACAAATTGTTGCGTCGAAGATTCATTTAAAGGATATGATGGCCGTGATTTTGGATCCGCCAATATGGGTTGACTGACGGCCTTAAAGAAGCTGATTAGCACCACTAATTCAGGATTTAAACCCCCCCTCCCCCATAAAAAAAAAAAAGCAGGTAATAAAAATATGTATATATATATATATATCGCCTTCGCGGTTATTAAAAACAAAAAAAAAAAAAAAAGGATCTACTAGTACACCTAAATAGGCTAGGTACGGGGTTAGGGCGAGCCAGACTAAGCTTATTATCTAGAAAAGTTAGTACTGCTACCCTGTTTGGCTTAGCAGCAATTAAATTCGGAAACCCCCCACCTCAACTCAACCAAACTTTTCCTCGACAATAATTACCCCGAACTGCGCGTTCCGCAACCCCTGGTCAACATCCCCCTTGTCAACAGCTCTCGCCAGCCGGTTCGATTTTTCCGATGGGAACATGGGCTGCTGTTGGTGGATAATATATGCGCAATTTCGAACCATGGGTATTTACTCTGCAGTTTTGACGCGTGGTGGGAATTTACTGACTGTAATTAATGTAAGGTTATCGATTGAACTTCCCCGTTGCCTGCTTTCACTGCAGCTATGTGTCTCATGATTGATAATCCCTCTATGGCTATCATATAGGCACAGATTTATATAATCCTCTACACCCGCAAGTTTGGTTTCAAGGGGAACAGGATAAACTATAGACATTAATTGCCTGAGATTCTGGAAAAGGCTGCTGGCGCACCGATTCTTGCCATTAGCAAACCCAGATCAGAAGGCCAATATTCGGTAGAGTATTCGTCCATATATGTATCACCCTGATGCTAGGTAGAAGCGATAGAGGTTGCCTTATACCCCGCACAACATATCCGTTTACTCCGTTTCAACTTATATATGCGGAGTTCCTGGGAACCAAGAAATGTAGTGTCGGTCGAGGAGTTTATGGCTCCCCGAGATTTAGCTTATGGATGCAGGCATGCTAATAAGCTTATTGAGACCGGGGGAATGGCTAAAAACGTTGCTTTGTGCCTGGAAATAACATGTATTAGGAAGTAATCGCCTCTGAGCATCTGCATGGTGTGTGAACCTACGCGCAGGCTCACAAATTCGAATGCTTTTATGTTTTGATACAGGAATTGAGGTACGGAGGCCGGGAAAGTTGACATGGTGGAAAGTTCCTATGGACGGTATATATTGAAGCGGAACTCTTTTCTTTTTCACGTCACCCCAGTTGCGGATCAAACCAGATACTCATCCCTGAGTATTCGTTCTCTTTATTGTGCGGGGAGCAATTGCGTTGTTGTTCTGCTACGTCGACAGTTGAAGGGGTTCAAGAAGGTGGAGATTGAAGCAGGAAAGACCGTGATTGTGGAGATCCCGATTGATGTTACAGGCTAGGGTGGAATCAAATGAGGACATACGTAGTTGATAAGAGTGAGTTTGCGGTGCAGATAGGAGAGTGCTCAAGGCGAACGCCAGCTTCTGTGTGTAGTAAGAAGCATCAAGGAGCAGAGCTTATATATGTATGTAACATGAGTCTACTTATTTACCTTTCTATTTGCGGGATGTACGGTAGTACAGTGGAGCGCCACACCTGCAAGCATTATTCTTTGGGCGGGACGTTGGATACTTATTATGCCGCCTAAATTCCCTCGCCCCAAGTTGCAAATCTTGGCAACAGTTACATAGCATATCCAACACCTCAATGGGGTCCACTGACCACGCAACTCCAGTTGTGGAGTCTCTGTTCTCCCTCTTGACTTCACTACGATGGGATCCGATACTGAAGAAACATCCAGATTGTGTGTATGGTGCGCCGTTTTACCTACTTGGTCATCATAGGGAGAGGTTATTGAATGCGGCAAGGTGGTTTAATGAGAGGGGGACATATTTGCAGGGAGTGGGTAAGTGGGGAAGCGCAATTGCATGGTTGGAGGATGTTGAGGGTTTTGAGAGGGATATAGTGGGGGGTATAAGGAGCTGTGGCGTGGATGTTGAGGGGCCGTTGAGGGTAAGTGGAATCCCACAGATAACAAAATCTTGAACACGAGTCGTATTCACACCATTTCTAGGTCCGAATAACCCTCCCGGCCCGCTCCTCAACCTCCCCCGAATTCACCATAACTGCTGTCTCCACTCCTTCCGTGCCCCTTCTCACACTCTTCCCAGAATCTCTCAGTCCCCTCCCCGACTCAGAAGAGCCTCCATGCACTCCCACCTCTTCCTGGACCCTCCATATCGACACTCTCCCCACTCTCCCTACCTCACTTACCTCCCACAAAACCACTGCCCGTCGGCACTACGACATCAGCCGCGAGCGGTGCGCTCTCCCACCGCTAGGATCCGCGGGGGCAAATAACGAAGTGGTGATGTATAACCCGGATGGGGACGTGATGGAGGGGACATTTACGACGCTGTATTTCTGGAGGAAGGAGGAGGGTGGGTGGATTACTCCTTGCTTGGAGGCGGGGGGTTGTGAGGCGACGGTTAGGAGGTGGTTATTGGAGAGGGGCGTGGTGAAGGAAGGTGGAATTAAGGTGGAAGAGGTGAGGAGGGGGGAGTGGGTTGTGATGAGTAATGCGGTGAGGGGAGTTTGGGGTGGGTGGGTGGTTTAAATGAAAGTGAAAGGACACAGTGAGCGCTATGTTCTGGCCTGCATTGACAAGAGGTAAACTCGAAGATGCCCTAGGTGAAGGAATACAATTGGTTTAAGCATATCCTATTCAATTTGGTTTTCAAACCTTGATTCTATTATAGATAAGGTAAAAGAGCTTGCTTGTACCCTTCCAGCATTCATTGGGTTATTAAAATCAGCACATAGGCAATTTTTCAAGTTTCATGGATAACATTTGTTTCGGGGTTATCTCACCCCTTGGGGCCCCTGTCACTTCGGTTGCTTTTGTCAATGTAAACATATATGAAAAATAATCCGTGATGATAATATTTGTATTTTTGTTAATCTTGATTTTTTTTTTTTAAAATTTATTGCTGTGTTCATTGCGTTTTCCCAGTGCACCTTCTTTCCCTATTACCCTGATTTTCTCTCTGGCTCTAGTGAATATATACTTATTTCCCTTAGTAGACTAGCTCTAATGTCTCTTGTAGAATCTACTCTATGAATCATCCCTTCCTTCACTTCACTTCACCGTACAAAGAAAGGCACCCGAAAGGTGTGGGAAGGCCATCACATTTGTTCAAAACTAGAAATCACAGACAAAATAACTTCTCTCAATTCCCGGGTTTCTATTTTCAACTCAATCCACAGCTTACTAACTACTAACAATCTTTTCCAGAAAACTGCGTGAATTGGTCCATCTAATCAAAATTCCTGAAGCAAAGAGGAAGAAAAAAAACAATTCTTAAGAAAAATAGTTATTACACGTATAATACCATTTTTGCAAATGATGCCCGGTCAAGAAAAAGAAAATTGGGGTTCAAGCCTATTAAACCAGATAACCTTGCATCGGTCCCTGGGTCGGGGAGGTCATTTATGGAGTAGTCGTGTCTGGGTTCTCAGTAAGTGGATCCTCGGTTTCAGTATTGACAGTGGGATCCGATGGAGTGGGCTTCTCTTCGCCGGGTGGGGTCTTTGTGTCGAGCTGCTCCGGCGTGGTACTAGATGGTGGTGGTCCGTCTGGCTTCTCCTCAAGTTTTTCCGGCTGCTCACCATCCAGGGACTTTGGTTTCCCCTCTGAGTCCTTGTTCTTTGGCTTCTTGTTCTTTGGCTTCTTGTTCTTTGGCTTCTTGACCTTCCCCGTGCCATCCTTCTGGCCACCCTTTTTCCAAGACTTTTGGCAAGTCTTCCTGGAGCCTTTACACCTGTACATGGGTTTATTGGCAATGTTCATATTCGACTTTTTGTCCATGATGTGGACTGCACCATCTTTGGAATCCGGACCTGAGTGGGCAGGCATGGCGGCGACGGAAGTGAAGACAACAAGGGAGAGGGCGAGGATAGCTTTGGAGAGTTGCATTTTGATGGAGTTTATGCAAAATGAAAGATTTGGATTTTTCTCGTGGATTTTGAGGATACACCTAGAGGATGGTAAATCGAAATTTCGATGAAGAGAGTTGTTATAATGTAAGAAGCGAGCGGCTCTATCAAAGAGTGGTAATATCAAAAGTTGGTATGGAAAGACGGGGAAAGAAGGAACAGCTCAAGGTCAACTTAAGAGCTTTGCAATTTTGATGGTGCTAAGGAATGTAGAATGAAGAACGAAATAAAAGACAGATATCTGGGGTATTTTATATCTTCACAAGCCCTCACCATCTCACAAAATAGCCAATTCACCGGTGCTTTCATTGCATTAATGGTAAGCTCGAGATCCTGTACCTGTTTCGCCTCTTCGCAAATCTATATTTTTAGAGCTTAGTGTTTTTGACGTCCAGATTAACTAGATCCAGAATCATGTGATCGAGTGCCATGACTCTGTTTTCCTTAGCGCTGCGGAGGTAAGCATTGCTGACAGCAGCGATCCTGTTAACGTTTGGGGTTGCCCACGTCTCCAACGCCAAGCTGACAGGCGATCTGTTGAACCTTGAAGTTTCGGCTCCACCGCGAGGCAAGACAGCGACAACGAAAACATCAGTGCCCTCAAAACCTGTACCGGGAGGCAAGTCAGCCGCGGATAGCAAGAAGACGAGAATTACTTATGTCATTAATAACCCGTTTTGCCAGATTCATTGGTAGGTGTCACTCGCACCGAGCAGTGTGTTGTTTGAAGAGGAAGAGGGCTGACCAACTCCGGTGAGTTTTATTCAGGCCAACCATAGACTCCAAATCAGACCAGGATCCTTATCCTCGAGCTTCTCCGGATATGCAGCCTACTCCCGCCCATTAGGCGATTACACATCACACCGACCACAAAGAGAGCCAAGAACTGCACGAGCTGCAAGGAAGCTCGAGGGAAGAGAAATGGGATAAGTCAAGTGACAAGAAAGAGATGGACGTAGGCGGTGATCAGGTAGGGGAGAGTACTAAGATTGAGCCCAGCAACAAGTGCCTTTGGCACCTCCACCACCAGACATCTCCAAAAACGTCCTCATTGGCCTCAACTCCATCACTACAGCCCTCACCACCTTTGCCTCTTCACGTCTCCCCCCTACATGTTCCGTAAATCTCAGCCTCAAGCCACGAAGAAACGGAAACGGAAACGGAAACGTACTCCACTCCAGCCAACCACCGACACCCCTCCACAACCCTATCCCACGACAATATTCCTCACTCGCGCCGACTCCTACCCACTCTACTCCATGCACACACCTAACCATGCTTATCTTCCTCTCCTCACTCCGTATTTTACTCCTCCAAAAGGCGCTGCAGCAAAGCTAGAGAATGCATTGGGGCTGCCAAGTGCATGCATACTTAATTAAATTATGGAGTACCTTTGTGATACAGACGGTGAAGGTGTCTTTGTTGGAAGGGAAGCTTGGGACTGGAGGGGATGGAGGAGATGGGAGGAGAGATCCGTAGAGAGAACCGCAGGGTTTGAAGGAAGGGGAGTACAGGGTGAAGAGATTGAAGAAGTGTGGTTGGTGTGCCGAAGAAGGGTGGAAGGGGTCAAAGGAAAGCTGAGGAGGGGTAGGCCAGTCATTGAGAATTTTCTCATAGGATCGTTGCTTAGTGATGACGTGATAAGGGCAGACTTTATTATACTGGAGATCGTTACGTGGAATTGAGAGTAGATAATCGCAAGACACCATCCGTTCTATTGTACAAGGACAGTCTAAGAGGAGGGAGATACCTGTTCTACACCTCTGCGGAGAATGCGTTTATACGTTGTTATACATTATACCAGACACCCGTAAAATACCACAATAAATTCTTTTAACTTCCTACACTCAAACCTTGCTATACCGGACTGCATAAATCTACTGCAATCTGTCCGGTATAGCTAATATCCGGTATAGCAAATAGCGTGGGCCGTTCTAGGTGGGGAAAAAGGATAGAACTTGAGTGCTTCCAGAGATTGTTTAACTATACCTACTCGACCGTTGACTGCTTATACGGAATTCTATCAATATATATCAGATTTCTCAAATGCTAGCAAACAAGAGGAAGGGGTTGATCGATCTAGAGCGGCATAGGATTTGTGTGAAAAAAGACAAGATCCGCGGTATGCAAGATATGACTTGTGAAGAGTTTGGGGCTCTGTTTCCGCGACCAGGCACGGTCTATATACTATAAGCGACGTACATACATATATTGAAGGATGAGTGAAGACCGATAAAATACTAGTACCTAGTGGGACGGCTTGGAAAAGAAAGAAAAGGCTCTGGTCAGAACAGTACCGCCAATATTGGAAAAAAATATCTGCGAGAGTATGTTGATAGTGCAAAGTGCAAATGAAGCAACGGTCACTATTATTTTTTTGGGGGGGGGCATCTGCAGCTGGCCCGGCTTGCAGGTGCAGAGGAAGGATATGCAGAAGACTATACCGTTTTTTTTTTTTCGTTTTTTTTTGGGTGGTTGGCTGTCAGAAGTTACCGGTACGGGAGATGGACAAAGTGGCGGCTGTTTTGTGGCCACGGTACCTATATGTAGCAAAGTACCCGTAGATGCCTCACCTAAATTGCTAGAACTGGTCGAAATTTTGGTCCGGTAGACCAAGGTTCACATGTACGTAATTATTTTATATCATGTACTGTAAATGACGTACATGTAAAAAGGATATCACACTAGGTACCGCCCCCCCCGACACCCCCAATAGAGAGGTTTCGCACCCTGATGCAACTTTAGTCACGCCATCTCCAACTGGTAGCGCTAGATGTCCACCGAAGAAGAGTTTTTACAACCCTGCCAGTCTTAAGCAGTCGGTACGCAAAAATGTCAGCGAATATCAATCCAGATCAAGGCGCCCTCCTGTCAACGTACCGGCCTCCAATCGCTTTCACCCCGCGATGGGATTGGACAATAGAAGGGGCGGGTGTAGGAGACCATGGCAGTTGGGATGAAGCCAGATCTCTCAGCTAGAGTATTTACAGTAGGTAGGTGTGGTAGACATGTTGCTGATGATGTACCGTGTATCGTCAGGATTTAGAGTAAGCAAAATTTTCACTTAACCGCATTTCGCCATTTGTTGTTGTTTTTAGCGTGGGAAACTAGAGATGTCAAATAATATATGATATCGATAGAGACGTTCCGCATCCTGGCCTGGCGGACAATGCAACTTTAGTCACGCCACCTCCTACCCTAGTAGCGCTAGATGTCCGCCGAAGAAGAGTTTTTACAACCCTGTCAGTCTTAAGCAGTTGGTACGGTACCAGTAAACATCAAAAATGTCAGCGAATATCAATTCAGATCAAGTCGCCCTCCTGTCGGCGGCAATTCTGATGCTCTACTATGCATGCCTACTCGCTGTAAATGCCCGTTCAACCTGTGAAGGCGGAGGCGGTGTAGGGGACCTTGGCGTGGCAGACATGTTCGTAGTTGCTGATGAATAGGTACCGGATTTAGAGTAAGCAAAATAATTTTCCACTTAACCGCATTCCGCCATTTGTTGTTGTTTTTAGCGCTGAAACTAGAGATATTCTAAGGCCAAAAAATATGCTATCGATGGCATGTCTTTTGCCTGGCGGACATCTCACCCTGGTCCCATATCCTTGCTGCTCACATGATATGGTCGGGTTGCTGTGGATACAAGCCGCCAGGCCAGGGTGCGGAACGTCTCTGATGGCATGTCTTTTGCCGGCGGACATCTCATCCTGGTCCATATCCTTGTTGCTCACATGATATGGTCTCGTTGCTGTGGATACAGTCCGCCAGGCGAAACCTCTCTAAAATAGCTACTTAGTTACCAATAGAACCATAAAATAATATCGGGAAAATTAATCAATCCATAAACGATCCCTATTATTTACACAAGAAAAGAAAATGTTAGAATAAATATAAACTACCACCTCATATAGCTTCAGATGCTACCTCTGATCAGACAACCACATCCTTCTTCACAACACCACCACTTCTCAACGCGACGTACATACAGTCCACCAAAATCGAATAGTCCTTCATCCACAATTCTTTCTCTTCATCCATCCCATTAAATAAAACATCAATCTTGCGCGACATCTGAAACGATGCAACTATCATACTTGAGCATTTGCCGTTGTAACAAAACCGTACACCGTATAAGCGCTATTGTTGTCTCCCATATCCTTCATGGCTAGCAAACACTGCTTCTTCGCCTCTCCAAGGGACGATTTCTTTCCCTCTATTACGAGAACAAACCTTTCCTTTGATACCAAAATCAGATCTACCACAACAAATTCTTCCGGGCCTCCTGTCTCTCCTTCTACAGAAACAATTTCTCCTCTGCCGGACTAGCCAGGTGGATAGATCCCGAATCTCGTTTTCATTTCGGTCATTCTGGCGAACTGACGCCAGCCCGGAGTTCTGAATATCCTGCCTGGGTGGGGTACTCCCGGAGACCCAATTATTTCGGACCGTCCTCATCGACATCCTCGGGAATAACATGGAATACAGCTCACGACTGCCTTCTCCCCTCCGAGCTCATTTGGAACATCGAAGGCGGTACCGGCCTGATTCACAAAGCCTTCACCAAAGATCAGCACCAGAGGGAAATACGACGGTCGACGATTCTGACGGATCGAGTGACGCTGAAACGGTAGTAGAAATTATAGGAGAAGATGAGTATCTACAACCTCCCCTGTTTATTGTCCCACCTCCTATATCCACTGTTATACCCCCTGTTATACCTTGGGTTCGGCCGGTGGGTTTTGGCACACAATTCCCCCCCCAATCCCTGACCCTATTCGCATACAGACGTCTGAGGATGAAATGCCGTTCTTTCATCTGTTTAAACCGGAAAAGTTCAACAGGGAAACGGATGCCGTAAGTATTGAAGACTTCCTGGACTCTCTGAAATTGTCCTTCGTGTGCTTGGAGTCACAGAATTTAAATCCAGCCATGAAGGAATGAGCTAAAGTTTTGGCTCTCCAAAACCACCTACCAGTGGATGGGTTGGCGAAACAATTCTGGATGATCCTTAAGCAGAATAAGAAGGATACGCTCGAGAAGGCTTATATCTTGAAGCAACGTTTCAATGTCCCGGTCGATGATTTCTGACTTGACTAATTTAGCTCAGGGCACTCTCACTAGCGGAAAGTATGTGGAGAAGGCAAAGGATATATTTGTTGCGTTGGGAGAAGAATACTCCTCGGTGCTGGCCACCAAATTTGTGGATGGGCTGGCGGACGATTCGACGAAACTCCTGATCGACTCGCAGTTTGATAAGGCGTATCATTTCCCAGAGGTAATTAAAGCGTATGCGAAATGCACCAGGTCCCTGCGGCGAAAAGAGATGGCCTTTCAGCGACCGGCAAGGAGGAAGGAAACAACAAAAAGTGAAACGGAACTGATAATGGAAACCATGAAGCAGAATGCCCAGATGGTGTATCAGGTAGGAGAAAAATGCTAAAAGAAATGAACATAACCAAGCAAGCAGACAAACAGAAACGGGGTTAATCTTTACTTTGAGTGTGAATATTTATTACTCTTTGGTACCTGTGAGTGATGACTCATGTGCTGGTAGCACACTAGGTACATTGGTATCTTTGTCATGTGCCTCTAAGATTTCGTAGTATGGTGCTGCTCCCAATTAGGAAGTCCTCATCTCTTACCACCATAATCCTTAACATTTAGTGTACAGAAAAGTCTAATACTATTTAGTTTAGACCTTCTCCTTCTTTCTCTTCTTATTTCAACTATCGCTATAACTGGTCGCCTTAACTTTCATGACAGGATGGCTTTCGAGGCTAATGATCATTTATCCTTATCCCACACCACCAGCATATCTCATCGCCACATTCGGATTTCTGATTAATGGAGAAGTTTACAACAATTTTCACTATTGACATACCTTCCCTTTACCCAAAACTCGGCATGGACAAGGGATCCCTTATTTTACCTACTAGAAAAAAAAAAGCAAGAAAAGAGAATAGAATTTCTAAAATAACTTGTAATACTATATGTGCATGAGGGTGTAGCAATTGGCAGTGAATTTTGAGAAAGTCTGCTGGCATTTGATGCTTGAGTTGGAGATTTATTTTGAGGGTAACATACACGTGATCAGCTAAACATCATTGCTGCATCGAGAGGTAGGGGATAGCGAGTGATAAACACGACTTGCTCTAGGCATATTATATTAGAGTATCAGCGAAAGTGATTAGTGACCTCGTGTCCATTGGGCTAGTGGCAATGAAAGTGGTATCGATAAGGCAGCAGATTACCATCAATCTTCTCACTGTAGAGTTTTTGGTAACCAAATTAAGTTCTCCAAGTTCATCACTAACCTTCCCCTCCGGTACTCTAAGTCTTATTGTTAACAGGTTGTTACAGCAATTGATGGGTCGATGGGATAGTCTAGCCCGTAAGAGTTGGTTTAGCCAATACTGCAGGTAGGCGTTGTGTTCTTAGTAGAACTTGCTGGTGATAATGAAGTTCTGTACAAACGCTCAGCCCTGAACCACGGCCTGAGGATACCCGGCCTGCACCTAAGAGACCTGTATTTAGCATGCTTAATCCTAATATACTCTAGTTGCTCGCATCCCATCGACCCATCAATTGCTGTATGTCAATAGTTGTAGTTAGGTAGGTACCCGGTGGTACGATACTCATACCGCTGCCAATCCTAGTTATCAATACCCGAGATTAACATCCATGAACTATTGAATGCGGTGATCAACACCCGTATACATGCACGTCTTTGTCTGAGATTTAATGAGCTTTGGAATTTAGAAACATGTTAATGAGAACTTTGTAGCCCCAAGGGTAGGAATGTACCATACAATTCACCTCAGTACTCTCGCCAACCGCCCTAAGCACTGACTTTTGCCAAAAGAAAAAAAAAAAACCTCCGTTTACCTCCGTGTGCCCTTTACTTATTGATTTTGGGGTCCGACTATGTTGATAGAACGATAGAACTTAATCTGCTCCTGCACATGGTTATTTATGTATATACCAGGTAGAGTTCTGCATGAGCAGCAAGGCTAGCAATTAATTTTCCGGAGACTTACGGATATTTACTGGTCATGCCGACATATTTGGTACATGAATATTTGAACGACTAAAATACATAAATTCAGTGGATTTAGAGTCAGGACAAGTAGAGTAACTATCTCTGAAACAGTGATGGAACTCTGGAGCAGTTTTATTCACTCACCGAGAAAATATTGAATCCCCTCGGCCCCAGCAATTTCCCTGCCCTCTGGTACAGCAGGCGCCGTCCTTATAGCTTATGAATACGGAGTTATAATTCGGTAATTTTAAAAAAACTAGAAAGGGGTCATCAGCCGCCGGTTCACAGCTACAATCCTAAGCAAAATGAGCTTTCGCAATTTGGGTCCGTCCAATTCTCTCACGCTGGCCCCAGCGTTCAGTAAGTAACTTTTGTTCTAGAGCTCTACTCAGCTTAAGCCGGTTCACCAATTCAACAACCAGCTTGCCGCTGCGAGTCACTGGGGCTTGAAGTCAACGGTACCTGACTTCGGCATTAGGTAGGTATAGTTAGCATTAGGACGGAAGCTCACTACTTAACTGGAGTACCTAAGCAGTTGGGGGATTTATAACCTGGGGAACGGTTTCTTCACCGAGGGCATGGAACTACGTCCAGAGTGGCATACATATCCTCCGTCTCTTTAACCCATGTTGTAATTGGCCGGCATCTACATTGAGAGCAAAGTACGAATTCCAAAGTGTCAGCGCCGCACATGCGCCACATCGCAAATAAGTATGTGTTCATAACGTAACGGGCGAGATTTTTTTGGTGGCGAATTTTGAGCCTTTCCTCTGAACATGTTTATCTGATGCCAAAAATATTTACATTTGAACGATTGCTATGCATATCAATCGATATAGAGTGGATTGGCCCTGAAGAGCCTGGGCGTCTAGTCAGCTTTGGACGTTAGAAATACTCCCTCCTCCATTTTATTGTCCACTGGGAACTAGGCACCTGCTCTCGCAGTGAAATGTTCACGAGAGTGAAATTACCGAGCACTGAATTAAATAGAAAAAAAGAAAAAAGAAAAAAGAAAAAAAAAGGAAACAGAAACCTTGGATTTTAGACCACAACCTTGGTTAGTCTGGTTGGCCGCCAAGGGTTGTTGATTAATTTTCCCAACCGATGCAGTTCCTACAGCGAAATCTTGTAGAGTATGTACGGAGTAAGTCTTATAAATTAATCTAGAGATCAGTTAACTAGGCTGCGTCCTAGACATCCAATTCAGAGACAGCCGGAAATATTGCTTCTCTTGCATTCTATACTGTAGACACTGGATATAGTAAAAATTATCTCATCGCATAAATTTCCTCCATATTAGCTAGCATATCTGATCAGCTATTGGCATTTCTCGACCGAGGCGCGTCCAGAAACTCGTAAATCCATATCTAGATATTAATTGAATCAAATGGCTAAAAAGCCACACGCTATGTCTGTCGTGGACTGAACACCACTCTTAAACGTTGAACGGGCGGGAGGTTCTATAGGTTGGTAAGTAGTACATCATCAAGCTCCTTGGTAAAAACCCGAGACTTTGCGGAAGGTGCCGCCCAGCTAACCAAATTTACAAAAAAGGCTTAAATCAGAATCATTTCCACAGAGAAACTTGGGAAATGTTAGTTAGTCAATTGTTTAGCAGTCGCACTGACGCCTGAAGATATCCCAGATTATCTCCCACGTGGCGGCGGATGCACATGGCATGTCTCCGCATGGTATGATGGCCGAGAAGGGAAGCTTGCAGTCTGAATCGTGGACTCAAATAGCTGACAGCTCGTTGTTTTTTCCGTCCATAAATAACAACACTCACAAAGCGCCCAGATTAGTAAAGCTCTCATTCTTACTCAGTGAAAAAGCAATGAGTGTGTGTACGGTGAAAACTTGTCACGATAAGGCCTAGATAACCCTGGACCTCATTGTTCATTGGTACTCTTAAAAAATTGAAGCCGAAACTGTCCGTGGGAAGGCCAGGGTAGGTAAAGAAGCATGTCGAGTGAATATGACAATGATCACTAGCTTGCCCACCAATCTGGACCCTGTAAAAATTACTATGGCCCAATGAGAGTGCCCCTTCCCACCTACCTAGAATCTTTTTGTCCAGGTTTAGTTTTCTCCGTCCAACTCTACATTTGCTTGAGACCCCACCATTTGTACCCTAGTCGATGTGCGGTTTGGTACCACAGCTGATGAGAAGAAGAGTGACAAGAGGCTAGGTATGCTGCTAGCGAGCTGGAACTATCAATACTCAAATAGATGACGGTCCCCAACATTTGGTTACCATTCCAGCATCGACGACCCAGCCAGGTGGGTACATGTTGCACTATTCACAAGACGGGATCAGATTGCATATAACAGGGTAAGGGCTTTCGAGATCATATATACGCAAGGCTTGTCCCACCTGACTCGAAGTACTGAGTGGATCAACACACACCTTCAAAAATGACGAGCTTCATCGCAGTTCAGGTCCATAAACGAAACCCTATCCTAGAGCCTCTCAATCCCTCTTGCAATAAGAATATCACGCTCTCCCAATCAAATGCCTACTACCCAGATACTTCAGGCACAATATGGACGAACTGTTGTGATGTGGGCATCGGCCCTACAAGTTGCCAACCTATCCAGAATTTCAAGAAGGACTGTCCTTCCGGCTATTTCTCTTGTGCAGATGTTCGCTATCATGAAGATATGTGTTCGATGAAATCCCAAGGGGTATATGACTATGGAGAGGAGCTCAAAAGAACACTTCAACAAAAATGCTGCCCTGCGTAAGGAACCCTTCTAGTTCAATTAGCCTAGGGTGGTTACTGAACAATCTCAATAGACAATTTTCCTGTGGAGGAAGCTTCGAAGCTCCATGTATCTATCGTGCGGTCCAGCAAAATCTGACGGGGCCAGCAATCTTGACGAACGCAATGCATGTGGACGAAATCAATGCCTACCCTGGTTGTGATCAGAACAAAATCTCCCCCGCCGCAGTAGGTGGTATAGTTGCCATTGCGATCATAGGCATCGTTCTCATAGGCGGCGTATTATTATGGCTTGTGAAAAAACGCCTGCATCGAGATCCTAATAGACAAGCTCGGATGAGAAGGAAGAGCCTAACAACCCCCGCCAAAGCAGCTGATCCCGAGTATGGGGAACCGGATGTAGGTACAGTTAGTACCAGAGACGAAAATGCAGGGCCTCCTCAACCCACCAAACCGCCCAAAGAACGTCGCACTATACATGGCCGCTCCAAATCCGCAGCAACAACGTCAAACCGAGATTATGAAATGGAAGAAACCAAGTCAAGCATGTTTGCAAAGGGTGACGGAGAGTTTAGCGCCGTCGAGCTTGACCCACAACTGCCTTCTACAGTTCTCGATTTCGCTGGGATTACGGTTACCAGTGAAATCCAAGTCGTGCGAGAGAATGGAGAGGCTAGCACAACAGCTCATATTACTCAAGCAGAGAGTCTCGGAGGGGATGGATATTCGATCTCTTCGCGATCCGCAACCTCTGAGAGAAATTACGAACCTGCTCCCCTTGTCCCTTCCAACGTTGTGGTTCATCCACTTTCTTTAGGCTCGTAGGAATCTCATCAAATCTCCTTACAAATGGGATTTCGGGTCCTCTTTTCTGCGCACCCTAAAGTCTCGTTGAATGTGGCCGTCTTTTTCTTTGATTGTATACCCTAGCATTTAGTTGTACATAGAATTAGGTAATGCTAGGTAATGCTGAGTGTGTTGGGTATTGATTTCTTACCTTGGCTTTTTTCCCTTTGTTATCGGTTGGATTTGTGTAGTCCGGTTGAGGGGTTTTGTGGTCTTTGGTGTTCTTGGAAATTTGTGTAGCATTAACGAGATCATCCTTCTTAGGGTTTCATCACTAGCTTCATTTAATGACTTTATACTCGTTTACTTGTGCTTCGAGAATATTTCCTAACGGGAATTCATAGTGTGCTAGCACGTGAGATCGCCTGTCATCATAAATATATCTCGACATCAGTCTTAATAAATATAGTTAAATGGATCCTTCTGAATCAACTTCATTCAATTATACCTATGGCAACAGTAAGGAATTAATTACAACTGCAAGATAACCCAATGGTTAACGAATGAACCAGACACACGACACTAAACTTGGGCTCACAATTGCTGAATAGTAGTCATACGCAGCAGTCCTAGTCTTGAGGAATCCATGACGTCCCCCATTTACATATCTTTGTGTAGTTAGAACAAATCCAACTACTCTTGTGGTCATACGCAGCAGTCCTATGATAGTCTTGAGGAATCTAACCTGACGTCGATGGCTCTAATATATCGATGCACTACCAAGCCTATTCGTGTAGAAATGCAAAAACTGGAAATGGCCTAATTTCATTTGCTTGCGTAGCATTTGAGGTCATCATAATGGACTAAGTAAGCCATAGAGAAAGGAGATATCTCATACAAATTTGTATTAATCAGTACATGACGATCAAGTGATGTATTTGCATTGTTGGAGTTTCCTATTTACTGGACTAAAAGAGCAATTTTTATTTTTTTAGGTACCCTTAGGCTATGTTGAACTTCCCTGCCAGTGCGTACTACATCTTGCTCACCAACTGCATCTACAGTGTCACGCAGCTTCAGGAACTTTCATGAATATAATTTTCCATTTCTGGGAACTGTGCCAGTCGACCTCCTGATGCTTTCTTTTGTCTGCTCTCATTGCAAGAATAAGGCCTTCATTTTTGATCCACTGACCAAGCATTCTCTCGAAAATATATTATTTAACCGCTTAGCATACTTGCTTAATCCCTGTAACAGGCGTGCAAGCAATTGTATGAATCTCTGCTAGCTCTGCATTCGCAATCCCTTCTCCTAGCTGTTACGGTTCAGATGCGTTGGTCCTATTCAAAGGGATCAATGTTCTCAACTATAGGTCCAGGGCGTAAGTGAGGATAAGGTTGGAAACAAAACATAACAAAACCTTCACCATCTAAAATCACGAACCTTATACACCTACAATGGCTTTTGCAACGGGGTTCTGCCACCGTCCTATTCGCGATTACTGTCTTAAACAATATTACTACCTTATCGGACGGTATGTTATGCGTTTGGAAAGGGGGGAGGACACTTTGTATTTTTTGCAGCGCCTTGGCTTCTGTTACCGGTTGGTACGTTACTTTAAGTAACTATAGTCTGTTGTTCTCCTTCCCGATTTTCTCGGTGCCGCTAAGCTCAACCTTTACTCTATCCTGACCCTAACCTCCCGCGGCCTCCAGTGGTTCTCAATGATTCCCAGGCAGCCTTCTGGATATGAAGCATCCAAGACCTTACTGCAGCGCTAGCAGTTGATCTGCGTCTGCCCCCGACCCTCCCCCACCATCACGATATCCAGACACATGCTACTCTACAGCTCCCTTGTGGATATTATGTTAGTACGGCTCTATAGCTAGGCTCCCTACATCCTAACCAGGCGGAGGAGGACGGGGTAAAAACAACGGCACAGGCGGTATAGAGTAAGCTATTCAATTCTTAACTGAAATGGGTGGAGGGGTTTCCGGTAGCGGCAGCACTATATTCTAACCAGTGAGAATAGATGCGCGGTCCGATATAGGCCATGATGTGCTAAGCAAGCTATGACGTCTACCTTGTCAAATCTTTCCTCTGCCACCCCTCCATTTCATATTGACCAAGCCATGTTCCAAGAAGAAATCTAATCTGCAACACTCTTCGGGCAAGTATTCAGTTCATCAACATTCACATTCTAGCCATAGCATTGCGTTCATGAGTGCAAGTTCCGGCACATTACCTTCCACATTGACTTGATGTCGTCGAATCCAAGTATTCCGGCAACCCCAGATCAGAGACATGAACAACAGCAACCCCAGCAGCAACAGCAACAGCAACAGCAACAGCAAAAGCAGCAGCAACAGCAACAGCAACAGCAACAGCAACAGCAACAGCAACAGCAACAGCAACAGCAGCAGCAGCAGCAGCAGCAGCAGGAGCAGAGACAGCAGCCTATACAGACCACTGAGGCCGCGGGCGAGCCCTCGGGGTACATTGGTGCTGGCCCCAGCTCTGCTGCAACTACTACGGACGTTCTACCAAGCGTAGTGGTACCAGCAGTCGCCGAGCTCGTCTCTGGTCGACTCTCCCCCCGTTCAATGCTTAAAGTACTTCCTGAGCAGAAGAGGCCAAAAGGTGCAGCTACTAGGAGGGCATTCCAACCACGAAGACGGAGCAGGGCCTGTGACCAATGCAGGACGCGGAAAACAAAGGTAAGATTTCTCCCTGTGAGGCAATGAAAGAGATAGTCAAAACGTGAGAAGCGGAAGTTAATTTGGAGAGAATAGTGCGATACTCCGAATGATGGACCTTGCAGCTCTTGTTTAGCTGCTAGTTTAGAATGTCATTTCTCCGAAGGAGGAGATGAACGCAGAAGAGCTGGTCCCACAAGGTTGGTTACCAATCCCTAGTGTAGGGTACCAGACTGACCGCAATTTGTGGGTATCACGCAGGCGGCTTCGAGCGTACGAGACACTTGCAAGGGAGCTTAAAGAGAAACTCGACCGAGCGAATGCCCTATTGAAGTCTGTTGGCTATGCTCCTATCCAGTCTTCTGCATCAATAGCAATGACAACGCCGCCTTCACCTTCAGCGGCGTCTGTTCAAGAAAGATCAGGTGCTTATAGTGGTGACAGTGCCTCTACCTACATGGGAAGCTCTCCTACTGCTCCTATACCGCAACCAAACATACTACGTGTTAATAGTGAACTACAAGGTATTAGGACAGAAAGATTTTACTTCTCCCCCAAACGCCCCATCACTGTATCGTAATGGTAATTTTTCTAACTTTATATCTGGAGTAGACCTGAATACCATATCTACCGGTCCGCTGGGGGGCTTTATGTCTGCAAATGCACATCATCTAGACACTTTTGCGAATAGAAGACGGGCCATAGATGAGCCTTCGGCATGGGATAATGGCTTTTATGGATCTAGCTCATGTCCATCGTTTGCCTTGGGTTACAAGGAGTATCTAGAGCGGCTAGGATTTACTCCTCCGCAGCTTGGTAGACGTCTCTCAAGTTCGTTGAGGCTATCTATACCACAAAACGGAAAAATTACTGAGCACATGGCTACAGTTCTCGAGAACAGCGTCCCTGATTTTCCAACACGTTGGCCGATAAATCAAGAGGATGAAATTGAGGTGGATCTGCGGTCACTTCTACCTGATAAAGCTGAGGCCGACGAGTGCATAGAACTATACAGAAAAACGCTGCAAAACTATCTACCTGCTTTGTACTGGCCGAAGTTAGAGCAGAAGTGGGCACGTGCATGGGAAGCGCCAATCTGGGAGCGAGATAAAGAGGCCGTTAGATCTGTCTTCTGCATTGTGACCCTACTATTAGCTATTTCGTGTCAGATGATTGACGGTCGGCAAGAAAATACTGTTGGAATGGAAGAAAGGTCAGCTACCCATGGGCTTTTCTAGCGTACATCTGGAGAGTATCACTAATCCATTGTCAATCCATTGTCGTTTATTAGGCAAGGGTGGGTCTACTTCCTAATGGCGAACCACTTTCACGATGAGTATGTGCCCGTTTACACCATTGACGATGCGACTAGTACGGCTACCCTTCCTACTCCACTCCATTCTGAAGTGACTTCTAATCATTCTCTAGTATTTCTATTGACATCTATATATCTTATGAATGCCTCTCTTCCATCCCCTTGCTGGATGATGATCGGAGCAACATGCCGTGCGTTCCAAGATTTAGGTCTTCATAAGATGTCACAACCTAACCAGGTTACCAAGGTTGAACAAGAATGCCGGAATCGCTTATTTTGGGCGGCTTATGTTATGGACCGGCAGATTGGCATTGTTTTTGGAAGACCGGTGATCTTCCACGACCAAGATATTGATGTACATTTTCCGGGTCTAGTTGATGGGGAAGGAGTTGGACCCACTGGCCAAGGGACCTCAGAAAAAGCTACAGGCAAACAATCTGGAGGCTCACAGGGTCTTATGGGTTCAGCAGAGATGAGCCTCAGAGTTTATCGAGCACTTATTCAGGTCTGTAGGTGTTTCGACAAGGTGAGAGCCACATATGCTCTGGAGGCAGGGAGTGAGGAGGATATCATGAGGTTAAGAGAAGTTGAACATCAGCTGGATAGGGCGTGGGATATGTTCCCCTCCGAACTCACGGATTTATTATCCAATCAGCCACTAGAGATAGCTGCCCTCAGACCATTGCTTGATGCCCAGCATGCACGTTTACTGCTTTACCGGTCTTTCACGGATTTTTCCAAACCGCTCCATTCTACGTGGAGGACATTCTGCCTGGCCCAATCTGTGCACACTTGCAAAGTGACGGCTCGCCTCTTATTGCGATGTACTTATATCCCGATGTGGGATACCGAATTCGCTTTCAAGTCTAACGAAACAGTCCGAACCCACATTTTTCGAGCTGCTGCATTACTGCTACTCGGGTATAGCATTAATGATCCATCAGTAGAGAGAGTGGAGAAGATTGAGGTCCTCGTCTGTATCAAGGCATTAAAGGCATCTTCGGAAAGGCTTCATAGCATGATGAAGCCTATGCAGATGATTGAAGGTTTGGCGCGTATGTTTGGTTGTGATATTCGCGATGCGGAAGGACCCCTGGAGAGAACACATGTCAGTGGAGGAGAGGACACAAGTGGCACAGGTGAAAGCGAAATTTGTAGCCCCTCGGAACCAATGGAGTGGGCAAATTTCTCCGCGGGGGATGGAGGCAACGAAAAGCTGAAAGAGCAGCAGGCTCAGTTACGTTCAAATGAGTCACGAAATCAGCAGTTCCATCTTTTGCAAACGCAAATCTCACACCAAGAACAGCGGGATGAACGGGAAGGGAGGCAACAGCAACAGCAACAGCAACAGCAACAGCAACAGCAACAGCAACAGCAACAGCAACAGCAACAGCAACAACAGCAGCAACCTCATCCAGGTTTGCAGAGAATGCAACAATTCGATACTCTTCGAAGACCAACGTCTCAGCCGTCTCAGCCGTCTCTTTCAAAACAGCAAGGTACCCCATTCCAATCTACTAATAGACAGAGTCCTGTTTTCCCCCCTTCTGGGTCGTCCACATTCAACCAACCCCAACCAAGATCAGCCTTCCGACCTACCCCTGGTGTTCTCACTCCCATCATTACGGAAGCGCCTTCGGCACTCCCAACTGGCTTACCAACTACCCCTAGCGTTGTGTCTTCTCTTGATGGGCTTGTGCTCTCTCCAATACAGCGTGCGCAGACCTCGGCCCCTGCGTTGTCAGTCCCTTCTCCCAAGTTACCTCCTGCTGCGCAACCACCCCCCCCACCCAGCATGTACCTATCACAACAACAGCAGCAGACGCCACAAACACAGCCTCAACACCAGTCACAATCTATTCAAACACATCATCCACTGATGTCACCGACGCATCACTTCCCACCAAGTGATTTGTCTACGGCGGGCGTAATAGATTGGGATGCTTTCCAGAATTTGATGATGTTTGATAATCATGGCTTCGGGGAATTGCTTGCGGCAGGACCTGAAACTGCGTGGGGATATCTCGGGAATTGGACCGGTATAGCGGGTGTCCCTGGCCTATCCTCATTGGCTGACAGATCTGGATATGCTGGACCACCAACAACCGCTGAAGAGGACCGGGTGCGAGCAGAAAGGGCAGGAGAAGGAAGAAATATCCGGCAGCCGAATGTGAAAACGGAAGAGTGGGGCAGTGGATAATGATATTCATGTTATGACATGAGGCGTCTATCTTATCAGGTGCATTTCACTCGGAGCTGCATACACCTTTCTTGGCATATTGTTAGATAATCAGTGCAGAGTTATTTTAACCTCCGTGTAAGGTCACTGATGACCTTAAGTAACGTGGAGATGTTCCCTCATGTTTGTAGCTCTTCTTGCATGGCATCACCACCACTATCTGTCTAGCAAGTCCCACATGCCATAATTATTCACTCTCCTATGGCTTAATGAGTCCTCTTCTAATACAGTTCAGCAGTATCTCTGCATTGCGATAGTGACAATCTGCAACAGTGAGTATATAATAGGCACCAGGCTGAGATAATATTGTTCCGCTCAGTTCCGTGATTCCAGAACTTTTGTAGGGGTCGGAAGTTTTTTTCAGTATGGGCTATTTTCGATGGATCACGTATCTGACAGATAGCTGAAGTAAAGGAAGTGAGATCCAGAATAGAATCCAACCCTCAATGCGACATGCCGAGTGTTGTTTGAGTACATAATCCTTGGGATCGAGAGATATTTAGGTGTTCGCGGCTTAAGTTGTAAACGGCGGTTTGTCTAACTAAGGCAGCAACCATTTATTGACACTCTTTTTCTTTTTTCTATAAGTCTTATACCCGCGCTCGACCTAAGGTCATGACGGGGAATTGACACTTTTCATCCAGTAAATTTTCATGGATCTGCGTCTGTGGCATACCTCGAAGTGATCACCTTTTTTAGTAGGTTTCATAACGCCTTCGCCAAGCCCCGGTAAGAGCTAGAGTAATGTTCTAGAAACCAGGGAGAGTTACCCCCTCGGCTCATCTGAAGACCTTTTGGTAAAATGCGAACAACCTCGCTAGTCACAGCTATCACCAGCACGAAATGATGAAGTACTGTACTCAGTGACCACCATTTCTAACATATTTAACATACTCACATGCCGGGCACTTTGAAGTACATGATATTAACTGCAAGCGACGTCAGCAAGAATAAAAGTCAGCATTGTTTACATTTGCAGGAAGAAATATCAAATGTGCACGGGAGCCTTGAGATACCTCCCTCGTATAACCCTTGTTATTTGTGTTCCTTGTGACAATACTCCGTACAGGGGATCATCTTGCCGCCTAATGCAGTACCGGAGGAAATGTCAATTGTAGGTTGGCTGTGGATATCGATTCATGGATACCCCTCCCAAACTGGACACGAGATTACATTAGCCGCCCCTAAAGTCACCCATTCATCCATCGTGAACGAGCATATCTCGTTTCGAGCCGTTAAGCTACAATTACATACATACTTTGACGCATACATATTGTTTTAGGTTACTTTTTTCTGCTGCAGACCCTGGCTCTTCACACACCCTTCGGTAAGGTATGTTCATTGGGTCAACATGCCGGCTGCTGGTTACATATAAGGTTCATTTGGCCGAGTATTTATGAAAATTTGGTGTTTTACTTTTATTTTAACGGGCAGTTTCTTGTGCATGATATGCAATGATTCCTCATACCCCTTTGGTTTGATTACGTAAGTTCAGTGTGTAACTTGCTGCATACATTTGCATTCTTCGACATCAATCCCCGGACACAGAGTTGACGGCCGTTGAGGAATGTAGCCTGGTGGAGACTACGGCTCAGGCAATACGAGGAAGAAGAAGTTATCCGCTTTGCACGAAAAAGCAACGGCAGACCATACCATCCCTTACATACTTGGTCGATCACCACGAGTTCTCTTCACAGGGTTCTGTCGCAAAAGAAAGGTTCCTTTTAAACATATTCCTCCCAGATACACGTAATCGACCTCAACACTAATGAATCCCTTAAATTACACCTGGGCGAATTGCCACAACATCACCGCCGAGCTACCTCTTGATCAAAAAACATGGCTTGCCATGGTTGATATTATGGACAGAAATGGAAATCATGAATTCCCCAACGACTTTTTACCGCCAGCCTTTTGTGACCCATTGAACTATGTTCCGCCAGACAGAGGAGAGCCGTTGTTAATTTTTGAGTTGGTGACAGCGGGCATATGCGGACTGGTGGTACTGGGGAGGTTTTTGACGAGAATGTTTGTGGCGGGAAGGATTGGATGGGATGACTGGACAATTGCAATGGCAGTGGCTATCATGTGGTGCGCTGTTGGGGTGACTTCTTATGGTAGGTTTCCCACATTTGTTTTGTTTAGAAAGGATGTTTCTTGGGGTATTGGAACAGATATAGGTTCAGTTGGCTTCAGGATCGGTGAGCTCTAATGAATGATTGTATAGAAGCTAACCTGCATCCGTGGGGATAGGAATCCTAGCAGGAGCAATAGGGAGACATATCTACGATGCTACTTCACCAGAAATCGTTATAACCCTCGAAGTAATACTCTCTTCTTTTCCGTACATGTTTTTTTGGAAACAGCTGCTAACCTCTGTAGGCTATATTTTATCACATCCTCCTATACTCCCTCAACGTCTTCATAGTGAAACTCTCTCTGTTATTTTTCTATAAGCGACTCTTCCCACAAACTTGGAGGCGGATGCAGTTTGGTCTCTCAGCAGCTATTGTAATACTGTTTTGCTACGCTGTTGCCAGCTGTCTTGCATCCATATTCCAATGTAAACCTGTTCACTCGTTCTGGGTGATTTCGCTACGGTATTCAGGATGTCCCACTCTAGAACGGAGTGTGATAATGTATTCAGGGATAAGGAGTGTTTCCGTGGCATTTGATATAATTGTTATATTATTACCGATGAAGTAAGTGGTCTGTGGGTTTGGAAGTGGGCTATTTGTTAATGTCATCGAAGGTTCTTGTGGAGTTTGAAATTACCTCTTAAGCAGAGATTGGGGCTGGCTTGTGTCTTTGGTATGGGTATAATGTGCGTTGAAATCACATCTTGCGAGAGGAGTCATGGAGCTAACATCATTGTAGAGCCATCGGCGCTGCATTCTGGCGTTTAGTCTACCAGCAAACTGCCTGGCGCTCTCTAGACATTGGCTGGAACTTTCCTATGATTGCCCTCGCAGCGCAACTAGAACACTTTTTCGCCATTGTCACAGCCTCTGTCCCCGCCCTCACTGCGCTATTCCACAATGCTCGAGAACGGAAGCAAAAACATCTCCCACCAATGAGCAACATCCACAACGATCCTCGTTACTTCACCCGGGACTCCTTAGAATTGACAGAGGCCACGCCGAATAAGTTCGCATCCGACATTTCACAAAAATCTGTCCATAGACCTATAACACCTCTCGATTCCCCCCCGAGGCCAGGACAATTGACCGTCAAGTCTTATACCACAGAGGACTTCTTAACATGGGCATATGATCCTGAACGAAAGAATGGAGATTTGGGGAATGGGAATTATGCAAATGCTTATGGAGAATATACAATGAACCAGCCAAAGAGGGATATTTTCAGTAGGCTTTACCACGGGAGGAATAGGAAAGGTGGTGATGCTGCTGATGCATCGAGGGTGATGGGCAATGGAGGGGTGGAGAGTATTGAAAATTTAGTGCATACTCCTGGTGGCCGCCCGGTGGTGGGCAATGGGATGGGGCATGGGGCAACGATGGAGGCGATGGGCATGGATAATCAAATCATGATGACGTATGAGGTTGTTGTCAAGGTTTCAGCGAGATGACGCAGTGATGATATGAGTGATGCGAGTGAGCGTATTCGAGTGTCTCATGGTTTTTGCCTTTTGGCACTGGGATCTTAGAGGGCGTTTCTTTTTGTTGTGTATTGGTACCAAATTGCTATCGGGCAGGACGGATTGCATGTACTTTTTTCCTTTTTTCTTTTTCCTCCTCCAGGCATAACCAAATGTTTACCTATGTATACGATCTGTTCACCAATCATATGTACATACATATATTTATATTCAACTACCTTTATAGAGTTGAAGCCAAATATGAGGACATCGCACAACGTATGTATGTAAAAGGACCTACCAGAACCCAAGCTCCTTTGCAGGAATCTATACCATCTGTCGTATTACAGTTGCTGAAGGTATTGTTTGGTTTCAGTCTTAACCATCTCACAATTTTGATATTTTACATGTACCAACCCTAGTTAGGCTTATCATTGAAGTAACTAAATCAAGAAGGATCATCGATGTGAGGTTGTGGGAGTGGGGGGTACTTAAAAGTAGCATTACCTAGGCTATACAGAATGTGCCAACCAGACTAACAATGTATTATTAGGCTATTATTCTAGTGGTTTCATCAATACGCGCGGGTGGGGAGGGGACTAACATCTACCGAACATCCAAGTTAATCTCGGCGAAACGCTAGACTAGGTATCTGGCATACGTAACGTACTCAAGCCACATTAAAATTTTGAAACTAAGCCCACTGAGGCAGCCTCAACTGCCTTTTAAAGTAATCCAATGTTAATTTGTTACTATACAATCCCTAGATGAAACGATTTCGATTTTTCAACACATAAGTGCACACGCTTACGTTATTATATATTCGCAGGGCAGCTAGGTAGGTAGGTAGGTAGGTAGGTAGGTAGGTAGTAGGGTGTTCACATTATTACCGAGTTTCATTTCCCTCAAGAAACCTTTTTGTTTCAGAGCCGCGAATTATTATATCCTATGGTTCAAAGTTTTTTTTTTTTTTTTTTCTTTTTCATCGAACATATGTACATGTTTTTCTTTTTTTTTTCAAGGATTATTTTCCTCTATGGGAATGATTGTTGGATATCCTATAGCAAAGAATAGGAGTGAGATTGATATATATATATACTGGGCTCCTGTCATGGATTCTTACATGGGCACTGGGGATATTGTTGTGATGGGGAAGTTTTTGGGGGGGGGGTGAATAGAATGGAAATTTGTTGATTATAATAAACCCGCGCAACGTGGATGGGAAAGAAACAGTTTGATTCTTGAATCTTTTGGAAAAAAAAAAAAAAATCGCTGCTACAAAACTTTAGTTTCATGATAACAAATTTAAAATTAAATAAATAAATAAATAAAAATAACCCCCAATTTTGGGATGATGGCCAGCCCTTCCCCTAGTCTGGTTGGCACAACACCCTCCTTTGGCACGAGGGTGTTGTGCCAACCAGACTACCTTCCCCCGCGTTCAAGGGCAATTCTCGACCCTTTTTTGTATTAGCATGTTGAATAGAACTAACCCCACTCATATGTTTATATGAGTTCTCAACCCCCCCCGCCCCCACAAACCATTATTCACCCAAGATATCAAACTCCCTTGACAAAGTATATTCACGAATACCACGCCAGCGACAACTCCATGAACTGCACCGGTGGGAATTCAGGCGAGATACTCACCCTCTTCTGCCCATGCTGTTGTACTGGCGTATAACTGGGCGTCGATATCAATGCTGGGCTAGTGGTAGAGCTAGAGGAACCGTTCGAAGTGACTTTTGAGTCGCCACCAACGTCAACTTTGCACTTGCATTTTGGTGAATGCGCAGCGAGGAATGCGGCAAAACGCTGGCTTGCAGGGGTGGTGGTCAATATTGGGCGAGCTTTGGCGGAGGTGGCAGAAGTTGATGATGGTAGTGGTGGTGGTGGTGGTGGTGATGAGGATGATGGTGGTGGTGATGGTGATGACGACGTCGACATGGTTGGCTTTGTGGGGACGGTTATATCGAAATAGCTTCGATGGTGGAGAATATCTCAAAAAATCGTGAGTAGTATATTGGCCTCGGATTTCCTTTGCCGTATTGATCACGATCATCAGAATCAGCACCAACATCAAAGATCAAACCTCGGATTATTTATGCTACGTATGTGCAGTTGGGGGGGGGGGGGCTTTTCTGGGAAATGTTCCATAGAATGGGCTCTTCCCCCCCCACAAAAAAAAACAAAAAAAACCCACATACCCCACACGCCACTATAACACTCAGCTAGTCTGGCTTGACATATAGCTCAGGTCAGGTCAGGTCAGGTCAGGTCAGGTCAGACCAGGTTTTATGTCGTACCTACATCCTTCATCTGCAGCTTTGATTAGAGTTTTTAATATAATCACAAGGCCTTGTATCAAGTAACCATCATGAACCTGAAATATACTTAAACTAACGATTGATTAATATAAATATTAATAGGTGTGGAAGTTGGATTGGGTTGGGGAGGTTGGGGGGATTTTGCCTTCTTCAATCCACTACAAGCTGTCACAGTTGATTTTTAGATATCTGAGGGAAACGTATCGATTCCCCATCCGCTATGCTGATCCCTCGACGGATACGCTTAGTATATTGATGTAAAATGATACACACTCGAGTGCGTAGGTCAATGCTAGAATCGTATATTTGGTGCACCTGTGCTCGTGGGACTGACTGTATAACTAACAAAACCTATCGAAATGGCAGCTTATATACATTACTCACTCACCTGGGTTATTATAGATAACTTCTCAGATGAACACCGCACCCCCACACCCCCAGCCTCCTACACCTGTGTATGTACATACGTACACCCTCAAAACTACGAGCACCAGAAGAGTAGAGCAGACTTAGCAGAGTGAATAGTTAGCAGAGCCAGGGCCATGCAACATATAGAAAACTACATCCATCTAACCAATCCATACACATCAACTCCCACCTAACGTTTACTTCCCCCCTCTCGACGGGATCTAACATATGCGGGGAGCAACAAAAAACCTACCGTTTTAACGTGTATTATTACATACGTCAGCAGCGGCTTGCTTCCCATCGATATCTGAGTCTGACGTACAGTTAGTTAGTTAGGTAGGTGAGTAACTCTATCGAAGTTTTCGTCCTTAGAAAATGTAGTATCGAGTGACCCAATTACGTTAGTGATCGTTTTTCTTTTTCGGATCGGTTATTTCCCCAACTGGCCCTCCAACCCCCCTTCTCTCCCACAACCAGTACATACATAATACAAACATACATCTCTTACAATTCACAACCTGCAAAATCACATGCACTTCAAAGTGTTCTCGCGGGGAGGAGGGGAGGGAAAGGGAAAACAGGGGGGGGGGGGAAGGCGCCGCTCATTCAACGGCGTATATAATATATTGAAAATATATATGCTCTCCAATAATGGACCTAGGTGATCATAAAAACTGGTACTTGATGAGACAAGAGAACCATAGAAGACAATTTTTCACGACGGGTTATGGGATATATCTTATAGAGCTTGAAAAAATTTCTTTATCTAGAACTTCTACCTACACTCTCACTACTTGTCGGGCAACACAGTTGAACATAAGCTTTCCAAGACGAGCCCAACATCACAAGTCAAAAGGCACAACCCCCTCAACATCCCACGCGTAAGAATTCATTCACTTCTCTTAAACCCCTTATTTTTATGTCCTCCTGTATCGTACAGGTATTTTATGGCATAAGAGACACAGGAAAACAAAAAAAAAAGACATAAGATATCCCTCAAACCTCATTTAGAACCGCCAGCCGACTGTTGTGTGTCGAACAAACAGCCCAGAAGCCCCAAACAAATTGCCAATGAGCTTTGAAAGAATACACGATGCAAGAAAAATGAAATAGGGAGTAGTGATGATGATAGATAATGACTGTTTCGTGACAATCCGTAGGAAAAAACGATAAAACCCAACAATCCCAAGCAGCCATGAATTAAAAGCACCACAAAATCAAAAAACACAAATGAACTTTTCCCTGCCAACCCTTCTTCAAACAAACGTTGCCCAAACCGTCCGTAAGATTTAGAAAAAATGGAAGATGAGAAGAAAAAGTCAGCCTGAGAAGTAAACGAAACATGATCCAACCCGTCTATATCAACAAAATATCATGGGATCTGCATTCGAGCCCGGTATAACATATGGCCATTTAGTTGAACCTCTTTCCAGGGGACTGTTTTCCCCTACCCTCCCATGGCCTTTGAGGACGGCTAGTAAACTCTGGCCTGTCACTACGAGGCCTGAATCCACCATCTCTGTCACCACGGGGAGCGAAACCACCTTCTCTTGGCTTAAATCCACCCTCACGGTCACCTCGAGGTTTAAAATCTCCGCGATCTCCACGGGGGGCAAACCCACCCTCCCTTGGTTTGAATCCACCCTCGCGGTCACCCCTTGGAGCGAATCCACCCTCCCTAGGTCTGAATCCGCCCTCTCGATCACCTCTCGGAGCAAACCCACCCTCCCTTGGTTTGAATCCACCCTCGCGGTCACCCCTTGGAGCAAATCCACCCTCCCTAGGTCTGAATCCGCCCTCTCGATCACCTCTCGGAGCAAACCCACCCTCTCTATCACCACGGGGAACAAATCCACCCTCCTTTGGCTTAAACCCACCCTCCCTATCACCGCGGGGAACAAATCCACCATCCCTATCACCGCGAGGAACAAATCCACCCTCCTTTGGCTTAAACCCACCATCCACATCACCGCGGGGAACAAATCCACCCTCCTTTGGCTTAAACCCACCATCCACATCACCGCGGGGAACAAATCCACCCTCCCTTGGCTTGGATCCACCCTCCCTATCATTGCGGGGAACAAATCCACCCTCCTTTGGCTTGGATCCACTCTCTCTATCATCACTCTCCCTAGGTTTGAATCCTCCTTCTCCTCCTTCTCTGTCACCACGGGCAGCAAACTCACCCCCCCTTGAGTCACCCCTTGGCGCAAATCCACCCTCCCTAGGTCTGAACCCTCCTTCTCTGTCATCGCGGGATTTGAAGCCGCCGTCACCGCTACGTGTATTGAATGCACGTTGTCCACCGGGGCGAGGGAAGGCTTCACCTCCGGACTCAATCCCAGGAACTCCCCGCAAACCAAGTCTCCCTATCAGCATAGTGCTAATCCTAGGAGGCTTCGCCATTCCCCAGCCCAGAGCAGTCCATCTGTTTAAGCTAGCAACTAGCGCAGTTTTGTTGCCCAAGTAAGCATAGTACCCAAGGTTGGCGAGATAAGCACCCCTCTTGAGGTCATCATCGATGCTCTGCGAGGCCTCCATTACGCGGGTGAGAGCCTCAGCAGCGGCTTTTGGAAGAACACTTTCCTTAGACATGTCGACATCGGCAATGGCAGAATGCATATTGTAGTCAATTAGCTTGATCTCCGGACGAAGCTCCTTCAAGGCATAGGTCTTCTCGATATCGGCAAGGAGGATATAGCCCAAACCGGAGTTGTTTCCACGGCCAGTACGTCCAATACGGTGAATATACTGTTCGAGGGACCTAGGAGATCCAACTTGGAAAACATGGGTGACATCTGGGAAGTCCATTCCTCGAGCAACGACGTCAGAAGAGAACAGCACTGCAGAACTTCCCTCACGGAATTTCTTGGCAGCTCTCTCACGTTGAGGCTGGCTAAGGCGGGAGTGTATCTCAATCATTGTGGTTCCATTGAAAGGGCTCCTGCCGGTCTCGGGGTCCCTGAGAGCTTGGAAAGTGTCTGCAGCCAAGGCAGTGTATTTGGCAGTTGGGAAGAAGACGATAGCCTTAAACGGCTTGCTCTTTTCAGCTACGGTGATGGCAATTTCCTTCAACATCTGCTCATAAAGGGTGGGAAGAAGATTCTCGAAACCATTGACGGTAATGAGTCGCTGTTCGACCTTGTTGTGGGTGAGAACCTCTCCCTTGGGAACTAACTTCAGAACCTTGTGCTTTGGCTTCAAAGCAGCATTGATCATAGTTTGTACCTTCGCTGGGACGGTAGCGGAGAAAAGCATTGTTTGCCTGTACTCCTTTGAAGGAAGGAGCTTAATGATGTCCATAAGGGCATCTGCAAATCCTTGGTCCAGCAGGTTGTCTGCCTCGTCGAGAACAAGTACCTCCATGTTCTTTCCGTTAACACCGGAGGCACTATCAGTCAACAAATCGTACAGACGGCCAGGTGTGGCAATCAAAATATTACATCCAATTTTGTGCATGTTACGGAGACCCATAGACTTTCCGGTTCCTCCCACAGCAGTATGAATGTGAATGTTCTTGCAATGTTTGGTAAGAATTTCTGCCTCCTTGGCAATCTGCTGAGCTAATTCTCTAGTTGGAGAGATGATTATTGAGCGGATGTCCAATGGCTGGCCCACTCGGTGCCTCTCAACTGGTCTGTTTGAGGCAATGATTCGTTGCAAGACAGGGAGTAAAAAGGCAATTGTCTTGCCGGTCCCAGTCCTTGCTTGAGCGAGCCTATGTCTTGCGTTAGTGGCAATGGAGACTTGTACTTTAGAATAGATTTACTTACACATCATGTCCCTCCAAGGTCGCCCTCAGAGTCTTGCTCTGCACGTCGGTCATATTCTCAAACTTCATATCCTGAAGAATAGCCCTCATAACACTCTGATCAATCAATTTATGGTCAAGCAAATCTTGGAACTTGAGTAAGTCGGGTATCCCTTGCGTAGCGGCTTCCTTCACTGCCTCAAAAGCCGCCTCTGCATCTTCCTGCAGGGCAGCCTCTGCTGCAGAGAATTTTTGGCTATAGATAGTGAACAGACGAGTAGAAGACGGAACACAAGACACAGTCTTTGGTAGGGATGCAATCGCTCCATTTTTTGGTAGTGAAGCACTCGCTCCATTCTTTGGTAGAGCGAGGAGAAGAGATGTATTAGGGATTGTAGAGGTATGTATCCTCGCAATCTTGCGGAGACCCTGGCGCCGGAGAGTAGCAAACATGGCTGCTTCCGTCGTGCTGGTTCAATAGACCAGGTGTGTGGTATGACGGAAAGGCAAAAAGAAAGGAAATAGGATGTAGAGAGGGGAAGGAGGGCAGTGGCGTAGAGGAGGAATTGGGTTAACACTCGAGGTGTAATGCGCCGAAGAAGTACAGAAGAAGCACAGAAGATGTACTTCTTTCAATTGTGGTGGGCCTTGATGCTTAAGAGGATGAGAAGGAAGAGCAACGACTGGGAAATTTTCGCAGAACGAACTACCGTATGGTTTTTTTTTTCACCCCACTAGCACTCGAGGTTATCAGTCAGCGCCAAGCAAGGCACCGCTCACAGAGCAAGTGTATTCTATTTTCAGGGTAAGAAACACATGAAATGCTTGAGTTATCAACATCGATATCCGTCCAGGATCCCAGCCCGCCACAAAACCCACACCACAAGAGATACAAAGTGAAATAACGATGCGACTGGCAGCTTGATCATGAAAAACCGCTCTCACGCTCCCTTTGCTGAAGACACTAATAAACAAATTACACAGTTGCCTTACTCCACCTTCTCCTCCACCTTAGCCTCCTCAATGGTCTCAGACACTGGAAGGGGCTTCTCCTCCGCCTTAGCCTCCTCAATGGTCTCAGGCACTGGAAGGGGCTTCTCCTCTTCCTCCTCCTTCTCCAGCTGAGCGGTCTCCTCCTCAGCCATTGGGGTCTTCGGCCCCTGCTCCTCCTTTCCGCTAACACTCTCAAGGCGGTCAATTTCCTTCTGTGCCTTAGAAATGTTCTGCAAACAAATAAGTTAGCAAAGTTATGTAAGGAACAATGCATCATAATGATACATACCTCCTTAGTCACTCGCTCAGAGTTGTCCTTGTACCAGGCCAACTTCTCCCTCAGCGTCTCCACACAACCTGGAACATCATCCCACTTTGTCGGCGCCCTCACATCTACCTTTCCAAGTTCGACCAGAATCCCATGGTTGAGCTGGAACTTGCCCTTCTCTTTCTCCTCACTAGTAGGCAGAGTTGTAGGAGTAGCAGTACCAGATCCCTTGCCAGAGCCCTTCTTTCCCTTCTTTGGTTTTCCAACAAAATAGTCTTCCTCCTCCTTGACAAGCTTTTTGCCCTTAGGCTCCGTTTCTACAACCCTAGTAGCAAGAGCCTTAAGCCCCGCATCCTTAAGCAAACTTGCTTTGGTCTTGGTGGCCTGAGCCTCTGGCGAAGTCGGATCGAAGTGTGCAATCAATCCTTCACAAGTAGTGATCTCCGCCTGGAACGCCGGCTGACTAGCCTCCTCCATCTTTTGCGCCGCAATCTGCCGCTTATACTCTTTATCCTTAGCCTCCCTCTCGGCCTTAATCCTCTCCTTCCTCACTTCATATGCAGCCTTCTCATACGCACGATAAGCATCCTTCGCAGCATAAAAATCCCGCTCAAGCTTCCTCTTTGCGTCCTTCTGCTCGTTCTCCTTGGTCCGAAGCTTTGTGCGTTCGTCACGAAGAGAGTTAAGGTTCTTGTACAATTCATCCTGCTCGGCCTTGATTTTATCCAATTCCGTGTTGATTTCGTTGAACCTATCATTGAGCCTCTTCTGCTCTGGGTCTTCCACCAGCTGTGCCTTAAGCTCGGCAATCTTGGTCTTTTCAGCGGCAATTCCATTCTCACCAGCACCAAGGCTCTGGAGTATCTTTCGGTGTCTGCGGTAGGTGGAGATCGTATCCAAAGCCCTTTGCTCTTCTACGATCTTCATGGTACCGCTCTCAACCTGGGACTCGAGTCCGGCAATGACGGAATCAATTTCCGCGACCGACTTGAATAAGATCTTAGACTTTGCGGCCTTTTGCTCGGCTATTTTGGCCTTGATGGATGTGTCGAGAGTCTTGATCTGATCATGGATCCTCTGCTTTGAGATCTTGAATCCGGCTTGGGCATTGCGGATGCTGGAGAGCTCGGCACGAAGCTCGGATTGCTGCTTTTGCAAGGCGTTCTGGCCTGGCTTCTCGCCGTTGTTTGACCATGGTATCTCGACCTGGGAAATTTTATCCTGAACGGCTTTCTGCAGGGAGGGACATTGTTAGTGCCATTGCCATTAGGTATGTATCCCAAGGGGCAGAAGCGAGCCGAGAGGGGGAGGGATAGTAGCCAGAGATAGGCATATCCCAAGGTATATCCCAACGTACCAGCTTATCCCTAACATCCTGCAGCTCCTTCTCTATCACCTCCCTCTCGGCCTTGAACTTGTCCTCATCCGGCTTCTCTGGCTTCTCAACAAACTTCTTCATCTGAGCATCAGTCGCAGTCTTTGTGGCCATGACTGCAAATCAGGGGGAGATAAAAAACTAAGAAAGGGGGATGATACAGGGAAAAGGAAAGGGAAAGCGGAGGCGGTACTTTGGTGGGAAGCGAGCGAGGGGTCCCTTTGGATGAAATAAGTAGCCCACAAGTATAGACTCTGGTTGGCGCCAACTTTGTGCCAACTTTCGTTTCTCTTTGTGAACTCGATGGACCTGCAGGTACACTGAAGATTTTCTGAAAGGGGATCTACCAAATAAATACTTATGTATGTATGGGCCTATTTTACTATGTCTCATTGGGCGGACGAAATCATGCAGCCCGAAATCTCGGGCTTCGCGATCGATCCGCTGCAATTGCATTCGCTAGATCTCATCGATCTCTAAGTACACACAGGCACGCGAGAGGAGATGCGCTGATCCATCCATTGACTCTGGTGAAAGTGAGTCTCTCTTGCCTTTCGCCGCCACTTCCACTCTCCTTCACATCACTGTGATTCTACAGTAAAAACTCCAAGTTGTTCTCTTCGGCGCATCACAGACTTGCTGCCAAGATTTACACGGCGTCCGCTTGGCCGGCGCCCCCAGCCATACGTGGCTTAGCGCGCAGTTGATCTTTTTTCGAGCTCTGAGACACGACTGCAGGGACACGAACAAGCAACATCGACAGCTGAACAGCATTGAAGTCTCAAACGTCTCCCGATACAGGTCCCCCCGATACAGGCCAGTAACTGCCCTGCACGGATAGGATATTTGTGCAGCACTTTTACAGTACTTCTTGAGCCCGCAGCTTTGAGCCACAACCTGACAGTCCCTACTCTCTTCACCGACACCACCTTCATTCACCTCCATCCCCACCGCCCCCATAATGGCAAACGAAGTCGACCGAGAAGCCTCTCGCCTTTGGCGAGTCCGACGAACCGTCCACGAGATGGTCCGAGACCGGGTACGTTCACAGCCAAACCCCCTCAATCAGCCGTCAACCCACTAATCCCTAACCGCCAATAGGGCTACGAAATCGCGGACGAAGAAATCAACATGACCCTCTCCATATTCCGGAGCACCTACTGCGACTCCGAAGGGCGGCCTCAACGGAAAACCATGCAATTCAAAGCCCAACCTTCTGCAGCCATGATCGAGCGTTTCCGCGACCCCAGCCATCCGGAGGCCCCCATCCCCGTCGGCCCCATCTGGGTTGAATTCTCCTCCACCCCCTCCGTCGGTATCAAGGAAATGCGCGCCTTTGCACATACAATCCACCTCGAGGGTATCCACACGGGGATCTTCATCTCCACCGTTGCCCCAACTGCCTCAGCTCTGAAAATCATCCCGACCGTGCTGCCCAGTATTATCGAGACGTTTGTGGAGAGTGATTTACTTATCAATATCACACATCATGAGCTTGTCCCGCAGCATATATTGCTGTCGAAGGAGGAGAAAAAGGCGCTTCTGCTGAGGTATAGACTGAAGGAAACGCAGCTGCCGAGGATACAGCAGGCGGATCCGGTGGCGAAGTATCTGGGGTTGAGAAGGGGGCAGGTGGTTAAGATTGTGAGGAAAAGTGAGACAAGTGGTAGATATGCTTCATATAGGTGGGTCTGCTAGTGGGGAGGCTGTAGTGGCGTGGGGTATGCAGAGATGGGTGGTGATGGTCACCAATATTCATCCTGCGGATGTCTGAGTTTGAGCATTTTTCTACGAGATGGGGCCCGGTGGCCAACAATAAGGGCCTTTTCGTGATCAGGAGATCGTCATGATGTAACGAAAAGAGTAGTAAGCCATGGGATTTTAATTGTACTATTGCATTTTCTTTCTGTTTATCTTTCTGTTTTTGTTTTCTTTTGTTTTTCTTGTGGCCGGTCTTGCCGTTGACTTGCTCCTGCTTTGGGACACATTATTTTTGCCCTTTTCAAACGAGACTATCTTTTGTCGTTTTCACCTAGTTCTATTCCAAAACGAGAGATCATAAGCTACATGTACTACATATGCTTCACATGAAACAAACGTATCCGCGTTTCACAAAATTCCTACATCATTCAATAAAATAAGTATATTAAACTGATTTAGGTTGAGAAACCGCCGTGCCTCCCCGCATCCATTGTTGTGAAGTGTTCCCAGGAAAAATCAAATGGCACAAACCCAGGAAGAACAACTTTGGGACAAGGCAACACAAATATGCATATGAGTTGCTATTGGGAACAAAATATATGTGACCCCCAATATACGACAAACCCACGTGTTCTACCCATATGCATGTTTGACCCTGTCGCCACTAGCGACGCCAGCTCTTTCAAATGCACCGCCTACGAACTTTTGGAATGCATACCGCTATGCTCGTAAGAAAATATGCTAATGCTAATCTCTCCCATGCTTACGCTGTTATGCAGCCCGCGAGTAGGAGGCTTCAGAGATCAGGGTAATCAGCTAATTCTGCCTCTGCGAGGGAAACAATTGCACCAGAAGCCCTGCGTCACCATGTCTCATGTGCTCCTTCTCCCTCTTTCTCTCAGCATTGCCCAGGCATGCATCGCTATTGCAGGACTCTCTGTGCTGTTGCTGCGTAATCTGTTGCTGGAGCTCTTGCTCCTGCTCAAGGGCAATTTCCTCATCGGTCTTCCCAAGATCAAGCTTGTAACCGATTTTTGATAGCTCAGAGAGGGAGTTCTTCTCATCCTTAATTTCCTGCAAACCAATATCCTTTTCTTTGTATTCAGGTCTTTGAGCAGTGGCCTTGATAGGTTTGCCGTAGGCCTGGCGAAGCTCATTTTCCTTTTGTCTTTGCTCGACAACACGGGACTCCCTGCCAGCGGAGCGCTTGCGGATAGGACCACCGACCCTCATTGGGCTTCCGTCAATGGGATATGGGAGGTTATTCTCCCAGATATCTTTGAATTGATCTACGCCCTCGATACCGAGGAGGTGAGGAGAGGCTTCTGCGAGTTTAAGATGCTTCTCCATAACGTGGTGAGCTGGAAGGCGCTTTGGCTCGGCGGAGCGCTTCCCAAAAATATTCTCAGTGCTTTGTGAATTGACAATGGCTCCAATATTTTCTTCCCCTTGTTCAAGCCGTTGGTTCTCCGGTTGCTCAAGTTCTTGTAGCTCGCATGCGTGTGGGTTCTCCTCTTGTTTCCCTTGCTCTTGTTCCTGCTCTGCCTTGGTGGCATCTATGGGATGTATCTCGACTTGCGGCAGTGGTGAAGGATGAACCAGAGTGTGAGTGAGTGGGGCTTCAGCTGGTTGGGGTTGGCTCTGGGTTACGTTCACTGAAACAATTCGGAATCCCGGACGATATGATTTTGGTTTCTCCTCCTGAGGAGAGTACTGGTGTAGAAGCTCCGTGGGTCTTGTGAGGCACTTAGGTAACCCATCTTCAGGCTGTGGGAACTGAGCTCGTGGATAGGATTCATGTTTAGCATAGAAGTATTGGTAGCAGCTGCTCTCGTGACGATTGAAGCGAACACTGGCAGGGTGGCGGTCAGACTCGGAAGGAAGGTGATGGAAGAATATAGCCTCCTCCTCTTCAAACTCAGGCTCGAACTTGAAGCCATAGCGGGCTTCCTCTTGCTCATACTCGTAGCTTGGTTCTCTTTGATAACTTTTCCTGAAAAGGGTATATCAGCCCGTGGAACTTTTCTTAAAATAACTGGGGGCATACTCAGTCTCAGGGGCAGAGCAAACATCTTTTCCATCGCGCTCTTCATCACATGGCTCCTCGGCTTCCTCAACTATGACTTCAACTTCGCCATCGGAATCACCCTCATCACAGTTATTATCGGCCTTGACCCCAACCTCGAATTTGGCCTCTGAAGATCCCTTACTTTGGCCTTCCTTATTATTATTCTCGATGTCAACCTCACTGTTAATTTCAACAACAACCTTGACCTCATCCTTACTCTCCTTATTGCTGTCATTGTCAACGCCGAAATTAACAACCTGTTCTCCTTCTGTCTCTTGTTCTTCCTTGTGCTCATCCTTTTCAACCTTAAGCTGAACGTCGGTATCTTCTTCGCCGTCCTCAGCAGGGTTCTCCGGCCCGTTGGAAGCAAACTTAGAGATGGCACCCTGGGTCAAAGAGTTCTCACGAACGACATTCTTTGCGTCGGGGCTCGGAGTGGGATGGGCACTCACTGCCGAGAGAGTAAAGAGAAGGAGCAAAATGAATCCAAAAGTTAATTGAGGCATTTTCAATCATCAGCATACGCATGATAATCGACACTGGCAGGAGGAAGGGCCCTTCTTCTACCTGGAGACAATTGCGAAATGGGGTATTCAGATGTGAATTGATGGGAATGTAAGTACATGAATCATATGGGGGTTGGGCGCACTCGTGATAACCTAGAGAAAGTTAAACAACGTTCAGTTTTGGTGGTAGTCCGAGAAGGGAAGTGCACTAATCCGAAAATGGCAATATTTTGTGATCAGAAGGAGTAGTCCCGCTGGGGAATCACATGGCAATACTACTGAATACTTAGTACTTCTTTTGGCACATTGAAGACTCTCGGGACTCGGGGTTTCTAATCTGGTCCCAACGAAATAAGGCGCAACTATTTCACAAGCCGTTGCCTCCAAGCTCATCCGTGACATCCAGCAGCCGCCTCATCATCTCAACCGCTCCTTCCACACCTTGCCCCTTCAATGCACTAACAGGCACCACTGCAATTTCGTGTCTTTGTTTCTTTGCAAGTTCCTGGACATAATTTCTCAGCTCCAAAAACCTCTGTTCAGTACCACCTAGGTCTGCTTTGTTTGCGATAACGAACCATGGCTTTGCAGAGATTTTCTCCCTTTTAATAGCGACCGCTGGGATGTTACGAGTGCGATTGATTAGCTCAGCTGCTGGTGTAACAGCGTTTGGTGATGGTGAGTAGTTTGGCAGGATGCTGCGGCTACCACGCCAAACTACCAATTCTTCGTCTTGTGATTCAGCCTCTCTGAGATTTTCTATTGCGGCTGCCGCCGCTCGATATCTTTCGGCTGGGTACTCATCAGACGGCTGCTGCTCCTCCTCCTCCTCCTCTAGAGCGCTGTCTATACCTAGTATAATTGCATCATCATTAGAAGAAAGCTCCCTATCAATGCTTTGGTTCCCCGCCATTTCACCCATCATGCCATTCACACTCATGCACTCCAACATTTTGTCGTCTCCCCATCCTTCTTCATATGCCTTCACTTCCTTCCACAATAATTTGAGGTCTCCTAATGGGTTGGGCCTTCCCAGATCAATTATAAACGCTAGAGCTTTTGCTCTTTCCACATGTCGTAAAAACCCGTGCCCCAGGCCCTTGTTCAGATGGGCATCAGCAATTAAACCTGGAATATCGGCAATTGTGAATCTCTCACGGGGCCCTCTAGGCCCTGCTCTTGATCGTGATTGGAGAGGGCGTAGCTGCACTGTACCGAGATTAGGCGATAGCGTAGTAAACGCCCATTCTCCAACCTTCGCTTTCCGCCGAGTAATTGCACGGAGGAATGAGCTTTTCCCAGCATTGGGAAGACCAACAAGCCCCACATCTGCAAGAATCTTCAGCTCAAGGCTAATCCTCATCCTGCAGCCTTTTCCACCACGAGTGGCAAATCTCGGAGAGCGGGTTTTCTGAGTGATGAAGTTTGGGTTCCCCAATCCACCAGGGGCACCCGGTATGAGGAGAATTGGCTTTAGTGTAGGTTGGGATAAATCCAAATTCACGGGTAATGGATGGGTGTGACGGAGGACTGCACTAGAGGATAAGTGATGCTGCGCTGGGTACTTCGCTGCTTGGAATTTAGGCGAAGCAAGATTGTCTGATTCAGCAAGGGGGTAATGTATCCATTTATCGTTCTGCCCGTGATATCCACTGTTTGGCTCTGGCTCATCTCCTATGTTCAACATTCCGTCCTCATACTCCTTCAGTTCTTCCTCGAGCACTACAGAGGGATCATATCTATCAATCTCCCTTACTATCGTCCCGACAGGTACACGAATTACAACATTTTCTCCTCTCTCCCCATTCTTGCTTTTCCCTTGTCCATTCCTCCCATCACCAGCTTGGATGGTTCCCTGACGTGCAAGTTTATGTAGAGATGTTGTTTCTCCGTAGATGGCTTGTATATAGACAGAACCCCCACGACCTCCATCGCCACCATTGGGTGGACCCTTATCAACGAACTTTTCTCTTAGAAAAGAGACACATCCGTGTCCACCGTCTCCAGACTGGAGGTTCAAGGCTACCACATCGGTGAAGGGTGTCTCATTGTACTCTTGGTAGTGGACCGGCACCCGGTAAGCTGTGTCTGGGTCACTTTCTCCAGTCCCAATAGGAGAGTCTGGCATCGAGGAGTAACATCGCTTCTGATGCAGGCTCTGGGTGAGAGATGTGAAACTTGTGCGAGTAGATAAACTGGCAGCCGTCGAGGCAAGGCAGGGATATAGGAAAGGTGTCAGCGTGTTGTTCAAATATCTATTCGCACTGGCACCTCGGTATATTCGAAGCAATGTGTATAGTGTCTGCGGTGAGCAGGGTATCTTCCGCATGATGTTGGTGTCACGAGGCTGCTTGCTTGACTTCGATAAATTTATTACTGTTACTGCCAGAATTTGATGAGTGCCAAGCCCTCTTGACTAGGTACAGGCTCCTATAGCTAACTAAGTGGGGATCGACGATATCAGCACGGATGGATATCTCCATAACGCAACCAATGCCCACCAGGGACCTCAAGGAAAATCAAGCAGCTCCAGCTTTATGGCAAGCAGCTATCGTATGCTGTGGAAGCACCCTGGTGAATCAAAGGCACAGATAGCAAAGGCCTATGGGTACCCTACGTAAGCGATGACCCAATCAAGATCTATGGGAGGAGGAGAATAAGGCGACTTCTTTTTCCCAGTTACCATGTTGATGCTTGTATCAATGGCTATGAGCTTGGAATTCTAAAGTCATTCCTGGTGCACCACTTCCTCTTCTAACACCCTTGTATTAAACTCAAATATTGCCATAATCCGGAGAAAGCTCGAGCAAAGGTTACTGCAACAGTTAAGGAACAGCGAAACTGGTATCAGATATTGAAAAGTCTGGTACGGTAGTACAAGATCATCCCCGAGATCATGAAAAGCGCATTATTATCGGTGAGTATTATCCCATGAGATTGTATTCCAAGCATAGTGATGGGTTCGGAGTTACCACAACCCAGCGGGTTTTTTAGGAAAGTAGGTTATCGAGAGGGGGATCTACGACGGGACAGTGCGAGAGCGTGGGGGAGAGGGGAGAGGGGAGAGAGTCGTATTGGATTTTGAGGGTGGCTGTGTTGAGGTGGTGAGAGAGGGGGGGATTAGACCTATCCAGAACTTAATGATGGACAGATGGGGGGATTGTTGCTTGCAAGGCCGGTTATTTGATTCTAGTCCATAGGTGGAGCTCAGCTTTCCACCGTAGTAATGGAGACCTCATTAAATCAAATTTGCATACAGTCTTTGAAAGGTTTAAATCCTCGGACGCCTGTCAACAACGAAACGTCCCTTATCTCCACTTTCGTTAGAGTGCATCTTCTGCCCGGGTGCATGCATCAAACACAACAACGACACTCCCTTCGGCATTTGACTTCAGTGTGCATGCAAGAAGGCTATCGAAACCACCGCGAGAATAATTTATAGCGTCTACACCTCCGGAAAATATGTTTTAGGGCTTCTTCGCACAATCTTGCATTCAAGAGTGGGATATGATTACCTTATAGGGACGTACGACGGCCCTAGCATCCGAACCAGACTATAGCATCCGGGATATCATCGATAGCAATTTTGGAGCAGACAACAACCTCTACGAGAGTCTGATCGAGACTAGGCAAGGTGCCGAGACTAAGGCAACAATGGCCATGCGTGCAACCAGACTAGGCCATGTGGTCAGTGAAAGCAAGTACCTTTCCATTTGTGGTAGTCCATGGTTAGGGCAGGATTACCGATTGTGGAATAGCGCAACTACAACTCCAAATTCAATCCGCCGACGATCGTTATCGATATTTGGGCTGACGACTGTACCTACAGTATACCGTTCTACCTCACGTAACAACATAAGCTCGAACTCGGGCACCAGATATACGGTACGTATATCTGCCTGCGTGCACCTACGTCAAAGGCTACTAATTGGCTCTGGCGTGCGTCTCGCATTCCGGGAAACTATTGGGTACTCTCGTACCCATCGCTTTTGTGCCTTTTTTATTTGATATCAATTCCCGATAGGTCTGCATGGAACTTGCATGAACTGACAGATGCTAAACACAGGTGTCCCAATAAATAGGCGCCTCCGTCCAGGACATATGCATCGTTCGTGTTTATATCTCGTATTTGATCAAGTTCTGAGGGTGTTGTGCCAACCAGACTATCAAGTTCTGCCAACCAGACTACCTTTTGCGGTACATGATGTTGAACAAGCCGTTACAAAACAGGCTAGGTAGTTTATTTCTGCTGTGAACATTATAATGGCTGCTTTATAACGTGTTGGTACATAACAATTTGTTTTTCTGATTCGAAGAATTTCTGCTTCGTGTATAGACTCTGTACGGCCAATGCCATGTTATTAATTCTGTCCACTATCTCGCAAGTCATTTCCTGCTGGAGATTATGGCATTCCCCTCCCACTTTAGTGTTCTGACGAAGCCCACCCAAAGCAATCTCTTGACCTCCCATCATTTTATTTGAAATGCCGTCGCTGCTACCAGGTGAAGAGGGAAATAATGCCGTGCCTAGTCCCGCAAGTGGACCACCAATGCCGAGTAGTTCTAAACAAACTCCCAGCGAAGAGAATGTTGCCTTATTAGACGGTCTATCTGTGGAAAATGTTACGAATACATTGCTACGATCAATAGTAGGGAGTGGACCAGTGCCAGACAGTTCTAAACAAACTCCTAGCGAAGAGAATGTCCCCCTGTTAAGCGATCTAATATCTGTGGAAAATGTTACGAATACACTGTTACGATCCATAGTAGGGAGTGGCAACACTGGGTGGGTTGGCCTCTGAGATTTTTCTGACCTCAGCTAAAAGTAATGCTGCAACAGGTCCGAGTCTCATGCAAGTGTACCGATGCCAGGTAGTTCTAAGCAGACTCCCAGCGAAGAGAGTGTCCCCCTGTTAGGTGATATAGTATCTATAGAAAATGTAACGAACACATTGCTACTATCAATAGTAGGGAGCCGCAGCACTGAGTGGGTTTTTCTGACTTCAGCGTGGTGAGTCAGGATTGCTAACGGCATGCTGAACAGATTTGAGTCTAAGGGGACAGCTGCAGGTACTAATCTGTTACCCACTAGCGCTTTAATTTCTCAGTTCTATAGTCGACCCAAAACTTCCCGTTCAAGCTCCAGTAACTCTCAGTCCAATGGGACAATGGAATATGGGGCAATATCAAAAGGGGGTATTGGGATTGCCTATAAAATATTGAAAGATGGGAGTGATGGCAATGAAGGTGTAGCAGCGAATATCTTGGGAAGTGGAATAAAGCTGGCGGAGACTGCTTTGACCTGGCCATTCGAGCTGTTCAATTTGGTTAGAAATTCGGTAGGCCACAACATCGAATTTCAATCATGCGGGTTGGCTGACCATGTCGTACAGGCCCCGTTGATCGTAGGCTTCCTGTTACAGCATTCTCTTACTCTTGCCTCAGTGGTGAGTATAGCAAGGCAGCTTGAAATCTATTCTGCAAGATATTGATTAGCAGGCAGTTTTCCGCAGGACAGCTTGGGAAAGATGAGCTAGCAGCAGTTTCTTTGGCTACCATAACCGCCAATTTAACGGTATTATTCCCTAACATATTTCTCACCATTTTTGTGACTGCTAATCAGATTTAACAGGGTTATGCATTATATCAAGGCTTCGTGACAGCGCTGGAAACACTTTGTGCTCAGTCCTATGGTGCAGGCCAGTACACAGAGGTTGGGCTTCATCTCCAACGCTGCGTGATACTATTAATGCTCACCTCGGTTCCAATTGGTTGCATCTGGATGTCCTCGCCTTCCATTCTTGGACTCATCGTTCAAGAAAAGAAAGTTGTAGAACTTGCTGGGGGTTATTTGCGAATATTATTTTTGGGTGCCCCGGGATATGCCCTTTTCGAGGCTGGCAAGAGATATATGCAAGCACAGAGCATTCCTCATGCATCAACTGCCGTTTTGGCCTTCCTTGCCCCACTCAATGCATTTATGAATTTTGCACTTGTGTCGGGCGAGTTCCTTGGTTTGGGCTTTGGTTTTTATGGTGCTCCTGCTGCAGTGGTGATTACTAACTGGCTGATGCCACTATGCCTTGCATACTATGCAATATTCATAGAAGGCAGCAAATGCTGGCATCCTCTAACATTGCGTGTCTTCACGAACTGGGAGTCCATTTTGTCTCTTACTCTACCTGGGATAGCGATGATTTGGTCTGAGTTCATATCTGTCGAATTGCTAACTCTATTTTCCAGTTATTTCGGCACCTCAACAATGGCAGCTCACGCTATCCTGGCAACTATGATGAGTTTCATATACCAGCTTCCTTTCGGGATGTCACTTTCCTCCTGTAATGCCGTCGCTCAGTACGTTGGCGCTGGAAACATCACCTCCGCTCGCCGCTCTGCTTATGTAGCGATGGGAATTGCCATTGTTTTTGGAGTCATTGACTGTGTTGCACTTATTGCTGTACGGGAACACGCTGGAAAGATGTTTTCCCGGGACAAGGAGGTTATTGCTTTTGTGGCAGAGGCGTTGCCTGTTTGTGCTGCCTTCCAAGTGGTCGATGTGCTTGCCAGTGTGACAGGCGGGATATTAAAGGGGCAGGGGAGACAGCGTATTGCTGGAATTGTCAAAATTCCGGCATATTATGGACTGGCAATACCGGTCAGTCTGTACACAAGTTTCAAGCTTGGGTGGGGCATCCGGGGGTTGTGGGCAGGGTGTACCTGTGCTTTGGCAGTTGTTGCTATGGTGCAGACTGTAGCCGTATTATTTTGTGACTGGGAGAAGGTGGTGAGAGAAGCGGGAGACCGAATAGCGAATGAAGATGCAGCAGGAGTTCAGGAAGATGTGGAAAATGGAGTCAGGGAAAGACTGCTTAGTTTCGGCAGAGGGTAGAAAGGATTATGCGAGTATCTTCATGAACAATCGAAAGGGGGAGGTGGTGGGGGGAAAAGGCATAGTCTCGTGGTATTTTCCTTGTATTCATAATGAGCGAAGCTGAATAAGTACATAGTATGCACCCATATCTGGTACATGACTGGCACAGGATATGAACAGCGTTGGAGATTGTTAAGAGAATGCCTATTTCTTGAAAAATTCAAAACAATCAGCCCTCGTGAGTGACGCATGATGATGAAAAAAAAAACACTCTTGTCTTGAGGCGTTTCAAGAAAGAAATGTGTTATTATTTATGAGTAGATTTTGTAACAGCCGTCGATGTTTAACAATCCTGTCTGATGTTTTGGGGTTTTGTTTCACCCCACTACGACTTGGCGGGAGGCCCTGCAGTTAAGCTTATTGCCCTATCGCTCAACGCTCCACAGCGAGTTCCAATACCACTGGCATACAGCTCTCGCACACCTTTCAAGCATGCCAAAGCCACTAAACTCAGACTACGCGTTTCGCCGGCAGAACTTGCTGATCGAGTTGTTCGTGCCGCCCCGACTCCTCCAGTTGCTGGAGTGCTAACATCACCGTTTTCCAACAACAGCGCAAGTCTCAAATATGCCGCTCCACAGGGGATATATATGTCTTTATCTCCACAAGAGCCTAGGTTATGGTGGGGAGTTATGTTCGTTCGGAAAGGTTCTTAGCGAGCTACAAGTTACCTCATCTCTGCAGGTCTAATGTCGAATTGATTAGGACCATATGCCTCTGCTATCCTGAAGTTCACAGTTCTATTCCCAACCAGCTATCCCGCACATCCACCCATAATAACCTTTCTGTCCGACATCTACCACCCGCTTATCGTTCCCCCAACCCCTCCTCCAGCCCCTTCCTCCTCGTCAACCCACTCTAGCCCCGGAAAGTCACAGCCTCAACCCCTAGCAGCGCACGTTAACTACAATCAGAATATTTCGAATCTTCCCCCCGGCTCGTTCACCCTAAAGCACGGTTTTCCGAACTGGTATTCTACTCCATCTCCAAAGACAACCACATCTCCCGGCAGCAAAAAGCTTCCTCCTAATCCTCCCCTTGCACCACTAGGGCCTGCCCTGAACTCAGCATCATCCATTCACTCACCTCCTCCAGAAAAGGAGAAGAGTATTCTCCAGGTTTTATACTACTTGAAGTCTGTATTCTCGTCAGTGTCAGTCCTGGACGATATTCCGCCCCACCTAGCGGCGAACCTGGGCGCATGGCGAGCATGGAGGGCCTTCCGGGAAGCAAGCAAGGCTGATGCTAAAGAAGAAAGTCACAGAGTATGGTTAGAGAAGGTCAATGGCTGTGTTACCGGAAGTCAAAGTGAGGGCGTATTATATGGTGGGATGGGGGTTGGTAGAGGTGGGGGCGGATTGGGGAATGAAGAGATGGTGAGTTGCTCTTGCTTTTGCTCAGGAGTCATTGCTCACAGTCATTATTTCATTTCTTTGCTTTTATATAATGACTAATTTTCAACTTACCTAAAGATGCGATTTTTGGATATCGACGACGATGCGTATGAGAGTATCAAGGAGATGATTGCAGGCAGAGGGAGCATCGAGGCCTCAGCATATGCCTCTTGAGCTAAATTTTGGCACTGGCTACAGACGGATACGTCTGTTTGCGCATTAAGAAACTATGGTTAAATCACATTAGATTAATTTATTAATTCAGAGAGACCCGTGCAAAAAATTACTATTTGCCAAATCTCTTTTTTCTTTTTTCTAAACATGTTGACTTTCCACTTGTTAACATCACATGTCTGGTTCTATGGCGCAATTGGTTAGCGCGTCCGGCTGTTATGTGAGTACCGTTCACACAGCAATACCGGGAGGTTGAAAGTTCGAGTCTTTCTAGTACCGAACCATCTTTTTGCACTTTTGAAGTAGCCAACTCTCAATCGCAAACACATAGCAACTATTAATAGGTATTCGTTACAAAGAAAATACCGCATCTTGTATTGGGAAGTGTACGGATTAAGCTATAAAGTGCTAAATACTTGAACCGCCTCTTGGTCTCTCTTTAAGGTTGCGTTCTGTGGCATTGGGCTTGATCTAAACTTTTGGTGAGATAAACTCGAATCGCCAAAGGCCATAGTAAGGGCTTTTAGATTCTGCGTTTCTTTCTCTCCTAGAATATGGCATATCTAAGAACTTGAAGTGCTGGAACATACCTTTATCAAAGACACAATACCTGATGTCTGCTAAATTATTGGAGCCATGCATGTGATATAAGCCCTCCTCTAATATTGGAAGAATTTCTTCGGTATCCTGGGCAGACTTAGTACGAACCGACGAATAACAGACTAGGATAACTCTGGTGAATGAGTGTCCTCATGAGGCTACATCTTGCCCCCAAGCCTCTAGAATTAGGGCAGCTACAGCATACACTTGTTGTGGCTCTGGAGCAAAACAAGCACAGAAATATCAACCTTGACAAAGGCATAATTCCTAAGCCAAAATAATTTCTGGATTGCTGGAGTGGGAAGATATGAGATGTTAGCTCAAAGGATGGATATAACTCTATCCCACTGGCCTGGGCAGCTAAGAGCGGGTATAAGACTGGTGTACTTATAGCTGCTTGTGGGGCGCGTCAACCCAAAAGATACAGATGGCTCAATGCCACTGGACTGGGCAGGGGTACTACTGTATCAACTTAAATGATGAAAGTTACGATAATATGAGAGGTCGTAAGGCTGTTGTACGGCTGCAGGATGCGGATGTTAACACAAAGAATACAGATGGCTACACTCCACTGACCTGGGCAGCTATAAGTGGGCATGAGGCTGTTGTGCGGCTGCTTTTGTGGAGTGGTGGATGTGGCCCAGTTCAAAAATTATGCCCCACTTGTTATTTGCAATCCAGGGAGGGCATTGGGCTATCCTCGAGCTTCTCGAGGCTCGAGCAGCTTTTTTTCTTTTTGCTATTCGGTCCCAGTAAGGGGACCATGAAGAGCCAACCGAGAACCCGGGTGGTTTCAGGGACAATGCAAGTTATCCGCCAGATCCGAAGCTAAATGCACCACGATATGACAAATAGCATATGGGGCTCGACGTGGATACGGTACCAGTTATAATCTAGACGAGCTTGCTCAAGTATGTAGCGTATAATCCACCAAATAACTAACAAACACCTTTCTGATAAAGTAAACTTCTACATAGGCTCAAAACCACATCTCGAACTCATTTCTCATGCTGAGTGGTTTTCTTTTCATGATCCTAATACCCGGTTCATTCGCCGATTTGAGAATGATGGGGTGTCCCTTTTGAATAGGCCAATTAGGGGCACCGTTGAATGTGAGACAGCCAGCGCTGTATGCGAAGACCGACTCCAGGGAGGTTTGGGACTACCGATGGGGTTGTATATCGTTGGACCAGGGTGTCTGGAAGCTGCAATATTAATGGTTGAACTGATGCCGTCAAGGCTTTTTGATATGTATGTATCGTATCGCATTTAGGAATCTACTGACAGGCAAAAGCTGTCTTTGTAGACGCTTTCTGTTGGTCGTCATGACAGATCCTTTAAGTTTGCTCTTATTGTACTTTATCTAGCCGTACGCGTTGGCCTGTCTTAATCGAAAATCATTCACTCACACTTGCGATGAATACCTTTTGATCAACGCTTCCCCAATAAGGTGGCTTACCAGAATGTCTCTTGTGATGTACCTGATTGCCCTGGAATTCTGGTGCAATAATGTATTCAGGTCTAGATCTGAAAAAAAAGTGAATAATGATATATCATTGTACCTTCAGCAACTTTTGAATCCTTCATAGAAGCATTCGAAAGGTTTTTTTTTTTTTTTTTTTTTTTTTGTATCAATTCAGTACTCGGTTGTCCTAAACCTATGACGAGGGAGCGCATCCTCGAGCAATGGCTTTACCGGATTTTCTAACCACTACGTCGTTCCCTGCCCCTTCCCCTTTACATACATATGTTCATTTAACTACTCATATTGTTGTAAGCATATATTCGCTATAAGAATGGGGGTTCGACCGCCCCTATGACATGCTTGTAACGAAGTTCTACTGTACATAATTGGGGTATTTAAAGTTAGGTTGTACGGGTGACCCCCCATCGTACTTGGAGGATTGAATACCCAGATTAAATTTCGTACATGTACAGCGTATTTCGATTCATATTCTCAATATAAAGATGGGGTCAGATATATGAAGGCTTGGCTCAGGTTAGCGTTGCCAAGACTACAACGTGACTTCGGATGGCTGGTGAATTATGGCAGTGCAGCTTACGTGATGATGTTTGCTTTAGGAGCAAATTGTAGAAAACCTGGCATGCACTAGACTACATCTACCCCTAGCAGTACCTACGACACAAACCAGACTACCGGACGTAGTCTGGTTGGCAATACCGGACGATGATATCGTGATACCATGTTCTACTTTTTGCCAGTCCTTGCTTTTCTCTCAAATAGCGGATCTCATGTAGATATCGCAGAACCTGTAACCCTTTTGCGCTTTCTCTTCTTTGCATCCATTGGGCCTCCGAAAATCGACCCGTCACTTACTACCCCACTAAGACTCACTCCGCAGCTTAGGCTGCCCTCATCGTTATTCCCCCTTGGTCCCAACAACTTGCCCATTTTTGCCTTAAAGAACTTTTGAAATCGCTCATAGCTTTGATTTTCGATCTCAGTATTAAGGGTTTCTAGAAACCATTCAATGATCACCTAATTTGTGGCATCGCATGGCTGTGCCAGTGTAGTGTGCTGTGCTAGTATGCTGTTAGTCTGGGGTAGCTTTGGTTGAATCAACCTCGGTGCTTGGCGTTGAGCCACTCACGCTTATCTTAGCGTCAAATCTTAGTCAGATCTTCCCATTTATACGTTCTCACACAAATTGCAGATATACGAGCGTAAATTTGCAGATGTAATAGGGTCTTGCACGTATATTTTTTTCTATGGTGATGCGTACTTAGTACGAAGTACGGTCGTATTTTCGACCCTCGTATTTTCGCAAAAATACAGGCGTACAACCTAACGGTGAATACCTCTAATATAAAAGAAACAAAAAGGGAAAAATATGAAACTGCTTGAATACGCAGACGGCACTTAGGTGACATACCACGAAACCCTATTCCCTAAGCGGTTAACCCTATACGCTAAGTGGCTGCCTACAAAGCCCTTCTCGTCATTAGTCTGGTTGGCACAAGCCATAAGCAACCGCATATCACTCCAACATGAAGGGCCTATGCGATCGACTAGAGTCTTGGCATGAGACTAGGCTATCCTCTGATCAGCACGGGAAACCAGACTAACCAATAACGTAGTCTGGCTTGCACTAGCTCCTCCCAAGCCAGACTACCAATAACGCATGCTCATCTTCCGGATAGGCACTGACTTACACACTACTTCACTGCTGGTCTTGGATCCTCGCGTATGGCATTCTTGCAACCAGATTCTTGCATTCTTTTAACACGGTACATTCAACATGTGTATCCTCCTCGAAACCCCAGCCCAACGCCAGAAACTTCACCCCATTGCACTTGATCCAACTCTCGGATTTCAACCCTCCTTTTTTCCCAACTTCAAGCAGAATTGAGCAGCATAGCACGTCAGCCCGCCCAACATGCAACACCACGTGCCGACCTGACGTCGACAATCAGGATTGTCAACACGTACGTACTGTAACACCGGGCACACACTTTCATTCTCTTTCTATCATAGCCTGTCTTGAAGGGCCGGCCCGGGCCGGGGCCGTCCACCACGCTACCACTAACAGTGGTAGTTACAGCCCAATCATGAGTCCGCCCTCCAAGAATCAGCATGAGTAGGAGGGAACCACCGAGGCCCGGGCCTGGGGCCCATCACCGGATTTGAATCTACCTCCTTAAGCTCCTGTCACGTCGCACACACACACACACTGTGACACACACATATATCAATTCGGCCCCGGGCCCGGGCCCGTCCACGAGACGTTGTGGCATTTGTCAATCCAATTGAGCAATGCTTTTAGTCACATACAACAAACGCAGGTATATTGACGAGCAGCACGCACTTAAACAAACCTCATGAACAACATAATCAACATTCCAAGTCTTCACATAAGTATAGTGGACATAACTTATCTTTATTCACCTAGGGATGCTCAGCACCCATAAAATATACCGGCCGTATGTAGACCTACAAGAAAAAGGCTCAAAACCGACACCCACCGTAGACTCAAGGCAAATATCATGCGAGCTTGACTCAGCCAATCGTGCCCTCACAGAAAAACCAGTTACTGCTCATCATCAAACTCCTTCCCCTCCTCCTTAATCAACTTCTCGAACAGTGCACGCCCGCTGAAATATCCAGCAGTCGGCATCCCCACAATCCTATGCGTAACCTCCGCCTCCTCATCGCCAATCTTAACTGTCTGATACCCTCTACCTGCCGCAGCCGCATCGGCTAGCAGCTGCGTCTGACAACACTTCTCCATGGATATAAACCAATACACTGCTTCCTCGATCGACTGGCCAACTGTCAAGAGTCCGTGGTTTTGCAAGATCACAGCCTATCCATCCAGCAGCGAGGTAAGTCAACAATCAATTTAAACCACTGACATCTAGTAGATATTAGGGAACAACACCAACCTTATTACTCCCCATCCTCTTCGCAATCGCCTTTCCCTCACTCTGCCCCATAACCACCCCCCCAAACTGATCAAAAATCGCATGATCCTTCCAAAACGCACAACTATCCTGCGTCAACATATCTAACTCCCTGCCCATAGCCGCCCACGTCCTCCCATATATACTGTGGCTATGCGCCGCACACATGACGTCCTCCCTAGCAATATGAATCATTCCATGGATCATAAACGCCGCCGTATTCAACCTCCGGCATTCTCCCCCATCAATAACCGTTCCTCTATTGTCCACGAGGATTAAATCGCTTGCTTTAATGAGCGAGAAATGCACTCCGAAGGGGTTCACCCAGAAACAGTCGGATTGGATGGGGTCTCGGGCGGTGATGTGCCCCGTGACGCCTTCGTCGAAGCCATAGCGCGCGAAGATGCGGAAGGCGCAGGCGAGGGTTCTTTTGACGTGAGCTCGAGAGGCAAGGGTGGGAGTGAGTTTGGGTGGGCGGAGAAGACGCATAGGTTTGGCGTCGGGTTGGAAGGTGGATGTGATGTAGACGGTTTCGTCCTCGTCTGGGCCGGGGGTGATGGGGACAGGGGTTTCCTTCGTGGGGACCTCGGCGGAGCTGGCGGAAGGTGGGGGAGGGGGAGGCATACTTGGATTACTACTAGGTAGGTTGTAAATCTGGGAGGAAAAGTCAATTGAGAGTACTGTATTGATATCAGTGATGGTATATCAATCAACAACCAAAATCTAGATGTTATCAACGCGAAATCGGTCCCCTAATAAATTGAATTGCTATCAAGGCAACAAGGCACTCCCCTTACCCATTCTCACTGATGTAATCGGGCATTTGCGAATTGCACCATGCAGCTTGTTTCTGCCCTCGTATTACGTGTACCGCTCAGTGAAATATACTTACGTATGATACTTACGTATGTACATATGTATATGCATTTGCCAAATTGCAGGATACGTTAGATCATCAGTTACTGCAGATTTGTTAATTTCAGTCAGCATGAAAGAATACGAGGAGAGCGGCAAATGCGCGGTTCGTTAATTATGTAACCTAAAGGAAGGAGGGTTTGACTTGAAACCACCGGGTGGAGGCGGATTTAAAAGATCGACATATATATGTATTGGTTTGGAACAATTTCATGTAATACCGTAACTAAGTAGTGTGGTGAATAATTTACAGATGTCAACAATAGAAAGTTTAAGACGGAACGCAATCGTATGCTGTCAGCATGGGACTACATATTCGTTCGGCATGTATGCATTGCATAGCGCTCTAGCCTAGTTGGGGTATACATAGAGAGTTTCGGCGGTGTCAGTAACCAGACTACGGATATAGTTAACCAGACTACGTGTACTGACAGTGGGTCTGGTTGCACGACAACTGCTCCTGTTCAGACTACAGTGTGTGTGTCAGATTAGATTCATATGTTTCGGTAGGTATAACCAGACTATATATTTGCATACTCTATATAACTAGCACTGAGGCGCTAACCCGAGTTTGGGAAATAATAGCATACTACTCCGTACCTACCAACTCTGTATGTACGGATAAAAGCATGCATTGCATAAGCAATTTACCGGTCCCTCCAATCCTGCCAAGCACTGTAAAGTACGGAGTACAGTACAAGTATGTATGTAGGTAACAATTTTACGGGTAGCTCACAACGGGACTTCTGGAAATTTGAATTTGAAGAATGCGGAGATTTTTGTGTTACGTCTTACCTACGTGGGATAGTCGATCCTGAGGTAGGCTACGGTATCATAGCTAGAACAAACACACAGACTGCATAGAGAAAAATGCGACGTGGTGCCCGGTATGTATTTTAATGAGTTATAAATAAATAGAAACGACAAGGAAGATAGATATCTGGAGATGTTGATAAATATTTACAGGTGGGTGCAACAACAATTTTCAAAGGCTACGAAAATATCTTCTTTTCATAAATTGGTCGTTAAATAATATTACCACGCTCACCGTGATATACCCACACAAAACCTCAATAAATGCATAACTCCTCTAATAGCATAATAGGCTCTATTATGCTATTATAGAGGCTCCCCCTGTACACGCACCCCTGAAGTCCTCTACACATAGATCTAACTTCCGGTAACGTGCGCCATACACCTATCTCATCAACAACACCAACTCTCGAGTAGTAGAAACCGAAAATACCCCGTCAACCCTACGCCGTCGGAGTCAACCTAACATGCACCCCATCCATAGAACTCAACGTCAACCCCAGCCTTTCCTTAAACATCTTATCCGTCTTATCCTCTCCCCAACCAGGAACCTCTTTTCCAGTATCAGGGTCAATCGCCACTATATCCTGATACTTCTGCAGAACCCTAATTATCGCATAGCTAGCCTCATTCAGAGCATATTGCTGACCTAAACAAATTCTGGGCCCACCATTGAACGGTAGGTAATCCCACGCACCCGGCTTCAAGGTCTCCCACCTATCGGGGTTAAATTCCTCTGCATCGTCGCCATAGACTTCCCGTCGCCGATGCATCGAGTAGACGCTGTAATGGATTAGGCTATTTTTTTCGACTACGATGGGTGATTTTTGGTCGGGCCCGCCGCCGCAGGGGAGGGTGGTGCGTTTTGCGGCTGACCTGGTGTTCATGGGAACGGCAGGGAGAAGGCGGAGAGCTATCTCGAGTATTGAATGTTAGTTAGTCAAGGCCACTTGCTGGATAGAGGCGGGGCTGAGGGCGGGCTGACTGACTTTCATTCAGTACGTATTTGAGGTACTTCATATCCTTAATGATCTCCCAGGTCGGCTTGTTCTCCTTTCCAACACGTTCCAGCACCTCCGCCCTCAATTTGTGCCATACCCTCTTATTCCTGGCCAGGAACCACATGACAAAGGCCAACAACGCCGCAGTCGTATCCCGTCCCGCAAGTAAGATATTAATGATCTGATCCGTCAGAATCGTGCGATCTTTGTACTCCTCTGCTAGGGCATTAAGGAACACATATTTCTGCTCGCCCTCCTTTTTCTTCCCCGGATCCATAGCCAATGCCTTGTCGACAAACTTGCCAACAAAGTTCCGAGAAATTTCACATCCCCGAGCGGTTTCCTTATTCCCAACTGCCCAGTGCCACGGTCCAAATTTTACCTTCTTCGAAATCCACCATGAGGCAGTATTGAATGCCTCAGGAAACGTTCCTTTGGCTGGCTCATCCCCCTTCTCGGTCAACAAACTCTCGACACTCTCTCCAAACAAAAACTCCGTCGCAGTATCCATTGTCAACGCAAAAAAGTAAGGTTGGATATCAAAAACCTTATTATCCGGAAGCAAGCTAATCATTCTCTTAACATGGAACTCCAGGCTATCCATATCATTCACAATCTGGCCCTTGTTGAACTGTGGTCGAAGCAAAGCTCTGGAGTGTGCCCATGCTGGTCCCCACTGGACGAAAATCCCATGTTTCCCGAGCAAGAGGTCGAGTTTTCCACCTATTCTATGTGCGAGATAGAATTCATCAAATTGAGTACTAAGAATTGCCTTCACGTTTTCTGGATGGCGGGTGATAATAACGACGTCACCAAGGACATTAAGTTTGAAGGTATCCCCATATGTCACGTGTCTCCCGTTGCTCATCTTGCAGAAGCGCATGTTCTTGAAATTATGCATGCTTTCTCTGAAGGTATCTATCCCCAGAGGCCAGCGGGAGATGAGAATTGGTGGAAGACATCCTCGCGAGCGAGCGAATTTCCGGAGTTGGTATTGATAGATGAGTTTTGTGATGAGGAAGGCGAGGAAGATGCCTCCAATAGTGAGTGAGGTGACTGACAGCATGGTTTTACAGTATGAAAGTCAGCCTGGGTATGCTACTGACTGAGGATGCAGATGGGGAACTATTGACTTTATGAAATCGCAGCTGGCTCTGCTAGAACCTGATGAACTAGGTTCTGCTTGGGTATATATCAGACAATTCTGCTCAAGCCTCAGAAAACCAGGGAATTGGTCTCCGTAACTTTTGTTTTGATTGGTTGCTGTGTACCTTAAAATGGGTTGGGATCTGCCGGATGGAATTCAGCGTTACTATAATGTTCCGTGGCCAAATCAACTAATCATGTCCGCAACAAGATTACCTGCGGCTGATCTATGACCCGTATACCTACCGTGTGAGACAAGATTCTGCCCAATAAGTTATTTAGATACCGGTATTTGATTCACTGTCTCACCTAGGTACCACCCCAGACAGACGGAACCCAATGCTTATGGCAAAATGACCCATGTAATCTCTGTATAATTCATTACTGAGTATCCGTAACATCATGTACCCTTTATAGCCAGTCTAAGCTCAGTGTCTAAGCTCAGTACATCAATTCGCAAGTTGTACATTACATGATCCATCGCCAAAATTCCAATCAATACGGCAATCACTAAATATTATTACAAAACAAAACCCCAGCCGGAAGGCCAGTAGTACCTCCGTGTGCCATTTGGATATCATGCAAATGCATCAGAATGCCCATGGACTAAAATCTGTTTCCTTGAAATCCCTCAGTGTAATCAAGCTCTTCATTGTGTCCCTGTTACTTTGTTCATCGTTCGTGTGACTCCCCGCTTGACCTACCGAGACCCGTACTGCATCTTGAGTTTCAGTAACGAATACATTGTGTTCTTCGTACTGGTCATGGAGCAGAGTACTTATAAACTCTAGATCTTTGCTCCCTTTGCGTTCGCCAACTGGTGTCTTTGATGTAACTTCTTGGGCAGCTCCACACTCAGGGTATAAGCTGGCCGTCTCAATTGGCGTCGACGTTTGATAGCTAGTCCCCAACCCTCCCTCCCCAGTATTGCTTCTCTTCGCCATGGCTTGCTTCCTCATCCTGCGCCTTCTTTCCTTTTTCTTGCCTTTCACTCTGCCAGATGTGAGAAGTGTCCAGTTGGGATCCACAGTTCTTTCTTTATCATGCCTGTCTTTCAAAAGCTCTATGCTGTTGTGCCGACTGTGCCGGGGTATCGGGGGCAATAAAGCTGGGGTACGATGACGCCCTGGCCTTATATCTCGTCTCAAGCCCATCTTAGTTTCTGCCAGTTCCCTCCATATCCTTCCCGCTTCATCCACATGGTCATGTTGACGCCGTGAAGTTTGCATTCCGGACATGTCTTCGAGCCTAGAATTATGGGTTTCATCCAGATCAGATGCACCAGACTCGTCAGATTGCGAAGCGCGTCTGTCTGGCAGGGTTGTAGGATGAATTATGATGCTCGAGTCTCTCTGTCTACAGACTGCTATGTCTGCCTTTTGCTGTACTCCATGTTTCACCTCGGTTTCACTAGCATCGGAAGACCCAGGCTCCCGGTAATGATCCGATATGTGCAAATTTAGCTTATTTTCCCTGCTTGCTGTACATTCGAGGTTTGAATTCATCATGTTCTCTTCTGAAAAAGCCTTGTTGCTTCTATCACCAAATACTAAAGACTGTCTTGTTTCGTTTCTTGAAATCTCCTCAGCAAGGCCCTTCATTGTCCGTTCAGTTTCCTCTTCCTCCTCTTGAATTTTTACGCGCCATTCAAGCTCACTTGCCACAGCATAGACACCCTTTCCCCTAATTCCCAACTCTTCTACCATCCTCAATGCCTCTCTCGGGTTTTCTTCCCCTTCGCCAATGGTCATCTCTGCGATTTTCTTTGCAAGCCTGGTCCTGACATATTCAACATCTACGTCGCAATGTTCATCACTAGGCTCCTGAGGAATCGAAAAGTCTGTTGAACATATAGAGCCTTTGCAATCCTCAGGGTTTCCTTCAAATACTTCGTCAGAGCTGTTTGTCGTCGGGTTCCGACTCAAGCTCCAGTTGCCATCTCCATCGTAACGTTGTATCTTCAGAACTTTTTTGGTAGTAATCACTGTTTCTGGCCCAAAGTATTCATGCTCGTAGTTCACAGAGACGGTTAAGGCCCTGGTCTCAATATCCCCTAAAGTGGCTGCTAGTTGCCTCTCTAAAAGTTTGTATTCAGATATGATTCCTTGACCATACGCACCACTCATCTGGACCTGCTTCAGATCAAGAGCCTTCTCAACCGATACCTTCCTTGGCGCCACTTTCATCTGGCGATCCTTGTTTTTGTCAGGGGTATTCATTGATGTCCCAGGCGCTGAAGCAGGATTGTAGGAACCAATCCTGAGCTTCACAAACAGGGTTCTCTTTTCTCCAGGAACCAATCTATCAAAGGTAGTATTACCCAGCACTTCCACAATCCTACACTCATCGCAAGCGCTGAGCCCGATTTGAATATTCGTTAGCTCTCCAAAATTCACCGCGTGACGCAAGGAATCAAGGATGCGGGGCAAAGTAGGAACCCGCTGATGTAAAGTGTTAAGAATCTCCGAACCCTCTGAAATTTCATTCACTGGTGATGGAGCCAAGTTTATGATCCAACTACCTTTCCATGGCCGTTCTTGTAGGGTCACCAGCGGGCCTACGCCGAGAATATGCACTTTCATTCGCTTCTCTGAGGATTCAAATGCCCCAGCAGGCATATCTCCGTGCTTCAGACTTGAGGTTAGGAAAAACAAATGACTTGTTCTGCCACTCTTTTGAAAGGTTTCATGGCTCGTGCTCTCCTTCAGGTCATCTATGACTCCCATGAGGATCGACTTGACATCTCGTCGGATAGTGCCCAGCCGTTCAGCTTGACCAAACAAGCCATCAATGAAGCCAAATATCTGTTTTTTATTGCTCTGTGTTAATCTCGATAAGGGATACTTGGTTTCAACACCAGGAGAGCTTTGAATGGACGTGAAGGCTGTGACTGATACGTTGTCAATTGTTGACAGTGAGTTTATCAGGTGCTTTGCCATCGACTTAGTGTCCTCGAAAGTCGCAGGGGAAGCATGTGCACTAAATAGAAGGTCAGCTAATTAAGCTTCAGTTTCGGCCTCCCAGTCAAAGGTACCTTAGGTCCAGGACAATGGCAACGTCCAAGCCCCGTGGATTTCCATCACACAAAAGCTTTCCGGGAGACGCTTGAAAATTACTGATTCTCCCTTCCACTTCAATGCAGATCCAGATTTCTCTGCCCCCTTCAACATGCTCTCTGGAAGATTCACTGTGTATATCTAGCTGCAGTTGCAAAATGGGAGGCGAGATCCACTCCTTCTGAAAATGTGGCTGGACAGTGTTTGGCGTCATAGTAGGAGCATTCTCCTCAGTGATTCTCAATGTTCTTTCTGAAACTGATCCGAATCTTCTGCGAATAGATCCAAGAGCACCACGCACCTTTGTGGTTCCCTTACTTTTCAGGGCCTCGACGGACACGGGTTGCTGAGATAGACTGCCTCTCCTAGACATGGCTGGCTCTACTTCAGTAGTAGTGGCCTCTGCCACCCTAACTTCAGACGACAGCCTCAAGCTATGATCCCTGGTGGTGGTACTCATCGTGGGTAATCGATTCCTACTCAGTGGTGACATGTCCTGTATGGAGCAAAGAACTTTCGAAAAGACCCCAGACTTCCCTATGGTATCCACTTTGGTAGAGCCAGAACCCTCAATATTGGTCATTGCAGATGGCCTAGGGGTGAGAGGTCGAGTGAACTTCAAGCTAGAAATCCCTTGCTCTAATGAAAAGAGCCCAGGCCTGGCACTTGACGCTCGTCGAAGCACTCTAGGAGATATGCTGTTCGTAGGGGTAGGCAGCTCGCTCTCGACATGACGCATGCTTTCATAGACTATGCTTGGCTGAACCACATTAATAGCCCTCGAAGGTCCTTTATCCACCAGAATAGAGCGAGCCTTGACACTAGGGCCGTCTGATATGCTTCTTTGCCTCCAGTTCATCCAGTGTGAGACGCTTGATCGTGCCATAATGGAGTTTGATGATGTCACTGTAGACGCAGAGGACATTGTATTCTGCCTAGTGAGGTCCACATTAGACGCCTGTGAGTGCGTCAATCCAGTTCCAAGTGAGAATCGAACTTCAACTGAGTTGGGTTTATCATCCACAAGCTGCAGGTTACCTCGAGGTGATGGTGGATTCACTGGAAGGAGCACCCGTCGCTTTGGTGATGCCAGCCTAAGTTTAAGAAATGACCTTGCAGGAGAGGACTGGCGAGGAGCAGGAATATTGGACCCCTTTGATTTTCCATCTGGTGACTGGACCATGGATTTTGGTCTAAACCCCTGTGGAGTCGGTGTCGTAGTTCTTGGTGGAATCCCTGAGTTGAGACTTAAGAAGCTCTTTCTCCCTTTCAGAACACGGAGTGGTCGAGGCGTGCTCTCTGCATCCGGAGAAGAACTACGGGAATGGGGATTATCCTGTACATTGTCGAACAAGGTTGAAAGCTTGTTAGAAGCATGACTTATATTCAGTACATTGCCGTGCGTTTGGATGGTTGGGCCCTGGGTGTCCTCCCTGATGATTTTATTGATAGATTCACTCGAGCTTTCCTCAACTGGGGTGCTTTGCTCAACTGGGGGGCTTTTTCTTCCCCCTAGAGCCAGCTTAAGAGGAGGTGTGGCAATTTTCTTTCGGACTTTTTGGGGCATATTCGACTGCAACTATGTAGACTTGCTATCCGCACATTAGTGTAGGGCACTTTGTGTATGTATATTGATAACGGATGTTACCTGTATTCGTTTATGGAATATATGGAGTGCTTTTCTCCCGTCTGTAGCTGTGTGCTATTTTTCTACTCTCACATTCCCTAGTCAGCTCAGAACAGGATGAACAGGATCGTGGACTGTTTTTCACTCACATAGGTTACTGACAGAGCTGTGTCTTTTCAGATCAATGTCCCCCTGCTCCTACCTAAGGATGGTTTGGTGAGCTTGCTTTATGTTGACAAGAAGGTGCTTAATTGCTTGTATTGTAATACTCACGGTAGCACCGGGGCCCTTCCGTGCCATGGGCTTGAGTCTGAAAGAAACACCCTCTTTGAACCAAATTACTATTTCAGGCAATCAGCCACTACTGTACTTCAGGCATTTGAGTAACCGTGAACTACAGTTTCATTGATATGGGTGGTACCCATGTAAAAGGTATGATACAACGCAAATAAATAATGACCTGATAAAAATCCCAACGATCCGTGCAAACCACGCCCTCAATGGGCTCTTTCTCGCTCTTAAAGAATTTTGCCATTCAGAAAAAAAAACCAAAAGACCTCTCCTTTTTTCTTAAGAAATTAAGAAAAAGAAGAGAAAGACCAAAGACTAAAATATTGAGACATCAACTAATTGCCGCCAGCCCCGCCTGAGCCGAAAAAGAAACCATCAAAGAGATCTACCTGCCCCATTCCCATACCCATCCCCATCCCCATTCCGCCACCTTCAAGTTCTCCCCAACCCACATCCCAATCTCCCAAATCGGAAATATCAGATATCCCTGAATTATGATTACTATACCTTCCAGTTGTGTCACTCATCAATGATGGCGAGTGATGCATAACCTTCTCCGAACCAGGGTATGGCTTGATTAAAAGCGAGTCCATTTCTTCTCTTTGGAGCTCGGGATCAATCGTGGTTTCATTATCTATGTGAGATGTGAGATAAACATGAGTGGAGGACATTGGGTTAGCTGTGACATCGTTTTGTTCTCTCTGCTGCTTCTGAGGTTTTTGTTGCAGGTGAATTTGTTGAGACTGTTGCCCCAAGGCCAATGGAAGATGAAGAGGTGATGATAGAAGGGAAGAGGAACTAGATTGCTGTCTAGCTTCGGTGGTAATGCTACCAAGTTGTCTGCCGCTTTCAGTACTCTTATTCCCTTCTACTGGAGGCGTATGACTCATTGGATTCTGTGTCCGTCGAGATTCCGACGGCTGTTGAGTGGATCTGTAACTTGACTCACTCATTTGCACCCCTTGGCCGAATTGTAGGAGGCTCTCAAAACCAATATCAAACATTGATGTTGCTCGTGGCGGATTCATGCGGCGGGACTGTTGCTGTAGTTGCTGTTGCTGCTGCTGTAAATGTTGATGTTGCTGATTTTGCATCTGACGTTGCCAGCGCTGATCGTGCTGTGCGTAAGACTGTTGCTGCATCCGCTGTTGGCGGTGCACCTGACCATGTTGCTGCTGTAGGAGCATTTGATTGTTGTTGAGTTGAAACCCGCCACTGAGGTCTTTCAGGACTCTATTTCGGTGTGACATTTGAGTTCCACTACCACCGGGTAAATACCCGTCTCGTCCTCCATTACACCTCCTCATTTCACAATCTAGCCCCGGTTCACTGCCGATGCCTATATCTCCGAGACTTCGCGAAATACCAGCAGAGCCTGAATTACCTGCTAAACACATACTGACTGTTGCTTTGCTCATTCGCTCAAAAGCTTCCTTGCAGGCTTGCGCGGGAGGACACTTTTCAACCAGATCCCCTAGCACAGACGTCGCAGCAAGGATAGTAAAATCTATATCATCCATAGAGAGTTTGGCTCTGACGACTGGTGAGTGCCATATAGCATAGAGAAAAGCGATACCTAGTCCCTAGTTCAATAATCGGTCACAAAGGGAAAATAAGGTTCCATACCTGACATAAAGAGATGGTGGGTTGCCAAAAAGGTATAGTTGACTTGATGAACCCGATGTAGCCTCCTGTACAACTTCAAAACCTCACTTCCCGCCTCTGCCACGATGCAATAAACTCTGTCTTCCTCAAATTGTGTGCCTGATGTTAAGCCACCCATATCTGCCCGCCCTGTAATATTACTGCTCCTGAGTTGCCCAATCCCAACTCCTTTCCCCCCCGGATCTATCATCCCTCGTCCTCCGCCCAGTTCCCCTGATAATAATGCCGGAACTTTGAGGCATGGTCTGTAGAGCATCAAGATTGTTTGCCAATAATTTAATTCAAAGAACTCGAATGCGAAGTCCACACCAGTATCAGCCTTCGATTTGGGGGCGGTCTTCATCCACTCTTCCACTCTTCCCGTGACGTCCGAGTGCCATTCTTGAAGATTAGCAAAATTTCGAAGGTAAGGTGTTCGGAGATGGAAAGGATGATGTGCTGGATATGGTTCTTGAGGAGGAGATGTATACATGGATTGCTGTTGCTGTAAAACTTGAAGAATTTCTGATTGCAGCAGGCGCAATCGGAAGTAGTGGTGAGTAATTAGCTTGTAGGTTGGGAGTACTGGGGCAATAGAGCTGTTCGAAACACGATGTTCTGGCATTAAAAATCCATTCAGCGTGATATTCTCATCCGGGAGGAGTGATGGAAACTACAAAACGTTAGCTTTTGTTCCAAATTTCCATAGAATGTGTGGGCGAGCACAAGAAATTAACTCACCCGGGTGCTAACGACTTCGTCCTGTATCCCGAATGGTCTTCCCACACATGTGCTTACCAGTCTATCGAGACTGTAGGTACACCACCATAGCTTCCTCCGCAAATCCCGGACCCACTCCCTATGCCCCCGCAACCGCTCCATGTTCTTCTTGTCCACATAGGGCCCAGATACCCCTTCCGTTGTACTAGCATTGCTATCTTCAAAGTGAAGCCCGAGGTCAACTGCCAGTCTCACTGCAACCCCAACTATATACCACAATCCTGGTGCCACGGGCCTAAGTAAAGCGTAACCAGCTAATAGGAGAACCGCCTGCAATTCCTGCAAACCTCCCTTAGATTCAGATGATAAGAACGCTTCGAGGTGAGGAAGAGCTGCTGCGTGATAAGCCTCAGGTGCATATTGTCTTTCCCCCCTTTCCCCATCAACCCGGTGATCCGTAGTATCATCTTTCCCCGATCCATAAAGTGACTCCTGTTTTATGTTATCCTCACTGTCGCTATCTCTTCTGACCTTCTTGGAAGCTTGAGGGAAGTCTGATGAACCTTCAGGATTTGAGGCACTATCTTTTGAGGATTCCGCTTCCCCATCACTGAACCTTGCCTTACTAGTTCGAGCCCTCTTCTTTCTCCTCCGTCGTAATTCGTCATCACTGCTGCCACTCGACGAGGTATTTCCAGTCTCCTTCTCCAGATATATCCCTGCACCTATAGCAAAAACAATATTCATCATATATAACTCTCTTGCTCCGACTCTCCTCCGAGGCGTCGTCTCCGGTTCGCCACGCTCCCGATCAAACTTTTCAGCCTTCATTGCTGAATAGACCTCTTCGACCATAGCTTCGAATTCCACTTTATGAAGAGTTGGAAGCTGTGGATTTGCATGACCAAAATATAAGTCTACCAGGCGGTTTGCCAATTGCCTACTTGGCCATTTTGCTGGGCGGACACGCTTTTTATTTGTTGCCAGGCCAAAGAAACTGTCCCTCATTTCATCCTTCCCAAATTTTTCATTCCTGCGTCCAGCATCATCCACATCATCCTCTTCCTTTCCGTTGTTCTTGCCTCCAGCTACGTTACCATTGACATAGCCGGCGGTCCCCACAGAGGTAGTTGACTTCACAGCTGCAAATACTACCCTCGCGAAGCTGATGCCAGAAACAGATCCCAGATACCTTGGATCGCTGGCACCTTGTACACTGATCAGGCCAATGTCAGAAACAAGTTGATTGAGACGACCTTGGTTGTCAGAGGATGATCCATCTGGCTCCGCACGTTCTTCCGAGGTCCGCTGCCGCTTTGCGACAGATGGGGATCGATCGTCTACCGTGGTAGAGGGCGTACTCGGGGATTTTATGAAATTGCTCCGGGTTGTGGCAACAGCGGTGGTGTTGACAGCTCTAGGTGTCGGGAGGTCGAAGTAGTCTGGAGGATGGAATGTAATTTGGTTGCTAGTCAGCAGGAACTCGAGATATTCATTTCGTCTTTCGAGGTAATGAACGTAGCTATATTAACCATGGCCCAACAATTAGTCCAAAGACTACTCCGAGCCAACTGAAAATGAAGAGGGAAGATACCTTCGCGGGATTTCCCGCTTGGTTATGGGGTCATATCCAACACATTTTACTCCAGCCTTTTCGCAACTCAAACAAGCCGGTAAACGCTGATCGCATCTATTCTTCCTTAACCGACATCTATTACATGCTGATACATTTCGAAAGGTTGATGCTCCAGTCGCAGATGCTGCCGCCGATGGGCCTGGCGTCTTTGACTCTACGCTGGGTTTTGGTTCCGTTGCACTGGGTTCAAGGGGGGACGACGAACGGCGCCGGCGGCGTTTCTGGGAGCTCGAGGCAGAGGCTGTGGAGAGGGTTGAGGTGGTGGTAAAGTCCGAGGGGCAAACTGGCACCGTCATTGCGAAGAACCAGATCCCTTATTGCCCACAAAAACTGAAGCTCATGGGGGGTAGACTAGTGTTGCTGCAACTTGCAGGCAGCTGTGGGGTGCTCAGAGAAAAAACGCCCGGCCAAAACAGAATGCGCTGATATACCGGTAGAGCTCTGTAACGGTTACAGACTGTTAACCGGAGCCTTGCGTAGCTGGATGTACCAATAGTGTTGCGTACACAGATGCTTCCCCGACAAGTCGTCATGCTGCAGCCAGACCCGGCCGGTCCGATTTCGACTTACAAGTACCGGTAGGTACTCTACCTACAGCGGCGTTTTATTCCTCCAGTTTGTTGCTTATCCACCCTGGATGGTTTCCGTTAATTTGCGCCAACCTTGTATCTGCAATGCTGCGGGCCTCTTCCAGGCTCTATATATGTACAGTACTTGTACTTTGTACTCTTTCTTGACCACGTGACCCTCAACGAGTCTAGATCTGAAGGCAGCATCTGGAGATATCCGAAGATGAAGCTTTTGCTTTTTGGGGCCATCCCCAGCCGCTAGGGGCCGGGGGAACCTAACACAGTCGTAGCAGTCCTGCTTTCCATCAAGATTATACTATACCCCTTAGACTATAATACTATATATACGTATACCGAAGGACGAATACAAACATGCTCCACGGAAACAACAAATTCCAGGCCCCCCCCCCTTTTGAAGCTTGTCAATTGCAAGGCCAGTTGGCAGTGTTGTCGTCAAGCTTAGAATCGGATTTCCAAACAGGAGTGTCGACAGAGTGAGTGTGGTAAAACTTTGACTAGCGTATGGGTTCTTTCGAAGCGCACTTTGCTTGTTTGAATGGTCTGGAACACTAGTGATACGGGATAGTCTGTGATGATGGAGATGAGGTAGCCATAGACTCTAGATTGCCGTTTGAGATTGAGGGAGATGAAGTATTGCCACTACCCTGATAGTTTGCTAGTTACCCTGAAGCAGTTCCGGTCCGGGTAGACTTTCCATAAGGGCAAACAAAGCTTTACGATCGGGTATGCTTTTAATTCTAAATTGTTTAATCAGAAGTATAAATCACTCTAATCCAGGCATCCCATATTGACTACTTGTACCAGACCGGTTGGCACACTACCAATTGTTTCAGCTTGCCCCACAATCAAACCACTTCGCACGAAAACACACCACTCCAGCCGAGCTGAATGCTACTTACTCTCAAGCTCGAACCCCAACATTTATACAATACGGCCCGAATCCCTATAACTAGATGCTCGGAGCGAGGAAAAGCTCGCTTCCATCTGGACTAATCAATCTAACAATATTCTGTACTGGTCCCAAGCTATACTTGAGTACCATTCTCTATATAAATAACTGTATAACTAACTGCTATGGTCCTCAAATACAGAATACATCCCCATAAAGGACATGGTAAGATCTCGACATCCTACTCAACTAGTACACCCATCATCCAGTACCAAGACATCTGCAAATTGCTTCCTAGAAACCTGAATTGAGCGAGAGGTGATGAAAACAGCCTGAGAAATGAATGAACGAAGAAAAGTAACAAGCAAAGCCACAATCACCCAGCAGCCCAACCTAAACGCCCAAACGACAGACAAAATCATAGTCAAATCAGAGCCAACATCAAAATGCACCGATCAAAATTATGTACCTCTTCGGGGCTCAAAAGCTCCTGAGCAATTTAGCCCGCTGAGTCCCCAATGACCAAACAAACGAATACCTACCAACATCCTGATATGCCGCCAATCAAGCCAACAAACTATCAAGTACCCCAGATAACTCCTGACAGCCCGAGTTGACAAAGGGAAAAAAGGAAAAAATCAAGTGGTAAAATAGAAACATCTATGATGACTTCGATTAGAAGAAAAGTGATCAAGGTTGGGTGCCAATCGAAAAGACATCATTGAATGGACTACCAACGGGGCCTGGTGTATCTCCTTTCATAATCAGCGATGGGAACACCAAGCCCGCTTCTCCTCATTCGCTGTGTATAATCTGATGTATAATCTGGTGATGAGGACAACGGGGGAGTAGGTGCTCTTGGTAGCATCGCTGGAGATGTATAATGATATTTATGTCGAGGGGTTGCCGTTACAGAGGCAGTATAAACCGAGTCTGGTTGACGGAAGGATGGGGAAACTAATGGATTTCGAAGAGAGTGTGGCGCCGTAAGCTCCTGTCCTCCAGATTGATATACCATCTCTACAACCCCTAACGTGGGTTCTTCTAGTGGGGGTAGATTGGGGCATGGAGGGATCTTATAGTAGCAGTCAAACTCTTCTTCGGTCTTTCTAGGATGTGTTGATCGACGTGGGCTGACATATGCCGGGTGCGGGCTACCCCGGGGGAAGCAACCTGGGGCGGGATAAATATCTCCATTCTCAACCTCACTGGCGTCTTCCATGTGGATGTCAATTTTAATGTCGACCTCGTCAACCATGGCATCCGACATATCGATCCCTGAATCTTGACGGTGCAACGTCTGGGTAGCAGAGCTCCTGTGGCGATCGTCTTTTCGAAAGGTCATTCGACTCTGGGCATTCTGTTGCTTCTGTGTTGACCTGGCCTCCGTGTGGTAAGGCGGGGAGACAGTTCGGGGGTTGTCATGGTAAGATTTGTTCAGCAGCGTATCACTGATTACCCCTCTTCCTGTTTTATGAGTATGAACAGACCGAGAGTTTGACTCTGAAGCATAGCGCATCTCATCTTTTTCAACATCAAAAGGGTGGTGGCCATCGTTTACAGAAAACTCACTTGGGGTGCTGTCCAACCAACGAGCTACGCCAGGCATATTTCGTCGAAGCAGAGGGATTGGATCAAAGTCATCCATATACCCAGAATCATGCTCAGAACCTTCATAGCCAACTCCGGCATGATTACTCCCAAAATATTGACCTTGGGTATGCTTCGAGTGAACACGGCCTGGGGTTTGTTGACACTGAGGCCCAGGGGTGGTTCGGGCACGGCTGGCCTCTTGGCTATATGGTGAACCTCTGTGCGTGTCTTCATCATTCCTGCGCCCTGGACGTGATCTCGACCGCTGCCTTTGTCGCTCATTCGAAGGTCGACTGTGCCTGCCGATCCTTTCTCCCATACGGACATCCACTCCTTCGTCCTCAAAATAAACATCATTGTCGATGTTACTTTCCTCTATCAAGCTCCTTTCAGCAGCCTCCACATCTGCGGCGGAATATAGCAACTCTTCCTTGTGACTTCTGCTCACAGGGTCCCGATGTATTTCCCGACTCTTGAATTGATCACGATCGGGATATGCGTTTCGGGCTCCACCAGCTCTAGCGGGGCCAGGAGGCATGTGCTGATAATGTTGACGTTGAAAATCATTGACCCTATTATATGGGTGAGGCGGTTGCTGTGAATATTGCTGTGAAGGCGGAATTATCCCAGGAAAATATGGATACCAGCGATTGTCCGTCAGACTATGAATGAGATGAGTCCCACTCTTTGCATCATATGCACAATATCGACCTGTTGTGGTGTAATAGAACTGATAAGGTGAAGAGTAGTACCTCTGACGGGATGGGTACGGTGTGGCACGCATTTGGAGGTTTGTCTTGACGATGAGGACAAAGAGGAAAAAACAGGTTAGGAGGTGGAGAAGTAGTTAAAATTGAATCTCTGAATCAAGTGACATGCTTTAGTCAGGATTCTCGATGGCCTATGCACAGGCGGGTACGGATATGCCCAGCTTAATCCAAGACCCTAGTCTGGTTGGCACCCCAAGACCCCCTGTCGAAAGAACCTGGAGAGAACCTGGTGAGATTGCTCGGCCTAGCGGTGAATGTGGTTAGATGGCTTTTTGGCGTTGGATAAGTAAGCACAGAACAGATTCATCAAGGCTGGATATTCTGTCTTTCTGTATACCGAGCCTCACTTTCCAGGGCTCTATCACCAAATCCAGACAGCTCCCTGTTTGCAAACCTGAAGACAAAGGAGGGACCACTGCCGAATTCTTCGAAAAAAAAGTAAGGTCCCAGAAGCAGACGCTGCACAAGGTTGGATCTCGGCGAACAGCAGCTCTGCAGCGAGTGACCAGGATGTGGATATTTGAAACGCTAATCTTCGTCAGGCTGGCAGTTGTGTTTCGAGCGTCGCCAGTCAACTCTGTTGGATTGTTGCAGAAGGTCAGGAGGGACAATATCGCTTCTTCAGATATATTTAAGTTTCTAGCACCGCACCAAAATGAAGTTCGACAAAGAAACCCAATTCCGCCAGTTCAGAAGCAGTCGTACGTGTAGGCGGAGCACTCGCGCACCACAGACTATTCTGGAAAATTTGCGGAGAAGAGAAGCCCTACTGCGATGCTACCTATTCGCAACCTGGATGAGGCGGAGGAAATTCAAATAAGTTGAGGCTGGTGGCCTATCAGCCACTGATTACGACATAATATAAATATATACCAGGAGTCGGTGTATTATGTATCAGTCAGACTTTGCAATTCAGTGTCCCAAAGAAAGAATATGACTAAATAGGTTGATACATAGTTCTAGAACGTGCCAGGAGACTTACCACCCATGAATGCCAGTGGCCAGTCTTCTCTTCTAATTGGGAACACGGCAGCAACATAACGGAATCTATTGTCAACATCTCAAAAGCAGGTATCATCGAATGAAGCACTGCGACTTACTGGGAATATGCCAGTTAGCTGTGAACCAAATAATCAGATCTCATACCTCCACAAGAGAAAGAATAGGTATGCTTAATCCATATTTGCAGATCGTATTCAAACGACTAGGTACATTCGTAGGTACCCCTCTCGCTAAAGGAATCATCAAGGTTGTGAAGTCCGCGCTGGGTTGCCTACACTCTTATTGGTCTACCTACCTATGTCGTAGGATGGTACGTCAACTACAGCCACATCCCAGGCATCATTGGCCAACCAGCGGTTACAGTAGCGTATGGAGTTCAGCGTGGCGCGGCCCAGTCTTACAACCGCATAGCTTCCTTACCACAATTTGTTGGGATCGGACCAATCTTTCGGTCCGAAATTAATGAGAGAAGAGCAGACTATGAAACTTGATAGCCTCGTACCCAGGTTAATATTTTTGTAGCGTTCGTGACCTCGCAGCTCCCCCATAGACAACAGACTGGTTTGTACGAGGCTAGAAATTTGAGGCGAAAGCTGACCACGAGGCCCGGCCATTCTGTTTATAGGCCGTTAGTACTGATTACAGTAATGTTCTCTATCAGGCTGACAGGCTCATGCGACATAGTCAAAGTAGCAGTACTTTACAAGGGGCACTCTTGAACATGATAGGCGTAGGACCCAGCACAAATGTTTTCGATTCCGCGATCTTAGCAAACAGATGTTCAAGAGAGCATCAGCCTTCCCTTATGCTTAGACACCATCTCGCTGGCAAAGGAAAACCTACATACTATCTCATTAGATGAGGGAATTTCAGCTAGAAACCTTGGTAATGTTCATCAAACTCGTGCAATTGGTTACCAGCCTAAGAAATATTTGCTTCTTGGATGTCACAGCATCACCGGATGACCTTGTTTTGCCTTCAGATGCGTTGGTAGATATGACTAACTTATGTGTCGATATCGTGCCTACTTAAAAAACATAAACAATACATATGTATATGCTTGCTTGTATATATTAATGATGAAACTCTTTCGACTGTGAAATATAGGTACATGTGACACTGATGATATAGGTAGGTTAAGTAGGTACCTATCGATCGCACTATCTCTGTTATGAGCAATCCCATTGCAGGGTTGATTGCTAATTGCCGTGAATGCTAGCAAAATGCCAATATGATCAAACTCAATACCGAATAAGGCCAACCAGACTACCGAATGTGAGTTTCCCTCAATGTGGTTTAGCTGGCTCATGCCTCAAGATTCAAGTACGCATGCAACATGCATGTCATCTCGAAAATGCACCGCGGGGAAAAGGTTAAAATACTCTAATGGTGGGGGGGCTGCATTGTATGGCTGCACGAGGTGGAGCAGGTGACGCATGGGTTCAGATGCTTCGGCAAGTAAGAGAGAATACTGAGACGTTGATGCGTGTGATTCCTTGCGATTGTGAAGGAATAGTCTCCTTGAAGAGTTATGATAACGTAGCGCCCAATGTAGCGCCCATTGCGGACAAAGACGATGGAGTTAAGTGCGACGCAAATGCCTCGCGTTCTCACGGCAAACTGGAATAATTAGAGCTTGAGTTGAGGATGCAGGGCTCACTTCTAGAGTAGGCATGAGAGAGGAGTAAATCGTGGTCATGTTCAGTTACATTAAAAATGTAACTGGGACCGAAGGTAAATTCTGTTGTCACGACGAGACATGCATACAGTACATACTTAAGTAGAGAAAACTTCTCATCATTTTCCCACCCCCAGCACGGGGGGTGTTCCTTTTACATGAGATATCACACACTTATATGGCCTCGTATCACTAAGAGTCAACTGCATTGGGGACTAGAAGTATCCTGCAATCGATCTTTGTGGAGGGGTTGTGCCAACCAGACTACCAGACTAACCCCCCCAACTAGTCTAATTGCCCGACCCTAGTCTGGCGGGCACCGGCCTCTCGTAGCCCTATGGCTCTTCAGTAATACCATTCCCTCTGCCTCAGACTAGACACCTCTGCCGGTTTCCGCTTCTCTCCACCTTGCTAAAACCACTCCACCACGGAGCAACCCCGTCTGGAGGACCCACACAAAAACTTTGAACCCCGCCCACCTCTTCCACTTCATCCCGATCTTCTCCATTTCCTTTGTTCGGCGTGATATAAAGCCCGCCAACCCAGAGAATACAAAATCCGAGATGTCCTCAATGATTATTTCTTCCTCGTGGTAGCCCACCTTGGTAACTAGCATGTGGATATATTCTTCTTTTGTAAGGAGGTTGTGGTAGGGTATTGATGCAGCAATGCAAACTGCCCGGAGAAATAAAGACTGTGTGACAGATGTCCCGCTGGATGGACGCAATAGATCAAATGCGAGGAGATTGGACTGAAGGTTATCATGGGTATATTTCAGAATTGGCACTCGGGATGGGCGGAAGTGGTATAGAGAATCAAGGCCAAGAGTCCAATGCTCGTGGGGTACAGCTGGTAATGGCTTCTGGGAGGGTGGTTGGGGTGATGTTGACGGTGATAATGAGGGGAGCCAAGAGAGATGCAATGATGAAGGCCACGCAGCGGGGTTTGATGCATCGGCGTTATACAGAGATATATTTCCTTTCCTTCTTTGGTCACTGTTTGGGGGCATTGGCTTAGCATTCTCTATATTGATTTCTCCCTCGAGGTTTTGCTGGCTGCGGGTTTCCTGTGAAGGGTTCAGGAGGATTTCCGTAACTTCCAGTCTATCCAGAACCCGCTTTTTTGCAAAACTATATTGCACTTTGGAGAGTGTGATCCCTACGTATGAAGTGACATCTATGTTTTGCGGGAGCTGACTGGTGAGGTAAAGGGTTTGGTCCCCACATCCAAAGCCAAGGTCAAGAATGCTGATTGAGCGATCTCTTGTCACTTTTCCCGGTGGGTCAATGATACCTGCTTTCTTAAGGAGGTATTTGAGGAGGTTCTCTGCCGCTTGGGGCATTGAGTCGGTATCCTGCAAATTATGGTTAGCTAAATGACACAATTTGCGGTGTGCCTCAGGGCAGTATCAACCTTCCAATAACCCATATTCATCCACATTGTTTTCAAACCCCCTTCCCAGGTCCAATTCAAAGCCATATGCTCCAGTCCGTATAGCTTCCTATCGAGCAGGTGCACCCCACTATCCGAATCCTCAAAAGTCGGTTCTAGTGTCAAACCGAGTGTTTGGCTGATTCGGGAAATACTCCACTTCACTAAGGCGAATCCGGCCTTTGCAGCTATTCTCATCAGAGACCACCCTATGGAAAAAACATAAGCGACCCCGATTGCTATTATGCATCGTTCGAGCAGCCCAGGGTATCTTGACGTGAACCTGTGCCAGTGGGAATTCAGAGCCTCAAGAACAATGGATCTGGAAGAGATAATACTCTCCAAAGTAACAGCTAGGAAATGCAGAACTCCAAGGCTGGTTGCTGGCTCCATCTCATGGCAGTCGCGTTGGAGATGTTTGTATTTGTTGTTCTGTATGGTCAGGAAATCGAATATCTTGCTGAATTCTCACGACACTGAACCTTGCATTCTTACACTTCTAAATAGCTATCATTCTGGGGTCCAAAACAGCAAAGTTAACGGGGCACATGTCTTTCGGCACTTTTAGCTATGTGATCATGAATATCGGGACGGACGACAGCTTCTTATCCCTGAATTGAAAGGGAAACATACCGTAGAGACTCGAGTATTCAGTAGCGCTATAATGCGTGGGATGAAATCTTCAATTTGACCGCGACGAGCGCGACTAAAGTTCAGCACGAAGAGTAAAAACAATGGAATTAAAGTCTTCTGCCGGCTCCCCAGGTAACGCATGAGAGTCATCGATATCGCTACTAGTAGGTACTCGTTCCGCTTTAATCTGAAGCTCATTAACCCTTTCCCCTTCCACTGGAAGAGTAACTTCAAGGTCCCGGAATCATAGCTTAATTATCCTTGCAGAATTGAGACCACGCAGGACCGACAACTTGATTTGTCATTAAAAAGCCGGTAGACAAATGATCCTGCCACTATAAGTACTTCTGGAATAACTTTGCTTCCATTTAAGGCCAGGGGCAGCGCCATTTAATATTCTCGGCACGATAGGCATCCTCCTCTTATCTCCTGTATCCTCTCTTGATTGCAATACCAGACCCTGAGGGGATCTTAAAGTAACTAGCTACCTCGATTTGATTTGGAGGCCGGTATTATTTGGTGATATTACATATGATCCGATGGTGGATGGTGGATCATAAACAACAACAGTTCAATTTTTTAGCCTTGCTATATGGAAGACTTTTTGAGCTAATAATAGCCTTGGTTTAGGCCCATATCGAGTTGTAGTTTTTGGACTGGTGGGAGGAAGACTGCCTCCAGTAACTGTCTGGACTTTTGTAGCTATATTCACTGACAGTGCTTGTGGAGGCTTTCTTGATGGCATTGTGATAGTATAGTTGGTAGAAGCCCCTCGTAGGTATTGTGGATAATTACAGTGCCTTACATTTCTTATCTCCGACGTTCACATAACAAGGTGACTGAGGCCGTATAGGCCTGATATGGCAACCATCCCTAGATATAATAGAGCACCAAAAACATAGGAGAAAAAGGGAAAAAAATAACACGCCAGGAATTGAATCTATGACCAGTGCACGATAATCATGAAAAATCCATGAGATCAAGCCTCCGTTCCTCTTCCAAGTGAGCCGCAGTATTCTTTAGCTTGGCAATACTCGAAACCCGAGTAAGGGGAACGGGATTCATGAATGCCCGATCTTCCAATCGCTTTACTCGAGATGGTTTAACCAGACTGCCTTTCCTTTGGTCCTAACTCAACGATCACCTTAGACAGGGTAAGGCCTTGTGCTTTGTGAATTGTTAGAGCCCACGCCAGGACTATTGGGAACTGAATCCAATGAACTGGATTCCCCTGATAGTCAAAAGAGCTGTAAAGGGACCAATGGGGATTACCCGAGGTTACGCTGCTATCCTCAATAGTTATCTAACTCTACAAAAATGCATGCCGGAAGCCCGTTTGGACATTCCGCCATGAGTCGCAAATCCTTATATCTCCTATTTCCCGAATCTTTGTCCCAATTCCGGCCTCCTCACAAACTGTAGACTCCCCAAATTGAAAATCTGCTATTGATTTGGCGAGATCCTCCCAAGTTCTCGCATACGAAGCGAATTCTCATTGCCGGTAGGGACGTAGAGGGGGAGGAGAAGAAGCATGGTGAGGAGGAGAGTAATGGTAGGTAGGATGAGAAGGATGAGAACGCAGGAGAGATTCAAAACTTGAGGAAGTTTGCCGGCCGCAGGAAGGCGTTACTGATCTTGATCTTCATATATTCCTTTCTGTTCGTCTTAGTGACACATGAGAAGTATCATTCTCAGCTCTCAAGCTCTGCTGTCTCAAAGTCTCCTCTTTCTTCAACTGCAAAGCGGTTAGTTAGACCAATACGTCATCTTCACAATTCTCTTGCTCCAACACGGATTGCATGTCTTCATACGTAAGCCATTCTGAGTTAGTGTCCAGAGAGCTGGGTGTATTTATAATAACAATGGGCACAGCAAATTGGATCCATGAATAGATGTCGGATACAGGAGGGGTGAAGATTTGTTTGCTAGCGAGAAGAGTTGTAACGTAATCAAGCAAGTTGTACAGAACAGAAAGGTCATGTGCATCAGGTCACGCGATCTGACAATTCTTGGCAATGCCAAGGAATTCGAGTCTCGGTAGTGCAGAGAGTTCGTCATTCGTAACCAGAACTGTACACATCTGGACATGAAGAACATGGGAATATTCGAGTAAAAGGAAGCTTGCACCCTGATTAGAGAATTATAGCCAACCCAGAAAGAACTCCGAAATTCAGCGCATATACCCTCTGTCCTTTGACACTTTTTACCTCGGGATGTCCTGCCTCTTCCTTGTATCCCCACATTTGCCGGTCAAGCGAGAGAATTCCCAAAGTTTGGAGTACCGGTAATTTTCTTTCAACCTGCAGGATGACTATTTGGATGAATAGCCGAGATTTATATACTGGCGTATCACCGTGAGAATTCGTATACGTGCCCCAAAATAGGCTCCATACTCCGGTGGATGCAGTTGAAGCCGCAAATTCGCTATATTTATGGCTGTCACATAAGGTCCACGGTACCAGCCTTCACAATATCAGTACTTTGTATACATGTAGCCATTTATATTTTCCCCTCTCCTCTAGTCTGATACAAAATTCCAGACCGCTAGTTCCGGCTCCTCCACTTGATACCTTAGGTAGGCGCCAGTATAGGCAATTACCAGTAGCGAACATGTCAGCTTAACGAGCGCGAATATCTCAAATCTATAGCCACCTATCCCATTGCACCGTCCATTCTCGGCTAGCTATATTGACTGTATGCTGCATCTGCAAGATAATACAGAGCCGTAAAGCACCGGCAAGAACCGGGCTTCTTACTATAGTTCATTCAACCCCGCGATTTTATGGGATGTGGATCAGCTAATAACACAAGACGGGTGCCATCAATGACATACATACTAAAAATACATACAGGATTTGCAGGGGCTGGGATGCTGCCAAAACAAAATTGATTAGCTTCTACATGGACTACCTACTACCTAGACATGTATCATTAATGTACAGAGACCAGTGGGGGCCTAGCTGCGGGCCAAGGATCACACTGCATACTCCAAACGTGAATGTAGAGTACCTATTCTAGGTAGGTACATTTGTTTAACCGCCGCCAACACTTAGCCCCCACTGCATGTGCAGCAGCTAGTCTGGTATGCACTCCCTGCTTTTGACTTGTACTTATGATAGTGAATAAGGACTTTTCATAACCAGTGGGCAGCATGGGGACCTGATCATGCTTGATCTGATCTTTGCAATTATTTTCATTAGTTACCCTTGTCAGCCAGGAGTTCTCATTCTCATCAGAAAATATCTCAAGATATGGCATGGTGTTAGTTCAGGGTAACCGCCTTCTCTGAATTCAAAGGTTCACCTGTACTAGAATGAGGTGTAATTGGTGTGTGGGGAGGTTTTGGCCTCTTTGAATACCGTGCTCCATCTTCTGTTTTCTTGTCCCCCTTTAAAGACTGTTCCACGTCGACTAGGCTATCTACGGTGTATACTTCATTCTGGATTCGCGCCTGAGAACAGTTCGGGCTCAGTCGAGTGCTAAGCTGACTAGAATAGTTACGTCTGACTCCCTACATATGGCAAACCAGTACCGGGATACCTGCACCCGACTTTCTTTGTAATCGGCTCTGAGCAGGAGAGCAGGAGACAGGATCTGAGCTCTGGATCCTGTGGTCGAATTTAACTATGGTTTGGTTATTTTCAGACTGATAGACAGCTACTTACCTATAACTGACACCTATTCGCGCCAGACGTCGGCATGTCGACATATTTTGGAACATAATAGTGTGAAGTGCATATAAAAGGCTAAAAATGTCAAAGGCAGTAGTACACATCAACGGTCTAACTTTCAATAGTCTGGTTAACATCTCGGATCAAGGCACCGGTGTTGTCTAGTTCAGGGTAAGTTGCCATGGCTCCTCGCCGCTTCAAGGTAAGGGCGGCCCCCCTTGGCGTCGTTACTTTGATTACGTATGCAAGAGGCAGGTATCGGGGCGCAGCCCATCGCCAAAAACGCGGTTATTAACCTACCATCGCCCTTCATTTCTTTTATTCAACCTTTCGTTCGAGAATTCTTGTGAAAAAAGGCCATTCCTTTGGCGAAGCTACACATTACGGCTTCTACTTTCCAAACCGATTCACTTCTCAGCCCTCATTGACAATGTCGGACTACCCAGCCAACCAGGGCCAGGTCGCACCATACGACAAGCCCAAAGACGTGAGTTCTCAACGCCTTCTGTCTAAACTTTAGCTAACACCCCTCTTAGGGTCCACCGCCATCCTATCCTCCTCAGGGAGTATACGACGCCGGTCCCGTATACGGTCCCCCTCAGCCATACCCACCTCAACAACAATACCCGCCCCAACCGCCCCCCGGTACATACTACCCCCCACAACAACAACAACTACAACAACAACCACAACAGCAATATTATCCACCACAAGGAGGACCTCCACCCCAGGGATACTATGGCCAGCCACAGGGTGGAATGCATATGATGCCTCCTCCAGTAAACAAGTCTAATAATTCCGGGGCAGCGGCTGCCGGTGCGGGATCAGGTTTCCTAGCGGCGTGTTGTGCGGCAATGGCATGTTGTTGTTGTTTGGACTGTATATTTTAAGAAATCGAGGCATGCGCGAATAGTTTAGGTGGGTAGACGTATGGCGTGGTAATGGCACCGAGGAAGATAGGGCCACAGTATAGGCGAAGGTCACGGAATGGGTTATCCCTTCTTTCACTCACCCTAATTCCACCTCTAGTCACCGCCTGTGTTTTCTTTTTTTATACTATTTTCTTTTCCACACCTATCCCCTCTTACTTATTTCCTTTATCTGGATCGGGCTTGTGGCTATTTTTCGGGCGTTTGTCTTTATACGGATGGAACCATTGGCTGGGAATAAGGGGATTTCGAAGGACAAGGTAGATTCAATCCGTAATATATTGTTTGTGAACCTGACCAAAAATGTTGGCTTCAAAAATAAAATCGTAAATTCAGGAATTGCCACATTCAGCCGCTCACGCTAAATTGCATCGCCGCTAATGAAGTTACCACGTATATCCTGCGCCTCATTGCCTAACCAGACTACTTTGGCATAAATCGCGCATATATTCCTTTGTTGGAGGAAATCCACGATAGGTTGGGGTGGGGGGGGGGGGGGGGGGGGGGGGCTGGGATGGATAATGAGACCTTTCAGCACCCTTTCAGTGGTCTGGGAGACAGGTCAGTTACATATCCTAGTTAGGTAGGGGGCCTTTTAACACAGATATAAATATCCTGAGACTAACCATGACGAAAATTGTGAGGCATGGATTTTACATATGTACTACTGTAATTAGGTATTTGATTCGGTTACGGTATGGATAAGAGATTTGGAACATTGTATTATATTGGCACGGTTCTATCTAATGACCTACTGTAACCGTCAGCCCCACGGGGCTGTGGGGAAAGTTTGTGCTGAAGAGTGCCGGCTGGAGGCAAAATGTAACAGGAACACTAGAGCCATGTTATATATCATTTCACAGGGACGCAGAAAAATAGTACCACTGGGAACTGTAAGTGTGGTATCGAGATTTTACATATTAACATGATCTGGAGACTCTAAAGTGGCAAAGTCCATTCTTTTCTCAAGTTTCGTACACCCAGTACGTGTGACACGCCTAGGTACCTATGATACATATATACTCGTGAAACATCTTCCCCCCATGTAATGTATCCGCGGGCCCGCACGTCAACGGAAGCGAATCGATGACAGCGGCTCTGTCGCCCGTCTCACATTTGAAGTACAGTACTAAGCCCAAGAGAATAGAGATTTATCTACCTATATACAGCTAGTTACAAAGGAATGTAAGGGCTATTGAAGATCTGCACTCTAACGGGCCTTCAAACTCAACTTTCTAAGACATATTCTCCGACTTACAGGCTGGGCGCATTCTAAACAAAAATATCATCGTCAATGGGATCCTCATATGATTGTGGAAATCAAGTTCACCACAACTAAGTTTTCCCACCTGCTTTTAAATGCCAATCTACAATAGAAAGATCTGGTAGATCTCTGATTTTTAAGAGTGAATCATGATCTGAGAAACTGATCTGCGTAACTGAAGGGCGGCTTTGTACGCCAATTACTACAGTAGTACTGGTCAGGCGGTACGTCTGCAGGGCTCCAGCAGGCCAGTTATCCCGGCTCCATTTCGCACGTGTACATATATATACGTTGAGTATGACATGAGTATGTAACGTATCAGTCAAAAATGCCTGTTCTCTTCATCCCTCCAATTCCAGCTCAGTGCTACTAGTAACCCATCCAAACAAGGAAAGTAACTCATCAAATTCATAAATAACTAAATGGAAGAAACAAACAAGGAAAGTAACTCATCAAATTCATAAATAACTAAATGGAAGAAACAAACAACGAAAGTAACTCATCAAATTCATAAATAACTAAATGGAAGAAACGCCATGGTATAAGAAAATCAAACTCCATATCTGCTTGGGTATAGTACTTCGACACTGAAGATTTCTGCTCAAAACGACCAGGACACCTCGTCCATCACCTCAATGCGACCTCCAACAATACTCTTATTTCCAAACATCATATAATGTCTCTCTTAGTTATTAACAATCATGATTACAGTTATCTTTAGTAGTACTTGTCTCTCTCGAAGGCAGGTCCGTATCTAGCCTTCAATTAGACCAAAAAGCCAGCCAACCGGCCTACTATCCCATATTAAACCTGGTGTTCTCTGACACCTATCCTTGTGGGAGCCGAAATTCGAGATCCAAAATCTCATGGAAATTCCCTCTCAAACGGAGGTGGCGTCAGTGGACTAACTGGGCTAACTATCGAGTCTCGTTCCTGTTCTCCACTGAAATAATCGGCTCCTTCCCCCTTCTTGCTTAGTGGGGAGACTGGACTAGGCCCCTTCTCCCCGCTCGACTCTGAGTCGCTCCGCTTCACCAACCGTGCACCCTTCGGTAAGACTGTGGAACTGCATGAGCTCATCCCATCTTCAGTTGCATCCTCCAAAAAGCTAGTAGGATGTTCATCCTCTTCAATTGGCCTCGGAGGAGGTGCACTCGGGACCGGGACTCTCCGCATCTTTCCCCCTGAACGTACCCCCATCACCCTCAACCCGCCAACGAAAATATCGTCCTTTGCCCTAGGGGGCGGTAACGGGGGAGCGCTCAGAGAAAACCCCAGACCGCTCGGTGCAGACTTCCCGCGCCTATGGCCGACAACTGCACCCTCTGTGGTGCCTTCAGCACTATGGCTGCTCGCAGAACGGCTGATACTTTTCCTCGAACTCTGTAGCAATTCCCTACTACTCCGACTGGTCCTCCGACTAGGTGGTACGATAACGACTTCTCCGGGGACTATCACACGCCCCACACTCGCCCGCCGCTCGAGCATATTCGCAAGAGCCACGTGAGGAGGTGTTGAAGACAGCTGGCGGATTTTCGCAACTTGCCCCTTCGAAATCACTTTTCCAAGAGTAGCTGTCTCGGTACTCGACGTATTACTAGTGGTGGCATCGTTTTCATTGCCATTCGACGATTCAGAGTCAATATAAGAATCACGTTGTCGTCTTGCTTGATGATACGCCAGTAGCTGCTGATATGTCGGGATAGGAGTTGGAGACTGTATTCCCTCTGTGGTTTCAGTATCATGAAGGTACCGAGAATATGGCCCGGTTTCCAACGCTGTTACTGGGGCAGATTGACGTTTTCTGTTCGATGGAACCAACGGAGAATGGGGTCCCTTCATAAAGGGCTGTGAGAAACGCTTGTGAGCGAGGGCGACAGTGCGAAAATACTGTTCATCCTTAACCGGGGGTGGGGGTGGCTTATCACTAGATGATGTCCGGGGACTGTGAGTTGAATTTCTAGATATGGTGAACGGAAATGGCATGATCCTCCCCGTAGAGTCCGGTTCGAGGCTGATTGGTGACACGGGTTGTCTGCCTCCGCGTAGGATTGCGAGTGGAGGGATGTCAACTTCCTTTGCAATCTCATCAAACTGACGACTTTCTCGTCTGGGATGGAAACAAACGTCTCTCCCCCCCCTTTCCCCTCTGGGCCCCAACATTGCTGCCATGCCCTGTTCTAAAGCCTTTTCACCATCATCGGCGACGTCGTCACCAGCTTGGCTGCTGAGTTGACTCCTAGCTCGTCTCTTACGGAGGTAAAAGAAAAGGAAGATGAGCCATAGTAGGGCAATGCCACCAATGACACCCCCTAAAACTGGTCCTACTACCGGTGATATTGAGTTATGTCCCATATCACTGTCTGGCGTAGTACTTTCTTGGGGCACTGAATTGACCCCCACAGGGGCCATCAATCCACTTGAGCCGGTCATCACGCTTGATGAGCCCTCCTTTATTGCGGTAGTATTTATCGCACTGATAAAGAACTTGTTAAGGTAGCTATCGTCAACCATGTAAAGATGTTGCAGGAAAGCCCTTCCTAGATAACCAATTCCTCCATTCGAGGCATCAAGTGGCGCTAGGAGGAGAAACTCTCTTCCAGATTCGATAAGGTCGTCTGTAAGGGGATTATCGTTGGTTGTTTCACGATACAGGAGTGACGAAGCAGGGATAGTTATATTGACAAAATTCCCCGATGTGCTATTGGCTAGGGTGAACCTCAATGAGTAGTCGGTTTTGGCTGAAGCCTCGTATAGATAACCATTCAACTCCTTACTGTATACCGGCGCACCAATATGTGGAAGCAAATCCTTCAGTATTACATCGGGGAGGCAGATTGTCGGTGAATTGAAAGATAGGCGAAGCTGGGTCCTGTTCATCGAAATCGCAATATCTCCTTCCGTGCTCCGTGCCTCTAATGACCTCCCCTCAAGCCCATCTGGGACATATGTGATGTCAACAAGCTGCACCTCGAATTGGCCATCCATAAGTTTCGGTTTTTCAAATACAGCAGAGCCGTGAGCTTGGTCAATGAGTGCCCTGTCGTGCCCCCCCATCACTACATGCCCAGCAACATCACCCGAGCCTAGATATATTGCGACAACGTGATCTCCGCTCATCCATGCTCCCTTGTTTCTCATTCTTTGTATCTCACTTAGAGCAACAATCCCCATTCCCTGAGTGTCAGCCGTCATGAGATTCACTCCCATCTCGGCAACGGTGATATTATTCAATATATCCCCTCCGATTTCCTGGGCTTGATATGTGACAGTTGTTGTACCAGTGTTGGTAACTTTCACTTCCCACCCAGACACTGCGTCATCAAAGGTTCCTACATCGTCACTATTAATCTCCACCTTAAACTCTTTGTCCTCGGTATAATTGTAGACTCCTCCATTGTCCAAAAGGTAAGTCATGCACTGAGCATAGGCGTTAGATCCTGGAGGCGTATACTTTTGTCTGCTTGCTAATTGTTTGATACCTTGAGCATCACTGAACTCCCTCATCGTGAAGGTGGGGGAATATGACCGCTGTGGTGGGTTTTCAGTCCATAACATCAACGATACCTCAACATCATCCCCAATTTTCTGCTCTCTTTTTGTTTTGGCTGCTTGCCATTCAAAGGTGCCATTATTGCTAATTCCCACTACCAACCTCACGTGTCAGAAACAATATCTTTAAATTATGAAATGAAATGGGGTTCGTACTCCCGATGACCGTTATATTCTTTCCTTCAGCTCCACCCCCGTCCCTCAAACTCAAATTCACCAGCTTCGTATTTACACTCGCTACCCACTCCACCATATACGAAGCAGTTGTGTTGACAAGTTCCCCTTGCTGTGGCCTCAAGAATTTATTCCATTCATCTTGTTCTTTCTGATTAAGACATAGCTCTGCAGAAGGGACATAGAGAGGTTTGGGGCCTCCATTTTTTGCGTCGTAGAATGTTGAAGTATATAATACGGGTAGAAAGTAAACGCTGCGCGCATATCCAATTGTGCCGAGTTGCATTTCAATTGCGTATTGATTCACCACTGAGGTTGCATTTGTCCGGGTGAGAGGGAAAGTGAGCATCTCGGCGGCTGCGGCAACTATGGTGGGGCCCCATAGGAGAAGCAGAGCTCCCAGCATTGTGAGAACACTGAAAAAACCATGGCCTCCGGTGCTACCAACAGTGGCAACATTGGTGATCCTCATCGCCCGGTAAACTACAGCATAAATATCCGTATGGTATCTGATTTTCTTGGGACACCCGAATAAAAATGTTGGCCAATTTTACTCAAGAAGCCGGGAAAATGTCTGATGGTATCTATAGTCAATGTCTCCAGACGGCGTCAGCCTCCTCAAAGTGCAACAGCTGCCGATATCGACTTCGTAAGCTCCAGCCTGCCAAACGAGGGTGATAGGAGAGGAAGAAATGAAGCCAGATTAAAGTGGTCAAAGTCGAGAAAGAAGGTAGTTGGAACAGGATCATTATTCGCAAATTGTGATATGGCAGAATCCCTACACACAACGCAGTTTAACCCCACCGGCAATTTTCACAACCAAACCCCAACAAGCAAGCACCTTCCACAACAAGCGGGGTTCTCACTCCTCGTGCTCCGTTATTTTCAGCTTGCGTGCATTGGACACGTTCGCCAGTTTGGGGCTGCCCAGCAATCTGAAACCCAATTCAAAGTATTGATTAGAGCGCTCTGAGATGTGCGGTCTATGTGCTGTACCGGTAGGTTCTCATATTCGGAGGCACCCAAGTAAAGATGCTATCCCACCCACCTCCCAATGGGATAGTGTCGTATTGTACCTGAATGACCAACATCTGAGGCAACTGCGGAGTTACATTTTTAGGTCTCCAATAGGCTTCCTGCAGCTACGCGAAAGAAGTAAATATTTCATAGTTAGCCTTGGATCTTTTCAGCGCGAACGCATTGACCACCTATTATTGTACCTAGGTACAGTAGGTATATTTTGTAAATCAGGGTATTCACTGGAGTTGAATCAGATGCGCTGCTTTTGCGCAACCCCTGTTCTTTGTAGCGGCGGCTACTCTGTTTCGCTGTAGATATGTACCTACGTAGTTGTACCTACTAAATACTTATGAGTTGAAAGTCTCAAAAGAGCCAGATACGTAGGTGAAACATACCAGCGTCGCTCTCGCCACTGAGCAGTCCGGTGGGCGGACACAGCCATCTGTTGGCATGCCAGCGTGCTGTCTCTGTCTAGAGCGACAAGTAAGGTGCGATAGGGCTGTTTTTCCATTTGGGTGCATGCAACCAGATACACCGCCAATGAACCAACCGGTACGAGTTTCTGTAGTTGCAAGTTCGTGCTCTGGTAGATTAATTACGACGGATGCCCCGCTCTTTGCAGGGACGCATAATTATCCTTGTTTTCGACCTCTTGCGTTGACGTACGCGTCCTTATTGCTAAAGTTGTATGGATATTGAACGAGGCCACAGGTGGAATCGAAAAAAGGTAGATGCCACTGCCAGTGAGCGATCAGATATTCTCCTGAAGCCATTGGGGCTTTGCTAACATCGATGTTTTCGACTGTAGGGAGCACGTGATCCAGCGTTGGATAATTTCCGTGCTAATGCCGCCAGGCATATCTGTCGATATCACTTACGCATATGGGTTTCGAGTCTATACATGCGTAGATATACTTTCGTAGATATACTTCCGTAGATATACTTCCGTAGATATACTTCCGTAGATATACTTCCGGTCTCTTTCCAGCAAGCAAAGAAGCAGTCTGGTTAGTCTCGTGAGTCTGGTTAGCAAAGAAGAGTTACGAGATTGGCAAGATCTGCGCACTGTCATTCGCCTTACTGTACTATCACAAGTCAAGATCACTTGAGTATTGAATGCTTTGGACGGGCTACAGTCTCATTCGTTGGACCCCATCTATGGAACTTGGCGTTCCTGCATCTACCAAAACCTAAGGCTGCTGTTACTTCACTGAGCTCGAGAGCACTGGCGAATAAGATCCTACTGTCATCGACCATGGTCATCCACATTCTCGTTCTGTGATTAGTTAATTTTGGATGGATACCAGATACAGAGACGAGTCAAGTACGACAAGGGTTGTATCTTGAACCTGTCGTTCACGGGACCGGCAGGAGGTAAAACGCAAGGTTTCTTATATACTAGTCACGTGAAGGAATGTACCAATATTTCGTTGACGATACTCTGAAAATCTTCCCTTCGGATAAGCAACTCGCAAAGTAATAATATGTATTAATAGCAAAACTTAAGAAACCTGCCTATAACGAGAGTTTCTTATTTTCCCATACAAATTCTGGTGGGAACCGGGTTATATCGAGACTTCACTGTAATTATAGGGTAATTCTTTGCTAACTCCAAATTATGACATGAATATAACCTCCAGCATTGTGGGATGGTATTGCAAAGTCGACTGACACAATTTGAGGTACAGTTCGTCAAGTTTGAGCGTAGGCAGTTGCTGGTAGCCAGAGCCCCTCACGCCGGAGCCCCTAACGCAATATATCTCAAGTACAGAATGCGGCAAGAAATGTTCACCTTGAGTAGTTCTGGTGGCATAGCGTTGGTGACTTGTTCTGTACCTTCATGTATGGAGGTGTGCCTTAATGCCTTACGTTAATGTGGTCAACGTTCGTCGTTGGCACAATTGAACGTGCAGTGCGCCACGCCGGGCTCGGAAATCGGGCAATCTTCTCACCGCTCTTTGCCTATATATATACAAGTCAGTGTACCGAGGGGTCGAGAAAACAGTCCATTTTCTTCTTATCCATTGTTACTGAAGGTCGTGTTGAGCACAGCCAACTTTTGCTGGGCTGCATTCTGCTGATCAGCTTAGGAGTTGACGTAAGGTACGATTCTGGGATTACCATTCGTTCAATATCGAGCTCGAGACTCAATCCCCACCAATAGGGCTCTCCACGTTTCCCATAATCCCTAGCTAAAACACTAGCTGGGAGGTCCCACACCATTACACTAGAAGGACTGGTGGTTGAGCTTTGCTTTGTTGGCTCAGAGATAAGGCGGGGAGTATCATATTGGGGTCTGAAACTATTTCGTGAAAGTAAATGCTCACAGGCCTATCCTAGGATGCACATGCAGAATTTTATGTCGAGTCATCACTCTAGATTGGTTGGCAAATGGCGCTCGTAAGGGCTCAAGACGGGACAGATGCAGATGATGACACCTCTGTGGCGTGGAGAGAAACATTATTAGCTAATTTCTGTAAATGTAAATGAGTAAAAGCAAAACCAAAAAACCAAAAATTTATACACAAAGCCAATCGCAAGTATCGAAACCGCTTAAGAGCTACATCCCTTATTCCAGTTTTCTCACTTGCTTTCTCAATGCTTGCAAATGGTCTCTTGACACTCGTTCATCTGCATTGAGCACACCAAAGTCATCTATGACAAGTTAGAATGGCTGGTAGATCTACATCTTATGTTAACATAAGACTCCCATGCAACAGTACGAGGGGTTGGGGAAAAAGTAGATTCTGTCAGGAGGGGAATAGAATACGTTAACCGAAACAATACTTATTTGGTGGAAAAGAAGTGGGGGAGTTGTAAAGTGACTAGTAAGAAAGGGGTGGGAGAGGAGAAAAATACCTTCAGCAGATTCCTATGGATGACAGACTATTCCTATACCCTGGAGGAAGACCAAGAACTTTCTTCTTAAGTACCAGCTGCTGGAGATTCAGGGCGCAGCGACAGCGAACAATGTAAGCCCCCACACTATGGAGCGTACGCCAACAGGAAGTGCCCTTCTAGGTCATGTACTCTCGAAAACAGTCCCAGTACAGTGGCCCCCGAAGAGATTCTGATGGAGTTGAATCAATTCTCCGCACGAGCTCTTAAGAATACGCTTCGACCCCCTCCCCTGCTGATAACTTGCTGTAGTAATAAGAAAGATCAGTCTCTAAATGAATGAAGTTAGAGACTGCGGAAACGATGGAAACAGATCTTTAACCGAATTGGCTAAATTAAGGTCCCAAAGTATGTTACTCCAGGAAGAAACGCCTATCACGGGGCATTAGTTAATGAGTTCATTAAATCATGAAGGACAGACGAGGATTGAGGATAGAGGATGGGGAAATAAGTTCATACAGGCTTTCGCAGATTTGACTGGGAGGCTTCATGCAAGGGTCGAAAATTTGGAGCGCAGCCTGGAGATTTGATATATGAGCAGGTGGCAGGAAAAGCATTCACGACTTTGGAGGCAAGGCATGCTATGGGATTTGCTTCAGATACTTCGTTCAAGTATAGGCTGACTGCAATTGGGAAGGTGGATGTTGGCTTCAGCAGTCTAATTCCCTATATTTCAAGCCTTGCTGATCGGATCTTTGAGGATGTCACCGGGAACCATAAGATACCTATAGGAAGTTGAATTGTGTAATTTTCCATATGAATATTGCGGCGTTGATATGTTCACCCTGTTGTGATACTGTAAGTGCCGGCCGGCTAAATGTTGATATAAACGCCAGCAGCCTCAATTGGTGTCCAGATGACGTGCAGCGTGAGGCAGTCGATACTTCTCTCGCCTCCCTATATAGGTAGTTCATTAAGTCGGGCGGCATCGTGAGACGTCGTCTAGCGCCATAATAGGCTTGGCGTCGGCCCCTTGTTGTCCCAAGCGCTCATGCTAAGCTTCATGATGTCTCAACTCATCCAGCTTGGTTGCACTACATACGCCGCTCTCATTCTTTTTTTCCTGTCTTTCCCGAATTGCGACTGACGAGGTGTCCTGTCGATATCGCATTCACTTTGCTCCACGCTCAGACGTTAAGTTAGAGTTCATTGTATCCCTGACGTATTCTTTCCTAGCTGTTGCGGTTTTTGTGATTGTTCGGCGAAGATATCCATCTCAGCTCTTCGTATCTTGGTTGTAATTTTTAGAAGAGGGAACTCTATTACTGTCATTCTTGGGTAGTATACCAGAATGGCTTCCCCGGAGCCTTATGAGGAGAAGCCGCTACTCCACCACCTTAACAGTACGTGAACCCACCGATCCCATACCACAGCTAAGTTATGCTCCAAGTGTGGTCTTTCCAAGTCGCGAATTACATTTAAAGCAATATCATATGTACTGATATCTCTTCAGTTGAGGTCCTCCTCAAAATTTTCAATCACACCTTCCTTAATCCTTTCTTTGTCTGGCTGGGCCCCTTTGCCTTCCGTGCTCAAGGCTTCCAATACCATCACGCTCCTATGTGGGGCTCCGCCGTTTATGCTGGGATCGTCACTATTATCTTCCTTCTCCAACTCCTCAACACCCGGCTCGCATATGGCAAGAAACGAAAATTTGACTGGACAGAGGAGGTCGTGGTGATCACTGGAGGGGCCAGTGGGCTGGGGTTATTAATTGCAGAAGTTTATGGAATGAGGGGGGTGAGCGTCGCAGTATTGGATGTTAGGGAGGTACCAGTGGGAGGGGAGGCAAGGAATGTGGCTTTTTATAAGTGCGATGTAGGATGTTTGGAGCAGGTCAAGAAAGCCAAGGAGAGGATTGAGGAAGAGTTGGGAACGCCGACAGTGGTGATTAATAATGCGGCGGTGATGTATGGCAAGAATATTATGGATTTGGAACCGGCGGAAATTGAAAGGTACGGTAAATCATGATAGCTATGCTTCCCATATCGATACCCCATTTAATCTATTATTCGACTAACTAACATTGTTATTCCGTGAGCAGGACCGTCCGCACAAACCTTCTCTCCCACTTCTACACAATCAAAACCTTCCTCCCCGCCATGCAAAAACTTAACAAGGGCACTATTGTCACAGTCTCCTCTGCCCTCGCCCACATCGCCCCAAAGCACCTCTCGGACTACGCCGCAACCAAAGCTGCCGTCTCTTCTCTCCACCACTCCCTCACCGCGGACCTTGGCGGCGTTGACGCCCCTATTAAAACCCTCTTAGTCGAGCCCGGGCAAATGTCTAGTGATTTATTCTCGGGAGTCGACACCCCAAGCAACTTTTTTGCGCCAGTATTGGAGCCTGTCGATATTGCGAAGGAGATTATTTCTGCTGTGGACACTGGGAAGGGTGGGGTCTTGGCGATGCCGACTTATAGTAGGTGGATTGGATTGGTGAAGGTGCTACCAGTTAGTATGCAGAGAGTGGTTAGATGGTGGAGTGGGTGTGATGAGGCGATGGTGAAGAGGAGAAATGTCGTTAGGGAGATGCTGTATTATAGTGATGATGAGGAAGAGAATGAGAAAGAGGTAAAGAATTGACGGGGTAGATGATGAAATTGAGTGTAGCGGTTGGCAGTTTGTAGAGGCTCAATAGTATTAACAGTTACTTGGAAGTTTGGTTGAAACTGCTACTCTCCTGAAACTGCGTGGAATTTTTACTTGAGTTGAGGGTAATCTTTCAGGCTACGCTAACAGTAACAAGAATTATCTGGACTTAGCCCTCATCATTCTCTATAATAGCTAGGTATCTTCCAATCAGAGGTCCATTATTCTTTTCTCTGCTCTGGTTTGCACAATTTTTGCAAACAGTATGGGACTTCAACCCTTCTTCTACAACCAGGCTACCTTATTCCAGGGTGAGGGTAACTTAGTGAGATTAGGCTCTCATTTGTGAACCTGGGAAACCCCCTCTAGTCTTACCGCGACTTGCAATCTACCGTTCCTCCTCTCTCCCCCACTCCTACCAGACACACGTCGCGAGCCACACACCATGGAGACCAAGTACCGGCGGAATAGACAGCTCTGTATGGATGTAGGTATCGAGTAGCTTTGAGAATCTGTGAAGACCTTACATAGCTATCCAGTACCTTTTTTCAATACAAATACCTCGCTCACTCTCACTCACACACCATCTGAATGCTAGGAAAAGGAATTGGTTTACTGGCCTGAGGCCGAGTTACGGGTTCATTTTTCTCCCTCCGAAATACCGGGTCGTGCCAACAAAGCACGAGAGCAATATACCTAGGTCTCAATATAGTTGAGGGAATGACTCTCAAATCTAATAGGGAAGGCTCTCAATCCAGCCGGTACAGTACATGCATATGGAAGTAAACTTAGTGGAGCGATCATATCGGCATTATTATTAGGGTATTGCCCTTGTGACCGGCCTCACCTTCAATACTCTGCAATGTCTGCACTTCTACAATCCTACTTTAGCACCTCAGCATTGAGTTCAGCCAACAGGCTACTAAGAATCTTTCACATACCTGGATACGGTAGTTCAGAGTTCTGTATACAATATTACCTATATCTAGATCCACCATCACCTGCAATCAAGGATAGGAGAAGTTCAGGTAAGTTTTAGCCAGTTATTTTAGTTACCTCCTCTGCAGTCTAGCTATGCCCATAGTCTCTTTAGTCTGGTTGGTGGTCTCTTGATACCCCGAACAAATGTTTCTCCATCTCCAGCGATGTGGGTTCTTATATCACTCACCGACAAACTCTTGAAATTGGAAAGGCCGTAATAAGTTCTTCTGAGTAGTGTATATGCTACAGTGGAACTGGAGGTATCTTATTCTCGCGACCTGAGTCTTCTATAGCCGTTAAGTCTCTTCCCCCTTTCTCTCATCCCATGTCCACCAAGCTGCTTCTGCACCTGTTCCCCCTTACTGAATTAGCATTTCTAACTCCAACTTGCCCAAGTTTAATCCATTATCTTCTCCTGCTTCGGCTCTGGTTCCATATATATCCTGTATCTCCCCGGCGTTTGCAATTGGATGTCTCACTTACCTAGGCTTCACTGGTTCATTCCCTTGTCCCAGGCCAGCAGTTAGTACATATCTTCAGTCCTTTTCACTTGAATTATGGGCATAGTGAGCCATACCTGGATACAGTATGATGTCGATGTCCTACTGAGTGTGTAAGTGAGATCCGACTCCATTGATTGTACTGAGCTGGTAAGCCCGCCCGGCTCCCCTGCCCAAGACCTACGGTAGATCTAGATGTAGGTACATAGCGTAGGGGACCCTGAAACAAAATCAACCTGCTCGAGTTATTTGAAAGATTATCCGCGGTGGCTTTGCACTGCAGCTGAGTAATCCCAGTGTCATATAATCCTCCTTTGAGTTTCTCCACCATAGGAAATACATAGCGAGAATCGGGTATGTTGTTGTTTGAGAGGGCATAGGTATTCATATACCAGCAAGCTCAAGGAGAACACCCCGTAGTTTAGTTATCTTGCGCTTCGCTGCTCGTAATACCGGTAAATTGCTGGCCAGCTGGGGTGCTGTGAGGACGCTGGAACCATGAAGAACCTTCCATCCAGATGCATATGTAGTAAAAACCACTGCCAGATCTAAAGGATGGGTCAGTACGGTGCTGCAACACAGAATGGCTGTCCGGAGCTCGCTAAGGGTACTGTACTGGTCGGCTCGAATTGTCAGGCTCGAAGTCTGACTGGCTATTACCTCAATATTGACCCAACGCGGCTTCCGTGGAGATACTTCTCTACGAATTCTTGGATTGGAGTGGAAGTATAAGGAAGTGGCCCTTACTAGAATGTATGGGGTGGTGGTCTTAGACGGCCAGCTCGAAAGAAATTCTAACTTGAAGGGCAACTCCCACACCATAAATATAAGTACTGACAGATTCGGGAACTGAGATGCATTCTGGATGATTCATATAAATCGATCTTGACGGTCATTGACCTGGTTCACCTGGTGCACGATGATAAATGCCTTCCTACAGTATAGGATTCAAGGTTATACTGTGTAACAAGCGGCAGTATTGCAGTAGTAGCAGAGAGGGCCAACCTCGAGCCAGGTCTAACATGTTCATGCTACGTATCAGTAGTAAAGATCATACATACATGGTCTTGTTGATTCGAGATGCTGCAATCCAAAAGGTACCTCCTACATTCCATATTGGGTGGTTGACCTCTCCCAAAGAAAGTTTCCATGCCTCGTCATGACCTAGGGTCGATTTCGAGTACATACAGACTTTTTTCTAAAAAAGCAAAAAAGACAATCCATATTACTTACGCCTGTCTCAGACGCCGACCCAGGCAGCATATATACCCAGATCCACTGCTTCAGAAGTGATTTCCCACGCCCAAGCTAGAGGTTAAAATTTCCTTGAAGGCAGTTCGAAGAATCCAGTGAGTCTATGCAATACCGTATGTACTCCTTCAAAGGAGTGAGGTGTGATACTGTAGGTCTGATAAATATCTATGCTCATGTGAATTTGCTATCACGGAAGTGGGTTCCTACCTACCCACCACCAACCACCCAGAAAGAGGATAAAGAGGGAGTCTGAGTGGACGGACGGTGGATATGTTCCCAGGAGGGTTCTTTTGGAAATCTTGAGCAAATCCCTGTCAAAGTCTAGACTGGGGCTAACCAGACTACTCAGTGGCGCATCTTTATTCACAGGTCCACGTGGATAGATAGGAAAACGAGCACGAGACTCCAGCGTAAATTCCAAGAAGCATGAGGCTTCAAAAATGTATATGTAGCTAATCCTATGTGTGATAAAGTCACCAGAACTTGTCTACTGGGGTTTGTGGATCTTGGAAAAAGCTCCTTAAACACTTCTGAAAATAAGTATATTTTAATTTGTCCCCCAGTGGGCCCACCTCAATCTCGTCATCTAAAAGGAAAAAAGGAGCAATATTAACCAATCAATCACTACCTTTCATGTATACATATATGTATTTTTCGAGGTCCCCATTTTACATTTCTGCAAAAGCATTCACAGAAGCAGAAGCTCTCTCCGTTCGATTGGGTGACTGAACTACTTTGGAGTCGTAAGCTTGTCCATCATTCTCGGTGCATCTACAGGATTCTTGGTCCTGGGATTACATCATGTGATCCCAGGACACTACATACTGTACATATATATATCCGTTGGAAATTAAATTTTCTCTCCGAAAGGAACCCTTCGAATGACAAGAAAATAAGGTATATTTAATGCTATACGGCTTATGCCCCAAACGATACCAGTTTAGAAAAAAACAGCCTTGAGCTGGTATAAAAAAAGCTATCAACACAGAACGGAAATATCAACAGCAATCAACGAATTCTCTGGAGCCCTAACTTTCGATAGTAAGACAAGAGTGTCAACTATCCTGCACCTAGCGGACAGGGCTCCATGGCAATGGCACTAGAATCCTGCTCTGCATCTTTCCAATCAACGGCACCGTTTTATGTACTGTTTCACTCCATCCCTTCTTACTCCAGCTCGCCTCCCTTGCCAACTGCCTCTCTCTGAGGTCTCCAAATTGCCACAAATGGTGCACTGTGTTCAAACTCCCTACTTGTGTGAACCAGGCTCCGACCCCTTCCATGACGTTCTTCCTCGCCTCGAGCCCACGGCGCCAATGTTGTTCCCACTCAAGAAGATTTCCGGGGTGGAGGGTATAAGTACGGAGTTCAAAGATGCCCCCCAGGGAACGTGGAGGAGAAGTAGGCCAGAAAGAGAATTCCTGCATAAGGTCATGGGTTCGAGAAGTGATTAGGTTAGGGAGGGTGGTGGCATATTTCTGGTATGATTTCTGAGTGGAGAGGCGATTAAGAGTTTGGTGATAGCCGGCATCTGAGGGGATTAGCGAGGTTAATTGCGTGAACTGGTCTCAAAGGGTATGGATGAAGGCGGGACTCCCGGTAAACCTACATCCATTGTATTCCCATATGTGGACTAAGAGAATCATGTTAGTAAGGTATCAGATCTAGCAACACCTATTTTTGATCTGTGAGACCCACCAAATGTGTCTGCTTCCCCAATTTCCACCTTCCAGCTACCGACAAGGTGAACATTATTGTCCTTATCCTCCGCAATCTTGGGATATTCCTCTCCAATCATCTCCACATACTCAGCTACCCTCTCCGGCTTCACCTTATGTAACACAATCTCATGGACGTATTTCCCTCTCGCTAGGACTTTGCCATAGCTCTGCTCCATCTCAATCTCCTCCTTTTGTGCTGCGGGGGATCCATATAATAATGATTTTACTACTCGTTTGGGGGTACCGGTTAGATTATGAAGCGTTGAGGAGGAGATGGCATTGTTGTTATTATTACCAGTTCCAGCTGCAGACGCTGCTTGCGCCGCTTCAGCAGCTGCGGCTGCAGAAGCCGCTTTCAGCTTCTGGCGGTAAGCTGCGAGATTTGCTTTGTAGGAACTGACGGATTCAGGAGTGATATCACCTAGGGATGGTGATTTATGTCTGCTGTTGAGTAAAGATGATACTGTGCTCAGTGGCCGAAGAGCTGGGATTGGGGTGGCTGAGTGGCGGGAGAGTTCTCGGACAAGATGCCGGGAGAGAAACATGAAGGGCAAGAAACTATGAATATATCTCGGCTGAAGTAATGAATGGTGGAGATGGGTTTGAAATGCAGAATCTCAAAAGAACGATGGGAATTGGCTGATGGAGGGAAGGATATGTTACCGATACAGGGCGAGCTTCAGGTGCTAGCTCTTGGCATAGCGGGGGCATAAACAGGTTGTAAGCTGCCGGCGATGTGTGTATTTGATGCCATTGGGACGACGACTTCGGCTTCACCAGCACAGGGACGGACTGACCTCGTGCCCACGGTACATTGTGCGCCCCTACGAGCGTACACAGCATTTATCTCCGGGCAGGCAAGCATTACCCATAGCTTTCGGCTCCTCCTGGGATTTCGGTGGGTAGGGGCTGCCAAGGCTCCATGCCCATGCCAAGTCGCGTGCCAAGGCATCTGCATGCCAAGCAGCAGTGCAGCTGTAAACCCCAATAGAATATTGTGGATGTTCCTGAAAATCACAACTCCCGCCCAAACGAACTGGGTCTTGGTTTAGTTACGCACTCTGTGTAGCAGTTCGCGCAAATTATTTGATTCAACTTGGCACAACATGGGCACGAGAACACAGAACAGCACATCTCACCATATGCATTGGTTCGACACCCTCTATTGCTCGCTGATTCAGACACTCTATTGAGCTTCTGCTACTACCTTCCCGGTTTGAATGAACATCACAAATTAGGCCCAGGATTATGATGAATGGTTCGGCCCAGTTCTGATACTGATCGGCACCTATTGACATGCTAAGAACCTTAATCATAAGTGTCTTGATCTTCACCTCTCACCTACACAACATCCGAGCCCTGTGTCAATACTTCAAGCAACGACTCCCCTTTTCAATACTCGACTTTGAGCCTCCATTACTAGCAGATCAGAATATTTCCGATGCTAGATTCCACACTGCCAACAGCCCACTCCCAGCCTACTGGTGTATCCCAAGGCCAAACAACTACCACCGCTACTACAACCATTGAAGCAAATCATACCAACTTACTACCTCACTTTTCGCGGGCACAAACTCCTGATGGCACACTACGACTTCGTGGGGGCCCTATACACTCCCGCAGAGTTACCTGGAGTGAAGAGGTAGTGGACAACGAAGAACTAGGGAGGAAGAAGAGCAAAGGTTAATATTGGTTCCTTCGCAGTCCTTTGTCCGGCTTATTCTCCTGTAGGCTGACGATGAGGACTTAGTGTGCTGCATTTTCAAACGAAATCGGGAATTTGGCGAGTCGAGTGACGATTCATCTTCCTCCGACAGTTCGGACTCATCTGATGACAGTGACATTGGTGATGGAAAACGGGACGATAAGGCTGGAAATGACAAGAGAGGGTGTGATAAGGGTCACGACCATGGCCAGAATCATCACCATGAGCACCAGAAGCCAGGCAGACGGCTTACCAGAAGACCGCCAAGCCAGAACGCCTACGAGAAGATGCCAAAGATTGTAAGAAAGAAGAAGGAGGGTACTTCTGAAACATTAACCCAATCTTAAGCAACATTATGTTCCTGATGCAACCAAAATTCGATTCGAATGAACTTTATGCAATGAAATAACTCGACTAGTACCCGATTGCTATGAAGTCTTCTTGGTTTGCCATTTCTTCGGACAATTTTAAATGGCGGTTGGCGCCTTAAATTCTTCGTTTTGTCTTGCCAATGTTTCCAATCATGGCATGTGCACCAGTGTCGAAGTAAATTTTGTGTTCCATCTTATTATATCTCTTCATCTCCTCTACATTTTGAGAGCTGAAATGGAACTTTATGTTCATTCTCGAACCTTCACTTGTCCGCTGGTTTCTACTGTAGGACGATTGTGGTCTAAGTTCTTCAAGATGGCTAATGCTCAAACACTTAATTTCAACTGAGCCTAACGGGAGTCTTTGATAGCTGAAATGAGGGTAATTGATTAATTCTTCGAAAAGTCGTTCTTTATTGATATTTTAATCTGGTATCAACGGCGAATCATAGAGATACTATTGGTCTTGTGTTAGATCGGGAACGAGAACAACCCAGACTTGTTCTGGTGGCCAGGCAGACTCCAATTCTATAGCCCAACCAGACTACCAATTCTACTAGGGGTGGTAATTAATCAGTACCTGATATACTTTCACTTACAGCCGATCTGTGCTTCGAGTGGGGGCTTGTCAATAAGTAGTACAATACGAAAGGGACAGATGCAGTCATGTGGTATGCCATCCCACACTTGCTCCTCGTAATATATATATACATATATGTAGTAATGCATGAAGGCTAGACTCGTCAATCGCTCCAGGTATCATCATTTCGAGTTTCAGATCTAGCGATAGGCCCCAACAGAAAAATCGCAAATGTATTTGCGTTGATTCATCTAGATTGAATCCAGAAGCGGACTTTGATATGGCCAAGAAACTCGCTCAGTAAACGCTGGAGTAACAGGGTGCATTTTATGGCTTGCCTACCAAATTAATCAAGAAATGGAGTACACCTTCCTGTATATTCTATACCAGTTAACAGAACAGTCGTGATAAACTGTTTTATCCACGAATAAATACGTCATACTAGCCTACTGTGGAGCTTAAGGACAAATACATATAACACAAACATACGATGAGTTCTAAGCATCCAAATGCTACTCGGGAAGAGCTTGGGCAAAGGACAGACCTTGGAATCATGCATTCGGTAAAGATGACAGCTCCTATCGTGTATAGCGCTCCGGTCACTGGGTACCATGTTCGCCATCATCGCAGATTTGATTTGTTTGGGGGTTCGAAGTATTGTGTCCTATATCTCCTTACTATTTTTCTTAATTGTAATTTACGAAATTAGTATCATTGACCCGCAATAGGCCTTGGGATAAAACCGAATGGACCGCACAAGACGACCGACTCCGCGGCGGCATCTCTACCTCTCATCTCACTATACACCCCATCCCCGGCTCCTCCCTCGATTCTCCGGGCACAATAGCCACCTTTTACGGCAACCTCGACACTAAGACTCTTGGAGGAGCGGGCTTTGCATCTCAGCGAACTGTTGGCGATGATAGAAGGTGGGACTTAAACGACTACTACGGGATTGAGGTCGTAGTACTTATCCCACCGTCAAATACTGGCTTGATTGAGTTGGACGATGAGCCGACCCCAGCACCAATCAAGGAGAGGATTTATACTATTGTTGTGAAGGATTGTATTATCCGGGGAGAGCCAGACGCGGGCAAGGAGATCAGTTGGGAGTGGAATTTTAAGCCGAAATTTGGGAAAGAGGAGTTGGAGGAGGCGGAGCACCATCATAAAAAGGGACCAGTTAAGCAGTATTTCAAGGCGAATTGGGGTGATTTCAAAGCATTCTATAGGGGAAGACCAGTAGATGTGGGGAAGAGGTTAGATGTGGGGAGAATAAAGCGGGTCAGCATCATGATTAGAAGGCAAGGGCCCATCAATCTAGGCTATTTGATATTTGAATTATTTACTAATGGCTATTGGTGATGGTAGCTTCTTCCAAGAGCAACAGGATGGGGATTTCTCCGTGTCACTTGTTTCTATTTCCGCGGTGGGGGGGGGGGAGGCATGATCATAGGAAGAATTTTCTTGGTGAGAATATAGCGGGAAATACCCGCTCACTACCGACCATTGCGGTCAGTAGAAGATGGAGTAGAGGTATTTTAATGCTTATGATGCAGAGGCTGATGGAGAGGGGGAAAATGAATGAGAAGACGATGAGGAGAAATCATGCCCAGGTGAATGGTAGTGGATGGTAGGAATGGCTCTGTTACAATTAATGATAGCGATATTCAGGAGGAGAGAATTTAGACTTTCGTGAAATAACATCGTAATCCCTAATGCGCATGGCACTGTGGCCAATCAACCACGAATTAAACCCCTGGGGAATTCTGCACGTCAGGGTTAGAGTCCTCATCCCCAACGCAATCTTAACGTCACTTGCAAAGTCCGGCATCACCTTCCACAGCCAATCAATACGTGTGCCCGAGTCGTTTCTAGGTCGAGTCACAGCTGCCCCGCCAAGTTCTGTATTTTCCTTATTATTCTTGCATTCAAGTTATAAAATAGTTGTGGTTAGGGCCACAGTGTGATTTGCACGCGGCTATCACAACTCTAAAATAAATCGAATTAGCAGAGGGTATCTTATTGATTTAGGTAGATCATCTAAGAGGTATCTATGATGGGAACCTAGCGAAGTTATGACACCTCCATTACAAACTAGCAATTGCATTATTTACATCATGAAGGGAATGGCTGTGCCCTTGTTGATAAAACGTCACCTCATGATCAGTGCTTGATGGCGCGGACCGCAACAAGGATTGTTTCTTGATTTACACCTAGAACGAGGAAAGTCACGATGTCATTAATCACTTTGGTACTCAGCGCTTCTGCCACTCCCGCAGTGCATAATACTGGAGACATCTGTCGATGATGTCGACAATGATATAGCTTCTGAATTTACAGCCGTTTGGTTTTTCTTTATCGAATTTAGTGCGGACGGAGGGAACAGAATTACCATCTATTGATAGTTCCCAGCTTTCTACCCGTACTTAGGCGGATTCCTTGATGCTTGTCTCAAAAATGGGGAACATCTCTTCTAGGTTCAGTCTGAACGAGTCTCAGTACACACGTACTGGTAGCGATTATTTTCATTCCATCAACGTGTTATTTCTGGGATATCATTCTGAAGTTGCTATCGTTGCATCGTTGCTCCTGGCTTTCATCACTGTTGGGTATATATTCCGGAGGAGGCGAGAGAACGGTTTCTCATATAAGCAATGGCGATATACGACACAAGTAAGTACATTCATTGAAGGTTACATGAATACACTAACCTAATTGACTAGGACTCTGAAGTCCCCGAGCCTCTCAAAAGTAAACCCCCAAATCAGCCCCAGGCCGACAAAGTGCTGTATCACAAGCTTCAGAATCTTTCCTCTTACCCTGAATGTCTAACTGAGGCACGAGCTCGACTTCTCGAGTTACTCAATCGAACGGTACATAAGACTCTCACCGCTCAAAATAATTCAAATACAATTCTTTCTATCTCTGAATACTCGCCAGAGGCCCTCCACACTTTTCTTAACAATGCGGCAAATGCTACCGTACAGAAATTTGAGCAATATACTGCTCGAAGAAAAGAGGGTGGTTCTCGCGAAATTCTGCCAACATTCGAGTATGCAAAGTACTGGATTCGACTAGCTGCTCCAGTCAAATATGTGGATGGATCTTGGCTTGGTGGTATCCATCGTCTAGCCACCACCCATGATGACCACCGAACTGCAAGCAGGACGGCGTGGCAGATTCTATCGGAAGAGCTCGGGGATGGCGATATCAGGAAAAATCATGTTGCAGTATATGAAGAACTCATTGACACCACTGGAAATTCCTCAATCGGGCTTGGCCACGAGAGTCGATTCATCAGTAATATCCATAACCCGAACCAAGACCCCCACGTGTGGACTGCGGGCGTCTCTCAATTACTCATTAGTCTTTTCCCAGAGGAAATGTTCCCTGAGATGCTAGGATTTAACATGGCTTATGAAAGCCTCCCTTGCCACATCTTAATCACCATTCAAGAGCTGAAGGAGTTAAATATAGATCCATATTACTTTATTCTGCACGTCAGTATAGATAATAATCACTGCGGCCATGCTGCAATGGGGGCTGCTGCCGTTACAACATACATTGATAGCTTGAAGACAGGCCAAGAGAAGGAGGTTGCATGGAAGAGAGTACAAGCGGGATACATGATGGCAGAAGGGCTTACTACAACCCCTACTCTAATAACTGATCTGGACCGGAAAGTGGAGAAGATATTTAGGGACAAGTGCAAAACAGCAGAGCCTATGCATACCTTCTGCAGTGGGAACATTGGGGGTGCTAATGGCCTCGGGAAAAGTTTAAGCCGATGGCTTGATCCTGAAAAATTTGACGATTGGAGTCTTGTTTTTGTTAAGACAATTGCGGACAGTCGATGGGTGGATAAGGGAAACCCCTCGGGAAGCAAACTGGTGAAGGAATTAAAGTGGGGTGGTAGGATGTTTGGTGCCTATACATCTGTCGAAGTCCGAACAATAGAAAAATGGATTGCTGGAATGAAGGTAAAGGATTCCTTTCCGGAAAGCAAAGGTGCATATAAAACGTTTACTGGCAATGATATTCTATCGATCTCGCTCCTCCCCAGCGCCACTAAACCACCGTCACAGAGGCTCAATACCCAACTGCGTCTGAATATAAAGTCCTTCCATGACCTGCTAGATCCGCCACTGCCAGCAAATATAACAGGCCTCTCGTCCTCCGTACTGGGAACGTTGCTGATGCTTTCGGCAACCCCATTTGAATATTTCCCCTCATATCCTTCTAATGTATCGACTAGTGAAGGGATGGCCGCTCTCCGCACCCTTCGCGCCTTGTACGGATTCCTTCCTGAGGATGGGCTGTGTGCTGGAATGGATGAGGTGATACGTTTACCTGATGATGTTATTGGGGTCGTCGAACTTGGTCGACGGCTGGGTGGGAAGAAACCGTTGGAGATAAGAAGTGGTACTATGCTTGAACGATTATGTGACTACGTCACGAAACTTAGCAGATTCCCAGTGGAGGAACTGAGCAAATTGCTAGGATGCCAGATTGGATTTGTCTCCTGTGTGCTTACGAGGGAGTCAGGATTGTGGGATGGAGCGAAGGGGAAACAGCCCACTCCCATTGAGAGCAAGGCAATGGAAGATATTGGGGCTAGAATAATGGGGGCCTGGCACGAGCTACTGATGGCCTCGGCGGAGAAGGCTAGTCGTATAAAATGGGAAGAGGTGGTGGAGGGATGGGATGTGGTCGTATCTTCAATCTCAGGGATCGTACAGACTTTGAATGAGGGGGTAGTCCGCAAACAAACAGAAGGTTGCAACCGCCAGTTGCGGCAGACAGACGGCAGGGTAGACCTTATGAAAAGAGCATGCGCAGTCCATTTTACAGACGAAATCAGGGGTTTGTATTCCTCTGAAGACGAAATTATGGGGGTGTATACCTCTACAGACGAAATCAGGGGGGTGTAATTCCTCTGACTGCTGCCCTAAGAGGACGAAGCATCTTGAGGAAGGTGCAGACGGGAAATATGCAGAGTTTTAGCATGTCAAATTTGGAGTTTTGTGTGGCTTGTATTTATAATATATTGTGCAATATTGCCTAGGGAGTTTGGTGTTCTAGGCCCTGTTTTTACTATAATATTGCATTCTTGTAGCGTTCAATTGGATTTTCACAAATATAATGTATCGTTCACCGTGGGAAACGGATATTACCCTGAGCCGCGGAATTTTTATATCTGGAATGGCTAGTGCAATGTTGTTAGTACTAACTATACATTGTGCTCGTGAACTGAAATTTCCTTGCCAGTCGCCTACCTACGCGAAGGAATCAAGTAAATACCTTATACTCATGAAGCAAAACTAACCCAGGCCTCTTAAAACCTGTACAAACGCAGCGACCTTCCAATCCTCATGCAACCATCCCATTTAAGAATCCTTTCTACTAAATCTTCAATTTACATTTACAGCTTCGTGGATTTACAGTTCGTCTCATTCATGTTTTTATATATTCGGTCCATCTCACCTCTATGTTTGCAACTGACTCTTGTTGGTCACGCAACACTGAGTGAACATCAGAAACACAATTCCATTGGTGTCAGGAGAATGGCATCTTGGGCATCAAAGAGGCTGTGGTATGACGATGGTTCTTCAGTCGTTAAGGGGACTACATATATCAGGGACTAATGATCCTCAAGACACGATACTTATTTTCCGGTAACAGAATGGCCATGGATATGGGCATGCATACCCGAATACGGATCGCGGAGAGGTCGATGCACTCGAAGCAATACGGAAAGAATAAGCCCATCGATGCTCCCCCAATTGACCCGTTCGCCAGGAGATATCAAGCGGGGCATTGAATGGGCGACCCAATAGGGTGGCTTCTTTTCACCTCACGATTCGCTGGACGCTTACACTAGCGTATAACTGGATTAGCCTGCAGGCGAGCTGGCACTGCAGTGGGCACTGGCGGGCAGCATATTCACTGGTCCATGGGGGGTGAGGTCTTCGAAATTATGAATTTGAGTTGCTTACTGACGTTTGGTCATCGATAGACATCGTCAGCAACGATTCTCGTGTTTGCACAGTATGTATGTGTCGGTGTGCGCACTGCGCAATACATTGCGCCTAGAACCCGGCAATCTCAACTGAGCTTGTTGATCTGGCAATGACTGCGTGTAGGCATTACGGCATTACGGCAATACAGCAGGTGCTCTAGATCTATTATTGTGATCGGACGAAGCCGCACTGTTGGAATACATATTAGATCTTGCAAATGGTATATTTCCTTTTTTTTCTTTGTGGTTGGCGTTTCATATACCGGTACCCCATTATATCCAAACCGACTGCTCTTTTGTCATTTCACTGGTCTTGGGATGTTTTGAGTACATGAGTGATCAAGATTAGCTCTATTGGTGGCATAGATTGTTTCGTTCTTCCCCACAGCTTGATCAAGCATTTGTGCTCGAGCTCCAAAGCAAGCCGATCCAGGACAGTCCGGTCCAGTCAGTTATAGCAGCCACACGCAGCTGAGTCGTCGGAAACGAATATCGAATAGTTATAACCAAAGATTGCGATTCCGCACTGCTCTGATCTACAGCCCACTCACTCCCTACCAACCGGAGGGAGGGAGACTGTTTGCTTGCTTAGCACATCAGGGGCTTTCCTCAGCATAAACAAATGGCACTCGCAGCTCCCATCATCGCAGACCTTCTCTCACTCGGAACTTATGCACAAGACCTCTACGAGCGATGTCTCCTCGCACCCATCCACTTTCGGGAAGCAAAATCTGAATTATTGGCACTGCAAACGGCGTTACAACATTTAGACTTTTTGACAAAATCACCACTGTTTGCTGCTGGAGGAGGGAATGAGGCGGTTGCTAACACAAAGTCTCCGGTGCCGCCCAACGCGCCGGCTGCAATTGAAGCTGGTCCTCAGAACCTTGCGTCCCCAGGTAAGAGTAACGGAAATGACTCAGCAATAGTGAAGACCAACAGAGGCTGCAATGTTACTTCGACAGTACCGGATGGTGCCACCCCGAATGGAGTGCATCAAATCAACTCAACAGCGAACTCACCCCACCTCCCACCCAAAACTCGCGCAGACATTGCTCAACTCGCGGCAGGATGTCGCGGTGTCCTTCAGAGCTTTGAAAAACTCCTTGAGGAGCACCAGGGTCTCAATGACATCCCCGTCAAACCCAAGGGCCGGGGTAATGGTGGCATCATGCAACTATTTGTTGGCCGGCCAACTGGGGCAATTGATCGGTACATGTTTGCTCAGGAAGGGGTGCAGAAGGTGAACGCCATACGTGCCAAGCTAACATATCACACCGGGGCTATCACACTGATGCTTACGGTGCTGGGAAGTTCCAGCCTGGGGCGGATAGAAGGGAGCTTGTCAAAGCTTGAGACTATGATAGCTGCAGCGGCAGAAGAGAAGGAAAGAGTACATACGAACAATGTCAATTACTATCTACTCGCGCAGCAAAATAACCTCAATGTAAGCCCTGAAAAGCAGGCATATATGAAGCAGCGACAGCAAAAGGGTATGGGAATGGGACCCTTGGAGTTTCAAAACTTGTCAGAACAGGAATATTACGCATCCATGAACATGTTAAGTGGGGGTGGCGGAGGCATGCGCGGAGGCGGTGGGCCGAGGATGCTAAAAGCAAAAGGCGAAAAACAATCGGGAGGGTTTTGGGGTGCTGACTCGGAGGAGTTTTTCTCAAATATTAACTCTTGGTCTGGGAGGCCGAAAAGCTCTGGAGTTCTACAATCCTCGAATAATCGCGACTCAAAAGCATCTAGGGATAGGCCGAAAGAAATGGGATTTCTAGGCAGCTTGAGTAGGCGGAATACGACTGGCGCCGAGGTGTCACGTGGTTCCCGCGACGAGAGCAAGAAGAGGGAGAAGAAACAGAGTGATGATTGGACAGATTATATATCCCCCGGATGGGGTGACCTCCGACCGAAAAAGACAACAAAATCTCAGAAGTTGATGCTTCCACCAGCTCCATCGAAGGAAAGCCCAACTATGTCTGGGGGAAGAGGGCAGATGGCACCCGAGGCGAGGGCAAAAGAAAGGGAAGGGAGGACTTCAAGCTCCAAACGTAGGGAACGTGGCGGTGGCGAAAAGCAGGACAAGGCGAAGAAGCGAAGATCGAGAGAGATAGATGAAAATGCTGGAAGGATTGAGGAGTTGGAGGATGACGCTGAAGAGGGCGAAGCAATTGCAAAAGAGACTGAAAATGGTAGTAATCGAGGAAGAGAAGAGGAGACCTTAGAAGTTAAGGTAGTGAAAACCGATGCAAGCCCTGAACAAGATGAACTGAAATCCTGTGCCTCCGTCAAGTCGAAACACTCTTCAAGGGATCAGAGCGATGCGGCAGCCGCAGCCGCAGCCGCAGAGACAAAAGCAGACAGGCATCGACGGAAAAAGGAAAAAGAACGGGAAAGAGAGAAGTTTGTCGGCTCTGGGCTCACGAAGGGGCGTGGATCGTCGGCAAAAACGCGGGCTGTAACCCTCGCTCCACAATCCTCGGTTAAGCAGAAGAAATTTAGTTGGGGCCTCGGAGAGTCACAGCTCCTCAGTAGCTGGGAAAACGCGGAGAAGAAACCGGTTAAGCCATTTATTGCAATTCCGGTTCCGAAGAAAAACCGCAGTGTGGTCAATTTGCAACATGGACGTAACAGGGCTAGCAAGGGGGAAGATGGTATTGTGAAAAGTAGGAATAAGCCGTTGTCGGAGGAGGACAAAGATAGGAGAAGACAAAAAAGGGAGCAACGGAAGATGAAAGAGGGCAAAATGGAAGACTTGGAAGAACTATCAGAAGAGGGTGCACCAGCGACAGTAGAAGGGAAAAACCCTGAGATCGCGGAGGAACAAAGCAAGGAATCACTGGCTGTAGAGCCACCTGGGGAGGGAAAGGAGAAAACCCCGCCAGTGGGTGTAGGAGAAAGTCCTGAAGTCAAAGAGGAATCTGCCCCTGCTATATCTACCGAGGATGAAGCCGCAAAGAAGGAAAGGCGGAAAAAAAGGAAAGAAGCTAAGGAGGCAGCAGAAGGCAAAGAGGCAGAGAAAAATCCTTCAAAGCACCACTCAACGCAGAAGTCCACAAAGGACAAGGACAAAGACCACTACGAATCTAGCAGTAGATCTGTGGAGAAAGGAAAGGAGCAGGGGCGACCAAAGAAACACAGGGAGGAGAAACATAAAGATGACAAGGAGAAAAAGGATAAACTCCGCCGCCAAAATACGGAACCTATCACAGAAAAGGAGAAAAAAGAACACAGATCAAGGTCGAAGACAGCACCTGTTGGGGGGATGAGGTTTGATGTTGAGAAGGATGTTGAGGCACGCAGGAAGATGAAGGAGAAGGAGGCACAAGCGCAGCAACCAGCTGCTTCTTCATCTTTGTGGAGTAAGAAGGTTCTAGCGATGGCGAGATTCTCTATGGCAGGTCATCAGCAGGAAGAGACGAGAAGGAAATCTGGGAGATAAAGACGGAGTATAGGACATTTGGATGAACGGCAATATTGGAACGTAAGCTGGGGGGAGGTTAGTGCTTTGGTTGATTGGGACCCTCTGACGGGATAATTGACAGGTTGGGAGGGAGGAGGGAAGGCTTATGCTATGGGTTTTGGTTGTCACTACTTACTTTTTGTCTAATTGATTGATTGATTGATTGAAGATTTGCATTTCTAACACGGCGAAATCGGCAACGTTACATATCTATATCTATCTATACCTGATGGAGTTGTTTCGGTCCTACGATGTTATGATGTGATGGAACAAAGTTGTTTTGTTAGCTATTGTAATATAAATGTGCTACAAATACGACTATTGGTATTCGTGACGTTTAGGGTTGATGGAGGAGTTCCATTCATAACGCTACCGCAGCCTGCCGTTGACTTCGAAATATATGAAATATCCTAGTAGAACCTGATAAAACCCCCCCATACGGATAATCCCTCCACACAACATCCAAATATCACTGCATCTTCTGTACTTTACGCTCTTGCCAAGGGTATCAACATCCCCTTGATTTTTCTTCATCTCAGAAATCAAATTCACCCCGGAGCCCACTCAGACACCCCGTCACAGCCCTCGGAAATCCCCAACAACGAATATAGAAACAGAATGAAATGAAAAAATCAGAAATTAACAAGCTGACAGAACAAAGCAAAGAAAAACCGGAGGGTTCAACCAAATCCGACATATTTGTATACGAGAACTTAAAGCATGACTGAAAACATCTCCCCCCTCTGAAGATCCCCCTCAACGTGCATAAAACTAGTGACCTCCCCTACTGTCCTGTATTTCAGCTCCACAACCTCAGGGCTCCAAATGCAGTATATGCTTGCCTCCACTACCTCCATCCTGCAACTTTGGCGATCTGCAAAAAAAATCTTCAGATGAGGATATCTCCAACTATTGCACCTAGATGCTGGAGTTCAATACTCGTGGGGCGTATTTCTTATCTCACTAAATTGAAAAATAGAGGCTCTTCTTGTGCCTTTTGCTCGGGTGAAAGTAGAGACCATAGGTAACTTGTGAGTTCTTTGCGCTTCTGATCCCGTGCACATCGGTAGGGCGTTTTCGCGGCATTGTTCTTGATGGTGATTGATGCACCAGCCTTGAGTAGAACTCTTGCATGTTCTGAAGCTTCATGATTGTTACGACTGCAGTCATGAAGTGGAGTGTCGCCGTCGGTATCCTTTGCATTAACCAAGCCTTGAGTTTCCGCTACATGTTCAAGAAGAAACTTCATCATATCACTGCCGATAGACCGCCATGCTGCACGATGTAGTATACTCTCGCCTCCTGTAGTTGATATTGTAGCGTCTGCTCCCCTTTTGATTAGTATTTTAACACATGACAGATTGTTATTGGAAACAGCCTCTAGCAATGCTGTTTCGCCATATGAATTTCTCTCATTGATATCAGCTCCCATATCTAGCAGTAGCTGCAAAGCAGTCTTAGAACCGACCCGTGTGGCATCATGGATACGGCACGAAAGCTGGGATTTCAAGTGTTCCTTTTGGCTAGTGTCGAGGCATAAGGTACAACCATTTGCTAGTAAAAACTCGCATAGAGCTTCGTTGTACGTAAATGCTGCTGAAGCAAGTGGAGTCCAGCCTTCTGCGTCACGTGCCTCTATCAATGACAGTAACACCAGAATTGACCTATAGTCCTTTTCAATTAACTCAATAAACTTCTTCATGTTTGTAGCAATACATCGGCGAGCACCTGGCTGCGGCTTGATCTTTTCATCAACTTCGGTATTCGCTCTAGGTGCTTCGGCTTCGCAAGTGTAATTCCATGACTTGTAGCTAGAATGTCCAGAAACTGCGTCAGCAACGTGAGCAAGCGGCGTTTGGCCTTTGATGCCGATCTTTTCAACCGTTTCAAGTAGGAACCAGAGAAGGTGTTGACATTTTTCCTCAATGGCCATACGGACATGTCTAGCGAAGTTGCCCTCCGAGTTTACAACTTCAGTTGCTGTCTGTATGTCCAACCCAGAATTTTGGAGTAGCATTTCACAGATTTTGTTTCGCCGTAGGTGGTAGGCATAAGCAAATGGTGTTCGACCTTCTATATCAACCTCCATAAGCACCCCCGGTTCAAGGTGTATAATCGCACCGACTGCAAGCCCATATCTCATCTCAATCGCAACATTCATCATGGACCGGCTAGACCGACTGACATCTCCATAATTGGTTCCAAGGGCCATGATCACCAGCAGCCTCAAGGCCGTTACTGTCCTTGAGCCATCGTCCATAGCTTTGTAAATTAGAGGCTCAAGTAATTCGGATCTCTCGTTGATATCCATGTCACTTGTGAAAGCCTTCAATGCCTCGACATTTGCGCCTCTCTCTAATAACAGCTTGCAAATAGATTCCTGACCCTTCACGGTAGCATGTATAAGAGGCGTTCGACCGTTTGAGTCAAGTTCTTCAATATCCACTCCAATAGAGAGCAAGGCCCTAACAACAAATCCATTGCCATTCTCAATAGCATTATGTATCCGCCCTCGAAAAGACCATTTGCAACGGGGCTTATGGCGTCTATGTGTCCTTATTACACTCGGTTCTTGGAAAGGCTCGGGGTTACAGACATCGGCCAATTCAATGGGAAGGTTCAGTACCGCGATCTGTGAGACTGAAAGATCCCCCAACGTGATATCGGAGAGCATTGACCAACTGCCAGTACCATCGCTGTCAAATGAGAAAGTCGATTCGGCACTTGAATCAATCCCTCGACCAAAATGTCTGAGCCGCTTGTATGCTCTTGATGCCTTAAGGTCATCTATATAGGCAGGTCGTCCTAATCGAAAAGAGAAGGTACTCCGCTGGGACATAATGGAGGTATTGTCAGATGTGCCACGATTATCTAACCGGTGGCTGATAGCGGAGGATGGGCGGGTCGACACTGCAGAGCTGCCAACCTGGGCCTGCTCATCTTGGCGATCCCAGTTTAAGACTGGCTGTGCATCGTTCGATTGCAAAATTCCTCTACAGAGTTGCATTAATCTTGCCTGAACTTCAGAAGCCTCAGTGGTCGAAGTGCTACATAAATATGTGAAGTCAGCGGTGCTCTTCAAATCTGCCGTAGTTTTTTTCTTTTTCCCTTATTAAAGGAGAACCCTAACTACTGCAGGCTATTTCTGCGTTAGGGATTGGCTTGAAGGCTATAGGATTAATCGGATAGTAGTGGAATTCAGGAACCTGAAGATTAAAAGTAGACCGTCGAGATGCATAACTCACCAAGTGATGATAGTTAACATCAGATTCAATCTCAGCCTTTGCTGCTGTAGTTCCGTGATAATGACCATGATGTCTTTATGCTCCCACAGACCCCATTTGACTCGATCCGTAATCACTCCTGCTCTCTTCCATGCTGCACTAGCAGTGGTGGGGTCGTTGAACCCACACACCTCGTTCACTTTCCTCTCCAACCAAGTATAGACGATGACACATCCAGTTAAGGTGGACATAAGCTCGCGAACAGAAATCATTATAAGGTTGCCATGATTCAATCGTGAGCCATCGCCATTGAGCAAGAGCTGCACTTGATAAAATATGGGTTGCATGCTCTCTACCTCTTCCCTCACCCGCATCATCGTCTCAGGTGCATCTTTCACTTTGTCAACTAGCTCCTTTGCCATTCCGACAATCTGTGCTGAAATGGTAATGAGGCCTGAGACAGACGCGGCAATCGATAGTGCATCTCCCATCTCTGCGTTAGATGAGTGTCGATAAACGGACGACTTTTCGGGCTTCAGACGTTGGGTAGTTCGCTCCGGTGGTCTGCTGCAGGACTGTAACGTAATCGCCAATGACAGATGTGCTGGGTATTCGCCGAAGTTTGTAACCTAAACTTTCACAACCCCCTGAGCCGTTAGCGGAAACATATACAAGAAAGTACGAGAGAGTCAATAGCGGTGGTTGAAGTTGTATGCAGCCCCGTGATTGCTCGACAAAGCGGGGCGCATCCAACGCTGACTTGTGCTTTCTGCGGCTGCTTCCGACACAAATCTGGATGTATCCAAAAAGCAAATCCCAAGCCCAGGAGGCAACTAACCTATATATACAACTAGACTACGGGGTCTCACTATTTGACCAATGTCGATCGATATCTACAAACTTTGGAACCAAGTTGATCGGTTGTCCTATATTGAAAAGCGACAGTTGCCCAACTATATTTATTATACGATAATTACAAGTAGTGAGGGATTGGTCCTGAGACCAGCACAATAACTGCACGCCGAGAACATGAGAAAAATTCAAACAGCTATTGAGAGCCGCAAAATAAATTTTCGTCCATGCCTACTCATCACTGCGATGAATGAAGAAAAGTATAAAATGGCTGTTTTTGACGATTTGGCATTCTTCTGGACGGTAGGGCCGGGTCGGGAGAAACAGCCCGGTGGCATGCATTTACATGCATCTAAATCTGAACAGCAAGACAGAGGGACAATGGATGTCTGAGTTTCCGTACCTCAGTTTACCCTGAACTCCTTCCTCACATTATTGGGAGAGGAAAAGGAAGGCGTATCTGTGGTAACTAATCCTGCACCTGAGATATGTCGGCAGTATTATAATACTCCGTACACTTTCTAAGATCAGTACTATCGTCCTCTACCATCCCCCTCCTCTCTTCCTATTTCAATGCAGGAGCAAGGGCAGGAGAGTACCGGTATACGTACACATATATGTAGTCCAGGGGCAAGAGCGGTCACCACCAGTACTCGCAAGATAAGCTCCCTTGTTGGCCATGAAATCAATCACCAAAACACCTGCTACAACTACGTATACGTACTCGCAAAGTAAGTGCCTCCTTTCATACTAGTACAGATATAATCTTAAGCTCATGCCTCGGTGGACTGCTAGGTTACTTATCTTGATCTATAGATACTTATATTATTACCTCGATGAAAGCAATCGCCTATACCTACACTGAATTAGCCCTCCATATATTATGTACATACCGTATCAATACACGTACCATCCTAACTACCTTACTGCTCCATATTGTACAGCCAATACTAATTGACACACTACTGCTACTGCTATCATAAAGCTAACTATCTCAAGACGAAACCACAATTCAACCTACAGCATTTTCTTTATAACACTCCACAAAACTCCCATCTATAAAAACCTCTACACATCAAGACTTAGTCTATCTCCTACCCTGCCCGATCTCTAAACCAATTTATATCTCCCTTTCCCCCCCCCCCCAAAAAAAAAAAGAAAAAGAAAAAAGAAAGGACGATAATTCAGGGTAAACTACTTTGGAAAAAAAAAACCTCAACAAAACAATATATGATCAACATTACATAAATTCTAACTTTACAACACCCTGAGATCAAAAGGGATTCTGGGCCCCATGATCTTCCCAGCTCCAAGTAAAGGAAGGAGGTGAGTGGTAGCGTTCATAAGTGGAGTGAGGTCCTAGGGAAGTTAGAGCGGGAGTACTTCGACTGGGAGCTGTGTGGGGCATGAAGATCAAGACCCACAGAGGATACTGCACGAGACGTTAGGATCCTGATCCTGATCTAGTGATATCGTTTCACTGCGAGAGTGAATCAAGAAGTGGATATCCCTCAGAAGCCTAGGCTGTTTGGATATCCTGCAGAAAATTCTTATAATGATAAAATAATTAATATATGTGCGAACCTGAACGTTCTAGGTATGCACATGGCTATGCTCCAGCATTTATCCCTCCCCTCTGTGCAACCACACCGAAATCCCCTAAGCATACACCGAAATCAATCTCAATCTGAAAAGGCATAAATATCATCATACCACTGTTTCCCTCCCACTTCCTCTACCTAGGCCTTCTTTTTCTCCACCGCCCTCCCTCCATCCTTCAACAACTCACAATATCCCTCATACAAGATCCATCCGGGAAAACACACCCACAGGGTATTAAAAAAGAATAAATACAACCACTTATAGACCCAATTACTTGTGACCAGGCTCGGGCTTCCCACAATCCACTCTGGGACAAACGTCATGAAGCCCCCATACAACTCTCCCGTCGCCAGGACCACCATCCAGAACCACTTTTTCCTACCACTCGCCTCTCCCGCTTTCACCCCCATCTTCTCATCCCTCGCAATCATATACACTGCCAGTGCCGCAATGCTCCCCGCACCAACCACAGTCAGCAGCTCCATCGAAACAATGTTCGGCTCGCCAACGCCCCACCTTAAATCCGCTTTGGCATAAACCTGCCATACCTTCGCCATGGGCGCATCGCTGAACAACGCCCCTGCGACACGATATGGGAGGGATTGAATATGTGGCGGTTGCAGCTCGAGTTGCTCTGGAGTGGCGAAGCTGAAGAGGGAGTGGTACACGAATGAGCCCTCAAGGATAAAGTGGACGAGAACATCGAAGAGGTGCCAGATGAAGATTGTACGAATTTTGGCTGTGGTGGTGGGGGCGAGGGAGACGAGTGATATGGTGTACGCGGCGATGAGCAGCACGACCGTGAGGCCGAGGGAGAGGACGGTGACGGGGTCAGAGAGGAGGGCGGAGACGGAGACTGGGGGTTCTTCGATGACAGACATGGTGCACTGGGGTTAATCGAGTGCGTAAGAGGGGTGGGAGGCTGGGGGTAGTCGTGTTTGACAAGAGAGAGTAAAGATGCGGGTGGGATGGGAGCTATTCTTGCATTAGTTCTGCAGGTTGGTGAGACTCTGCCCTGGTCGCGTGGAGATATCTGCTATTTGATTTTTACTGGCACGAATGGGGACGAAGGGCCATTCGCATCGCATCTCTAGGGATATCGATTAGTTAGTTACTAAGACGATTAGCACTTATCTTGCACGAGGGTCTGACTCTGATCCCATCGATAAACAGATGAACATCGATTGGTGCTGGCCATGCGAAATATTAATCAAGCCTCGTTGTTTGTACAGTTCTCTGTTTGAAGATGGGTTGTGCAACTTTGAACGCGGTTTGCACTGGCACCAGTAAAATTCAATGTTTGCAATCTTGTTTTCAGCAAACCTATACCCCACTCAATATGTACAGTAACCCCGACTCCTCTTCAAATATTAATGTAAACCCGAAGCTGCTCCTAAAAGCATAGCCTAACTCCATGCAGCACATGATCAAACAAGCAAATATAGAAGTGTTACTTCATCCTTCCATACCTCAGTAACCAAAGCCACCTGAACCGTCATTCGCATCGGGGCTGAAGTCAAGAAAGTTTCCATAGCCGCCGGATATACTTTTGAAAACAACGAGCTGGAGGCCAGCCCAGCATCTAAACTCCTCAGCGATGGAACCCCGGTGAAACTCAGGCCTCGGCATCTCCCAGCGGAGCCCACCAAATTCAACACTCTCAGTTGCCATTAGGATCTTGCACATGAGGAGGTATCGGAGTGCCTGAATATAGACAACCAAACAATTCAGATGCTCACGCAGTTTTAATGGGTACCAATGCTGAGCCCATGTCATTCCTCCCATAATCGCCTTCTTTACAGCATCCCAACTGTTGGAATGCTGAATGACCCAATGTGGGGTACTATGATCTTCCACATAGTACTCTGTTATTTGAAATAGGTCATTGTGAATAATTAAATCGATATCAGGCCAGCTATCAACAAACTGAATACCGCGTCTCTATGTCCAGGTGTCAGTAGCAATGGTCATGGCACGTACGGTACGCTTGTCTGATACTCACATAGGGCTTTACCAATTCAGCTTCCAACCGCAAGATATAGACCGAAACACGGGGGTGTTCTGGCACCACCTCGGGACTATTATATCGGCCGTACATGACAACAGTCCCACATTTGTCACAGGTTGTAGTAGCAACATGTTGCACTCTTTCCCCTGAACGCCTGGGAAGGATCATTTGGGTGTACTCATACCTTCCAACACTATTGACCCCAAGTCCGACGAAAAAGCACGAACTAATCCAAATTTTGTTCCCCGATGAAGGTGCCGTGACTGATTTCGCCGTGTCCCAGAACTCAGGAAGCCCAGGTTTGATAGGTCGCAGATCTGCTGCAACCGGCTGAGGTACAGGTGTGTCTAGCCCAATCTGTGAAAGATTCTCAATTGTATCCTCTATGTCTTCTTGGCCTCCCACTACTGATTGAGCATCTTTATTCATACCATCACTCTCTCCTTCCGCCTCTCCCCTCTCTTCCCCCTCTTCCCACTCATCCCCTTCTTCCTCTTCTTCCTCCTCTCCTTCCTCCTCTTCCTCCTCTCCTTCCTCCTCTCCTTCCTCTCCTTCCACCTCTTCTTCCTCTCCTTCCACCTCTTCTTCCTCGTTCTCCTCATTCTCCTCATTCTCCTCTTCCTCCTCTTCCTCTTCCTCCTCTTCCTCTTCCTCCTCTTCCTCCTCTTCCTCTTCTTCCTCTTCCTCTTCTTCCTCTTCCTCTTCCTCCTCTTCCTCTTCCTCCTCTTCCTCCTCCCCCTCCTGGCCCTGCAAGAAGATCGAATCCCCGAGTTGTTCCTCAATTTGAAGATCCTCGCCCTGGTCATGCATGATTGCATCTTCTGTATCTGAGCTTAGCTGTGTGGGGTCAATGTGCTCAATTGGGTCATTAAGCAAGTTCCTAATACTAGGGTCTCTACTAGGATCGCTAGAAGAGGCAGTATCTTGATCTCCTCGCGACGGGAAAGTGTACACTTCCTCCTCCTCGTCCTCCCATCCCCACGCAGTGGTCTCCTGTACGGGAAGTTCTTCCCGTGACTCGAAAGCTGGTGGATTGAGTCGCTCGGTCCCTTGTCGATGCTGCCGTAGCAAGTCCTCAAGACTGCTCGCTAGCGCTTGAATTTTGTCGTGGTCAAATGAAAATCCTGGCACAGGAGCATGCCTGGGGGGGGACGGCAGAATCACATTCACACTGTACGTGTACAGTGGATTTACATCTGCCATTGGTCCTGGATTGATTAATGGCGTACTGCCATTTATCATTGGCACTATCTGTGGTAAAACGCGAGAACAAGAATCGCAAAACTCCGGCCCGCTATTAACATTATCTGGATGAACGATGAACCCCAGATTCGGGTGGCACATGCTCGCTTGCCTGAAAAGGACTTGTGATGGGTAAGAGACACTGTGAGCCCGTGGAGCCAGGTTCTCTTGCGCATTCCAGGGCACTCTGAACGAACCCTGTGGCGCAGAGCCTCGTCGATGGTCCATGATATTGTTCATTACTTGTCTTCCAACGTAGGCCTTAGATTATGCTACGTGATTGACACCTAGGCAAATATCGGTACTTCGGGAATCCGGTGTATTCGAGCAGCCAAATATGACTTCTCCGTAGTAAAATTTAATTCGTGATTAGGCAATCTTCTTCTCTGGCATCAGTTCCTTAAGGAACTGTTGAGGGGCTTAGAAGGGCTTTCTGTCTATTATATAGAGCTCTCCTTCGACGGGAGATCTATCTTCACACCGGCCAGACAGCATTGTCTCCCTAGCTCGGACCCAGCGTGGTCGTACGGTTGTTCAACATCGTAATAATCGTTTCCAAACCCGGCAGCGCAGTTTGCATGTCATATCACAGACATACCTGTAGTGTGAGTGGTGTCTTAACACGGAGCTCAGTTCAGCCACCTAAACCATCATTCACCCTTCGCATCTCAAACAAATGATCACGATAGGTTAACAGCATTGGAAAGGTGATACATCGCTCGAATCTCCCAATCAGCATGTCGAAATTGTCATTCGCTTATGCTGACGCACAAGAAGATGCCGCTACCGGACCCAGCAGATGCCCGGACCCGAACACGGCCCGACCGTCTTTCCAATAGAACTTAGAGGATAGCAAACCGGATGCAACAGTGTATATGTACTTTACTTGCTTCAAGGATGAGCTTGGACTGCTTGGACCAAGCTGCACCGGATGTTGACAATAGGTAGCCAAATCTGGTGGAGCATCGGATCAGCATCATAGCTACAGTAAGTTGAATCGAAGTAATGCAGTGTCTCCAACCAATACCCTCAGGTGGTGCCAACGAAACTGCTTTCTGGCACTTGAAGGGGGCTGTCTCAAGTTTGGAAAACTCAAAGTTGGCAACGGAACGGAGGTTTCTAGCATTCCACCGACTGGTAATGACAGTAAATGTCATATATAAGATATCTTATTCTCGCGGTGGGTACGCATGACCGTAAATGTCGACTCCCCGCGGGATAGAGTTGCCTGAACCCGGGTGATCCGTGCAGGTGTTTCATGACCATGAGTTACGAAGGTTGATACCTTAGATACTCATGCTGCTGTAGAGGTACGTGGAGACAGTTAGATAATTGTACTGTTTGTAACTGCAGGTTCTCGAACCAGAGTTATTCTGGGCATGGTGACTCGTCAGCATGATGGTTTGCTGGGTGAATCTTGACGCCAAGTGTCCTTTGGTGACCCACCCAAAACCCAGCCGCGTCATATGATCCCTCATATTTTTTTCCCAAGCAAAGAGATGTGTACCGGTACCTAGTTGTCTCTACGAGGCTTGTGCCAACCAGACTAGTTTGGCTGCATAGTTAGCTTACATAGAAGCTTGGCATGACATTATGAGGTCATGTTCTGGCCATGATAGGCTTGAAAAATACAAGCTTTTACAAAGACATTGAAGTCGTCCTACAGTTGGTGCATCGGTAGGAAGGTTGGTATCACGGAAAGGTTAATAGGTTTGGAGTATTGTGCCTTGTGCTCGCTCAACCTGATCCTGCGGAAGCTTTTATCTTTCGAACTTTCAAAAGCTCAAGAATCTTTATTGGAGCCACCAGAGCTCTTCTATTTCGAGCCTTCCAAAGCTCACGAATCTTTTAAGCCGTCAGAGCTCTTCCTTTCGAGCTTTTCAAGCCTTGTGAGCTCATGACATCTTCTAAGCCGTTACCGACTTCAGTCACCCTGGATTCTACTAACACAGTCAAGGACTTGCAGTCGTCATTGGACAGTCCTGCTTGGGCCGTGAAAGGTAACGGAAGAAGGAAACGGCAAATATCAAGAGGTTTTCAGTGCAAGAGGGACTCGGGCGAGGAAGGTACAAAACCCACCTCTTCCACTACAGAAGAGGGGTGGTGTTGGACCCCTGTGAGCAGAATACTGTTTGCCAGTGTGTCCCAGGAAGGCGAGGGCAGCCAGCGAGGAGCTGAGGCAGACCCTGAAGGTCCAGAAGATATCACCAATCTATTGCCCCTACCTTATCTGTTGCCCCTACCCTATCTGTTGCCCCTACGGTATACAGGCTGTAGTAGGTGGAATATCAGCAATATCAGCGTATTTACGATCAGAGGCCTCAAAACTTAACCCAGGAGAAGAAGAAGAAGAGGAGGACGAACAGGAGCAGAATCCAAGCTCCAACAGAGAGCCACAACCGTAACAACCAAGTTGAACCGAGCCACAACAACCGAGCTCACAACAACCGAGCTCATACCAGAGAACTGTTCGGTTCGGTTTCTAGGTAGGGTGAAAAAACCAAACCGAACCGCACCGTGGAGCACACTTGAAATGCCCCGCTGACAGCAGTCAAACGAAGGAAATTGGAGGCTGTACACTATCTACGAACCTATTTGAAAGATGGATCGTTACTATAGGATGTGCCATTAAATTTGAATCAAGTCGTGAAGTCATTGGGAAAGAAGACGAAGCTTGAAGGAGATTGTCTATGGAAAACTACAAGGAAGTATAAGAGGAGAGTGGAGGTGCTGGATAGTGCAGAGGCCATTCGGAAGGCTCTTCTCCTGAAGTATGAAGGCCTAGGCCACCGCCAGCTGGGTTGGGCCTATGAATATTCAGCAAGCGATTTTGGGTTCTGGTGGCACCAAACTTAATACAGCAACATATTGAGGCTTACAAGGCCTGTCAAGTGTTCTCTAAGAAGAACAAAATAACATCTCCAGGATACGTAGCGATATATTCTCACACTAGTTGATTAACTTTGTTGGCCCGTTTCCCAAGGATATTCAGATCAGGTGTATGTTTAAGTATCTGACAGTAGATTGGCTAACCCGATAGGTGGAAGGAGAACTCAAGTTAAATGTATCGCCTGAGATAGCAGCAGATTTTATTTATAGGAGGATTATATGTCATTATGAGTACCCACTGTCTCTGCAGTCAGATAATAGTCCCCATTTCATTAATTCAATAATCAGAGTACTGGTACAGCAACTACGAATTCATTACTACCTATAAACCCCGTATTATCTATAAGCAACGGGAAGATAGAAAGAGTAATGGTTTCAATTAAGCTTATATTAAAGAGAGCGGTGATGGAAACATAAGGACAGCAGGCGCAAGAAGAAAATATAGAGTCTGAGAATATGAAGATAGTAGAAGTGGATGTAGCAGTAGAGGAAAAAGTTCTAGAATCTGTAGACAAAGGAATCTAGAAAGAACTATAGTCGATGAAGACGCATTTACCAAAAAGGAAAAGGCAGTATATTGGGTTCCTCTATTATATACGAGTTCGTGGCATTCTTAACGGGGTTATCCCCTGCAATACCAGCCTTTAGTAGAGAACTCAGAATGCTAGCAAACATTAGGCTAGAAGAGTTGAGCCTGAGAACAGATGAAAAATATAGAGAATTGGTAGCAAAAAGACTGTAATGGCTATGCAATAGAATTTTAGGGTTAAGAGAAATGAAAGACTCGGAGGAGAAGGAGAAGGTTAAAGAGCCAGAAAAATTTGAATTGGACGAGAAGGTATTGAAGAGGAAGTCTCAATATGATATGCAAGGTTTTATGCTGGTTTTTGCTAGAACGGGGCCATATGTGGTGCATTCGATTTATGACAAGTATGTATACAAGTTGAGAACAGATCCAGTGGTGACTTGGAAAAAGGTAGGATATTTATGCAATCTTATCAATAGCTCGAAACTGGAGAAGTATATAGATGGAGAAGTATTGTATTAAATGAAATGTGGGATGATTTCAAGGTACAGTATGCTTGTATCGAGAGTATACTGTATGTTGGTATTAAGCAGGTAGACAAGGGTGCTAGTGTTTATAACATCGGTATGCTTCTTGCTTTCTTTTATTTTTGTTGTTGTTTTTGGGACAGTCTGCCTCATCCGTTTTGGGGGGGAACTGTGGTATTATGTACATAGAAGCTTGGCATGCATGACCTTATAAGGCCATGATAGACTTGAAGACACTGAAGTCGTCCTACAGACACGAGAAAACTACCTCCACAAACCTCCCCCAACCCCCCCCAACCCCTCCACCATTAGGTCAAGCTGGCGTATCCAGGGCTCCCACAACAATATATCGACTCCATCGAGTCGTTCCTCCTCACCCTCCATTCTTCACTGCCACCGACCGTCCGCACTGTGCTGTCGAAGTACTCTTCACCCGACACCCCCTTAATCGATCTACTACCTCAGATTCTGCTCACGAGCGGGCTTGTAATCACAACGCTCTTCACAATGCGCAAATTTTTCAACAATCTCACTAGCAACAAGGCGGCTGGAGAACTGGAGGACCCCGAGAGAACGGAAGACGTTATATATGTCAAACACGGCAAGAATGACTACGAATTCCAATTTCCGCTAGGAGCTATCTCGAGTGGAATCGTAACTGTTGGAGCACTTCGTGCAAAAGCCGCTCAAGAAACCGGGGTGGATACAAGCAGGATCTCTTTAGTTGGGCTTGGGAGGAATCTCAAGGACGATTCGGTAACGCTCAGGAGCCTGGGAATGGGGAGCGGGACGAAGGTGCTGTGCATGGCGAGCCAACAAAAGCCAATCCCAGTAAAGAAGCCGGAGATTGTTACTCCACCAAAGCAACTGAGCCCTAGTGAGAAGATTGAAGCTGTGAAGCAGGCTGTCCAAGACAAGACTGGAGCCCTCACTCAGGCGTTTGTCTCGGACCCACCGACGGATGCGAAGGATAGGGAAGACACCCACCGAAAGATATCGGAGACAATCATGGGTGAATTGCTGAAGCTGGATGGCATTGAGAGCGACGACCCGGCTGTGAGACTCCGAAGGAAGGAGGTGGTCAAGGAAATTCAGCGAGTGCTTGAGACCCTGGACGGTGCTCTCAAGAAGGGAGGACCCTCCTTGTAGACGGTTTCATGTTGTGATGGTTATTCTTTGATGACCAACTAATCGTTTTCTTGCTTTCTGGATACTGTACTACCCCAGGTGTTTGAGTTTTCGGGTTTTCTGCTCATCCTCCGATGTAGATCTAGATTGCCGGCGCGGATATCTCATTTTCTGCTGGGTACAGGGAACTTACGGGGGTCTTTGTTGATGTATTATTTGGGCTTGGGTACATAGCTATAGGGCACGGTTTTACTTGACATCACTTCCTCGAGTGACAACTCTAGGCATCTCTTTGGATGCCAGTCTTTTCCTTTCCCTCACGAGAACCAGAATCACGAGATTTCCCGCCAACAGGGTCCTAATTAGCTTGCTCTTTCGGTTCCACTCCGCCGATGAAAATAATAGACCCTGGCAGGGCCTGAGCGCCACGGGACCAATCGATCGCCTCGGCTCAACGTTATAAACACGCGCTGCACACTTTTCGAGCTCATCTTGCTGGCGTCGATCAAAGTAAAACTGCATGCTGGCATTTAATATTCGGATTCAGCATACATATAACTTTGACAATAATCTCGCCTGTGCAGCCATAGCAACCATAATTGAAACAGCGAGGTAAAACCCGGTATATTTTGCATGGCTCTTTGTACTACCTAACAAAGGCCTGCAGAGCAGTATATACATATACATATACAGCTATACAGCTATGTAGGTACCGGTACTGTAAGTGTACCTGTAAACACACACACACAACTTTTAAAGTGGTGAGATATCTCGCTCTACATATATTGACAGGAAAACCCGAACTCGAGCTTCCTCTGTGCCCCCTCCCCCCTCCCCCCTCTCGCTCTACATATATTGACAGGAAAACCCGAACTCGAGCTTCCTCTGTGCACCCCCCCCCCAAAAATAAAAAGACATTAGGTAACGGTTACCGTACCGGTACGAGCCCCGACATACTGAAATACTTATAACGTTTTGTATTTTTTTTTTTTTCTGTCTCCAACCTCGGCTTGTCACATGTCGTCCATCTCTACCTTTAGTTCCAAGTTTCGCGCCGTCACCCCCCCCCCCCCCGTTGTGTGTTGCGCCTGGAAATATATAAGCAAAAAATGATTTACAGTTGTGTGGGGGGGGGGAGGGGGGAGGGGGGGTAGCTTCGTTATAAGTGTAGAGAGGTAAGAGATAGATATTTCGCTTTCGAGTTCATTTCGTTCGTCAGGTTATCGTCATCGTCGCATACGGTACCCTTCAAACTGAACCTCAAAAAGTCATAATATACCAAAACCAGACTGCTTCCCCCCGCCCCCCCCCCCCCCCCCCGCACCCCCCCCCCCCACCCACTCACTCCACCCCAAAATTAAACAGCTGCAAAAATGACTCTCGCTGACTGTAAGGTGCCCCCCCTCCACACTCGTCGCCCAAGAAAAAAAAAAAAAAAGAGAGAGAAGAGAAGAGAGAGAGAGAGAGAGAGAGAGAAAAGAGAGAGAGAGAGAGAATAGAGAGAGAGAGAGAGATCTAGGGAAGGGGAGAAACACTCGACTAATAACATCCCCTCCCCGTTACAGCTTCCTTCCCCTCCTCCACCGCCTTCGACGCCATCTCGCAAGCCCTCTCCACCGACTCCGCAAAGCAAGAAGCACTCAAATCCGGCGGCGGGGCCATCTTCGCCTTCACCCTCACCAACCCCTCCGGCGCGACTGAATCCTGGTACATCGATCTCAAAAAGTCCGTTGCCGTGGGGAAGGGCACAGCCCCCGACGGTCACCAGCCAGATGTCACATTACTCTTCAAGGACGAGGATTTCGGGAAGCTAGTGGCTGGGAAAGCCCAGGCGCAGAAGCTGTTTATGTCTGGCGCGATGAAGGTCAAGGGGGACTTGATGAAGGCGACAAAGGCTGAGGTGAGTTGCATGGTTTTTTTTTTTTTTTTTTCCTTCCTGGAGATGGGATTGGATAGGGAAGGGGGACTAATGTGTGGGTCTCTTCTTCTGCAAACCAGGTCGTGTTAAAGCACGCGAGGCAGAGCACGGAGGCTCCAAAGGCGAAGTTGTAAGTTCGCTCTTTTGATGACCGCCGAGGGGTGTAGGATAGTAGTAGTGGCGCGGGCATCTGTCGCGATGCCTGAAAGCGTGAATGGCCTATGTCTCTGTCACGCTGCTTTCCGGAAAGGTTTTGCCTTATTTATATTGGACTCTTAGTGTATTATAGTTAATTTCACTCTGGTTACATGATCTTCTACAAAATGTATCTTCCTGACAGAGAGATAATATCACTCTACCCTACCCCCGTTATCAAGGGGGCCATGTTTCCGCTGTGTTTTGTCGTCTTACCAAACAGGAACCAAGTTCTAAATCCATTGCCCTTATATCTCAATCACATTTTTGTGCCCATTATATTCAAGTGTTGTCCAGAGATCTCTCTCTCAAATCTTGAAATTATATTCTCCAAATTTATGTTTCCCCCCAACCAAATATATATATATATATATATACTCCAGATGCGAATGGAATGTATCAGACGAGCCCGCCGGAACAACATGAACAATATAGATATATATATAAACCAATGAAAGGAAACAGCAGAGGGAAGAAAACAAAAATTCCAGAAACCTAGAAAGAAATTGCCCATTAAGCATCCCAATTGATCCAATCGAAATCCATGGCGCCCTGTCTCACTGCCATTTCAAACATCTCCATATAGTTATTTCCAACTCCTGGGCCTAGCTGTGCCCGCGGGGCTTGACCTGAGGAGTTATAATTCCCCATCCCAGTATTGGGCAGCCCACCCCCTGGTGGCTGTGTGTGAAATACATCCGGATATCCAGGGATTTCCTCGTATAGCGCCTCTACCCCCATATTCATGTCCACATCCATGCTTGCTAGATCCTGCAGATGATTGATGGACATCATGGACTGCGCTGCGGCAGTACTGTTCCAATGAACAAAGTCACATTGGCCACAATCATAGCCAAGTGGCGTTTGGGGAAGTGGGGTTTGCGGTTGGGTGTAATGATTCGGTGGGGAGGGATCAGTCGGGTGTTGTGGCTGCTCTTGTTGCACCGGCACGGGGAGCTGATGGTGATGATGATGATGATGATGTTGTTGTTGTTGAAGTTGCTGTTGCTGTTGCTGTTGTTGCTGCTGTTGCTGTTGTTGCTGCTGTTGTTGTTGCTGATGCTGTTGTTGTTGCTGCTTTTGCTGTTTTTGCTGTGCTTGCTCTGGGGTTTGCCGTTGGGGATCAATCCGAGTTAAAGTAGGATTCTGTGTGTCAGTGGAGGATTGACCAGTGGATGTGGGCATGGAATAACTGAGAATCGGAATGGAGGGTTGACTGGTAGGGTTAATGTGAACTGCCTCTTCCATGATATCGCAAACATTTTTTATATTATGCAACTTCAGAGAGTCGGTATTCATCATCCCTTGCGTTTTCAAATCTTCAGCCCTGTCCTGCATCTCCCGCATCTCCCACAACTCCCGCATCTGTCTCCCCGTCTCTGCTTTGATCATCCGCTCCTTGTCACGTTTCATGAAGCTCTTCGCGACCCTAATGAAAGCCTGAACCACAGTTAAAAATTTATTGACACCCTCCTCTTCATTCCGTTCACCACTTTTGGGGGGTGGGTCACCAGGGACATGCGTCCCTGCCCGAACGTTTTGTAAAAAGGTGCCAACTTGACGCATCAACTCAATGTCCAAGTCATTGGCCGGGGACCCTGGGCTTGTCACAATCTTTGAAAATAAAACAAAGAATGGAGCAAACGGATGGTACAAGATCAGCCTGAACAAATGCCTGAAGTCAGCATTACACAGCTACCCATCAGAATTAATGAGCAGAGTGGATCAACCATTTAGTCTTCATATAATTCTTATGGTCCCCAAGTTTCCGAACTACATGAATTGCAGATCTGGCTGAATGCAGGAGGATGTTCTGGCTTCGTTTTCTAGTGTTGGGTCCAGTTATTAGCCCCCCATCATCGTACTCACCAGCAGCGGGGCGGAAGAGTCGCCGATGGATCATAGTCATGAGAGTGTGGTAAGAGAATTCCATATTTTCCAGAGAAATAATGACCTCCTCGTGGAACCGATTTGCTTTAGGTAATAGGGTGCTGTGCGCCTGAGATATTAGGTCCTGTTGTCCACTGGTCTGTTAGTATTTGGGCACTCGGGAGCATCAGCTGCTAGTTAGCACTGACTGTAATCAAGCCCTCCTTCCACATTCGCAGCCTAGAATCAAGCTCCCAGACCCACTTCTCAGTCTCTTTCACCCAGCTTCTGCTCCGCCCTTTAGTGTTTGAAGCACGAGCTGAATAAAGCTTCTTATAGACAGCGCTCTGAAGCTTAGCAAGCTCGACCATCGCCCTGAAGTACTCTGGTTGGAAGCATGCCATCACATCTATGGGGGCCATATCTGGGCCCGGAGGAGTGTCACTGGATTTTGGAAGCTCCACATCACAGTCATAGTCCTGGAAACATGAAGTTCGTCCAAAAGAAAGGGAAAACGACTTATCTAAGACGTAGAGTGTCCAAAAAATATATTTCCGCAGTTCGATATCAGCTGACGTTAACCCATTGCTATTTGGATCAACACGACGATGCAGGCCCATTGCCTGAGCTAATCGACACGCTTGACAAGTGAGCATCCAGCATAGCCCGGGCCTTGAGGTATCTTGTGCAACAATACTGAGCATCATCAAAGCCTGAACATGTTCGATATCAGGCGTTAAAAATAATCGTAGGTCCTTGAAGCTCGCCCACGCATTGCGGGCCATGGCTCGCTTTAAAGCCACCTCCTTACGACGCTGTACTACATCTTCTGTATTAAGTTCAAAACCAAGGCCATAGTATGCTAGGCAGTATCCAATGGTTACCCAGGAGGTGTCGTATTCGGTTTCCGCAATAAATTTACTTGGTGACTCAAAAAGCCGGCACATGAGGTGGGCAGGCGGTATATTGGAGAATAGTGGAAGGCCAACAGCAAGGTTAGTGTATATACCTAGGTTGACGGTGGTCAGATTTCTATCCTGCCATATACAGTAACCCATCCAAAGCGTACTTACGATCAAGTATAATCTGTATTTCCTCTTTAGTAGGACAATAATAGTCTTCATCACCCCCACTTTTCGTCCCTCCAACTCCAGCGAGCTCTGCAGCTTCATCTAACATCCTGGTAGCGGATTCATCCAGGCCCGATGGTCTTGGGGCTATCTCTATAGGTGACGACCGCTCTCTACCTTTTGCAGAGTCAACGCCCATGTGCATATCACCCATATGCATTGCCATCCCAGAGAGAGGATTGGCATCCTCTTCGTCTTCGATAACTTCTTTGTCCCGCCAATCGCCAATGCCTTGTCCATGGGGGGTATTCCGGTGCATATTATTATTGTCTGCTGTACTACCCTTAGCAGCCGATGATTTACGCCCCATTCCTCTGAGTCGTGACTGAACAAGCATCTCTGCATCTGCTGTAAAGGAGTAGTTTGAAGACCGTCCTAGGTACTGTGTGTTTCCATTGTCATCGGGTAGCAATGAATCCCCAACAGGTGCCAAATCATCCTCTAGGCCGTCGTGGGCCGTGATGTCACTTTCAGTGGTACTCCATCCCCTGTTTACCGCTGAATGGGGGATTGGAGCGCCAGAGGCATCATCGGTGATCTTAGCTGCCTTATTTGCGAATCTGGTCAAGCCGATTAGAAGTGTGTGTATGCTGTCGAGCTTAGCATCGAAACCGTCTATCCGCCCCTCAATCTTGCTAAGTCTCTCCATGGTAGCTTCACTCTCCCTTGAGGTGGACGATGTCTGTATCGAGGGTGACGTTGGTTTCAATAATGGAAGCAGAGATTCGATCCTTGACAGGCGCGATCCAAGGCTGCTCAACTGGCCTGAGCTGTACACTGTCAGGGACACAGTAGTTATATCGAGACAGGTAGCTCGGCTCTTACATTTTTACTGTAGGATTCTCTTTCCTCAGTACTGGGTCCGTGTAGGTGCATTGTCTCTTTGCATTCTTACAGTTGCGGCACTGAGGCTTTTCTCTCGAACAGCCGGCCTGCGAAAGCCAACCATGAGCATTGTTTTTGATTAGAGAGCTTTGGGGCAAATCCTCACCTTTCTCTGGCGGCAGTAATCACACTGTATAATGCAGTCAGCAAGCTGTGCACAAATGATACTGCCGCAGAGCCGAGCACTTTTTGTCCAGGCGAACTCCTTCACTACAGGTACTACTCACGTACAGCTCTTGCAGCGGACAGCCTCTGGCCTCCTGAGTTCAACGCGCCAGCCTCTGACTCCGGCGTGCCATCCCCGAACTCACTCATCTGAGAGTTTTCATCCATCCAGTCGTGATTTTGCGTGGCTCAAGTTCGTTAAGTAGGCTTCCTACCCATGTCCTTGCTGAAGCCGTTCCAATTGTTGGCCGATATGTTTAACGACGGCAGAGAGCTGCATCATGCTCGAGAACTGACCACTGGTAGAAAACCGAATATCGCGATGAGGCTTGGCACTGAAACGCAACTACTGTACTTTACTTGGTACGGTACCGGTACCTACGCCAAGTCGGCCTCATCCGCCTCCGGCCTAAACTGAGGAATTATTCAGACACCACAAGATTTAATCCCGTGCCTCATGTCTCGGCTCGGTCCTGAGAAAAAACAATGATGAGGTGATGGAGCAATGAACTGCATGACAGTACCTATCATCTGTATCGATCATGGGTTTACCCGTCGTGCGGACTAAATATATTTCTGCTGGTCGATTCGAATGGGGGGTGGGGAAAGTTGTTTGGATTACCGGAGTGATGCATATGCATATATGCAGGGCCATAGCCGTGCAATGCACCCCAGCGTAAGAGAGGATTTTCCGAGCTGCCATTTCTGCCGCATACAAATAATCCATAACCGTTAGCCTCGTAGACATTTTTCACTATCACCTGGCATGGCTTCGTGATATCCTGAAAGGAGCCGTAGTACGTAGTAACGTGGGGCCCTGAACTCTGGATGGCTCCTAGATTATGAAGTGTGATAAGGTGAACATAGGACATGAGGCTATTGTTTGTGTTGATCACAGACATTATTACCTAGTTACTATTTTATTACCTGCACCGCATTACATTTATATATAGGTGCATACATACGTATATAAATAAACCGTCTGGCTTGTGATATCGATATCTGGCTTTTGGATCGAGAATTAGCAGTGGTACTTGTCCTCATCTCCAGAAGAGACAGGAGGAAACGCAAGCCCGGTGCCAAACCAACTTGACTAAATAATGCATTTACCCTCAGATTCTGAATCATTTTATAATCGAACGACATATTCACATTGATTCATGCCTTATGGTTGATTTCTGTGCATATTTATCCAGTGCATGTTGTTCTCTGTAAAGTACTTTGCAGCCACCACAAATTCCCCTGTGAGAATCACCAAATATTTTTCACCCGACCAACCAAACAGTCGGGCCTACATATCTACCCACGTCCTGTAGAGTGCAGCACTTAATCAGCCAACCCGGCCCCTGGATCACGAATGGTAGACATAGAAACCAAGCTACCTACCCCCCAGGCCGAACATGTGAAAGCAGTCGAGGACCCGTCGATTGCTTCTTCAACATCGTTCGAGATCAGTCGCCCCAGTCCAAAACCCCCTGCCATGCAGAGTTGTTGAGGCAGAGAACATTCATACAGTGCGTCAAGTACGTCATGCGAGACAGTTGAACACCGACACTTTGTAATTTCAACAAAACTGCTGCTCGGAAGGCACCAATGAGAACCAGGAACCGGCTGCCATGTGTGTGGAGCGCGACAGAAGGCGGCCCGCGACTCACAGCAGAGTCAGCCATATCCTGCCAAGGACGTCCTAGTCATCATCATACGCAGAAGTCTTTATGGGCACTGTTCTGGTCTCATCGCCCCCCCCGAACATCTCCTGCTCCTCCCCATTCGTCGGTTATTATTGCTATCGCCAAAATATCCAAGCTGAGCTTACGAGCTGTGTTCAGAGGTTCCAGCTTCCCGGCGAGTCACCCAACATCCCAGATCTTCGGTTTGCGCAAAGTGGCTTTTGACACGCTGGCGTTTTACCTGCGAGGAGCTCAGCAGCCTATGTTTCAGGCCTGAGGTGGATGCCAAACGGTGGAAGTCGGAGCAAGAGCTGTGAAGGCCACTTTGGGATTCACTTTGAGCGTCATATAGATAGATACTCTCCAGCAAGAACAAACAGAACTTGGCGACATATCGATCCATCTTATCCTTACTATTTATTACAATGACTGCTCCGCCACCGCCGTCCCCACCAGCTCTCATCCCTTGGTGGTTCTACACCTCCCCGCTTCCCCTTGACGACCCTCTGTCTCCCCTGCCGATAACCACCTCCGCAACTTCGAGCATCAAACACCCTCCAAGACCATTCTCCCACCATGACACACGGGCATTGGAGAAAGCCTACCAGTCGTTGTTGATCCCAGATGTACCGAGAACGGACTCTTGTGGTGTGGGGAATGGGAATGACAGTGCGGCTGGGGTTCGCAAGAGTGCCGGAAGTACAGATTTACATCCCCCGAGGCACCTGCGGCACCATCGTGCAGTTACTAAACAGCAGGAGTACGCTGAAGAAGGTCGAGGTCATGATATGCTTAATGCGCCAATACGTCCAGGAAGTAGTGGAAGGGATGAAAGCAGTCTAGCAGCCAGTGTAGGCAGCACAACCGAGAAAGGGGAATCGGGTGGGCTGATAAAACGGGGACGCACCCTTGGACGGTCGAACCTCAATTTGATACGACAAGACGAGCTCATTGCCAAACAACTTCGAGAGGACGAAAAATCACCACCGCGTACAATGGTAGACAATCGGCAGCGGCGGAGGCAGAGTTCCCCTGAAGTTAACCCCTGGACGGGGAACCCTATTCGAAGCAGGACCAGTGATTACAGTAGTGCTGGATCGTCACCCTCCAATCCCGGAATCGACCCTCCGCCTCGGATCACTACGAATCCTTTCATTCGCAGCCTGAGTCTCTCGAGGCGAAACCGCTCACGGTCTACCAGTCCGGGGCTCAGCGGGAATGGAGTCAAGAGGCGTAGATCTTCCCCTATGTCCGCAGTTTCTTCGACCGGCGCTAGCCCCGAGAGGGAGGAGGTATCGCCTGCACCAGTTAAGCAAAAAGAGATACCCGTTGGGATACAACGCCTGCATAAGGTTCTGCTACCGTCGTTGACCATGGCACCAATTTACTGGAGCCCGGTGCACGATGTCAGTGGAGTCTGCAGGGGCACATGGTTTTATCGAGATACGATGCTACCGGTAGAGACCGATATGGCAAATAGGCTAGAACGCGGATACTGTGAAGTTCGAGCTTGGACAGAGGAGTGGGATGCAGAGTTGGAGAGTGCAGTGCAGGTGGGGCGAGAGGGGGAGGAGAAGGTCAGGTGGAAATTGTGGGACATGACTGATGCTACAAATACACCTTTAGGCGGCAGTAGGCCGGGAACAAGTACAGGGAAGTCGGAGCCAATGGATATAGGGAGTGGGAGGAGGTATGATATGGGTAGCAAACCCAATACCCCGTCTATGAGGAGAGGTGTCTTCACTAGCTACAGCTCTAGTTGGGCAAGCGCTAGTCCAGGAAGCAGAATGGGGACTCCCCCACAGCATGGTGTGACAGCCGCGATGGTCCCACCCAGTAAAGTTATGGAAAAACTTCCAGCATCAGTTGCAAGCTCGGCTTCGTCAACGAGGAGTTTCTCAGAGCCTCTACCAGATACAACCACCACACACGCGAATGCAGCAGGGACCTCTACCTCTGCTACTCCGAACCCGAATGATTGGGTCATCTTCGCCAATTCTAAGGAGGCATATATATGCCGGGATACAATGTTGGGTTTTGGGAATAGGAGACCGCTCGCAACTATCAGAAGTGCAGGAGCATCTGGGGCGAGCAATGTAGGCATCCGGGTTGTCCGAGGGTTCAACGTTGCTGAATGGGAAAGATTGAATCCGAAGCGGAAAATTACGGGTCGCGGGAAAAAAGAGCAAGGTGTTGGGACTGGAGTCACTGTACCGAAACAGCAAAAACCCGATGAAAAAACTCCGGTGATAGAAGCTGCAAAAAGTGCTGGTGCCTGCGTCGAAGATGAAGAGAATGATGGTAGGCAGAAAGTTTCTGATCTCATCCTTGTTATTCATGGTATTGGGCAGAAGCTCAGCGAGCGAGTGGAGTCCTTCCATTTCACGCACTCAATCAATTCCTTCCGACGGTCAATGAATATGGAGCTTCAAGACCCCGCTGTTGTACCGCACCTCCGGGAGCCAACGAAAGGAATGATGGTCCTCCCTGTCAACTGGCGAATGGGATTATCCTTTGAGGAAGGAATGGGTCCTGCCCAAGCGAAGAAGAAAAACAACTACAATCTAGAAAACATCACTCTTCCTACAATCCCAGCTGTGAGGAACCTTATTGGCGACGTTATGCTCGATATACCGTATTACCTTTCTCATACTCACAAACACAAGATGATCGCTGCAGTCGTCAGGGAGGCAAACAGGATCTATGGGCTGTGGAAAATGCACAACCCTGGGTGGGAAGAGGAGGGCGGGAGGGTGCACTTGATTGCTCACAGCCTTGGGAGCGCTATTGCGTTGGATGTTTTAAGTAGACAGCCAACATATATAGCCGACTGGCGGAAGGAACAAGAGCTCAAGGCTAATTTCGAAGTGGAAATGAGCAATCCAAAGACAAAAAAGGGTTGTTACGGTTGCTCAGGTCAGGGAAGACGAACATCTCAAGACTTGCCACACGCGCACGACAAGGCTCTGGGCGCTGCCTCTGAACAAAATTTTTTCGATTTTGACACATCAAATTTGTATTGTGCTGGATCCCCGGCTGGTTTTTTCTTACTCCTGAATCGTGCGATGCTTCTCCCCCGCCCCGGACGCAGGAAACCAGACACCCCCCCCGACGTGGAATCGGATTTGAGGTTATTTGGCGAGCAGGGAACCTATGGGTGCCTCGCTGTGGACAATATATACAATGTCATGCATTACTCTGATCCCATCGCGTACAGGCTCAACCCAACGGTTGATGTAGAGTATGCGGAGAATTTGAAGATACAGCCTATTCCTTCCGCCACATCTACTCTCTTCGAATCCATAGGGTCGACTCTCAGGTCGGTTCTTCCTGGAGGGCCAATGGCGGATACCAGCCCGACTTCGCTTGCTGACGCTATATTGTCACCTCCACGGCCTAACCTAAACCGTCTTCCGTCTACAATAGAATTGGAAACGCACGACTTTTCGCGGGAGGAAATCGCCGAAAAGAGGATGTATCTATTGAACGACAACGGAACCATGGATTGGTATGTGGGGAGTAGCGGTGGATGGGTATTGGAGAATCAATATCTAAATATGTTGGGGGCGCATTCGAGCTATTGGGAGAGCAGGGACTTTGTGCGGTTCGTGGTAACAGAGTCGGGAAGGCGGCTTGGAATGAAGGGAGCTAGGCCAGATGTCCGAGCAGTGAAGGCCCGGGGTGTGCGGTAGATTGTTTGGTAGGGCCACCACGGCTGGGGCGAGATTGGCTATTTCTTGCTTGTACCATAGGGCTGAGCGGTGTTTACGGTTGTCTTGTATTTCTATGAATGTGCTTTGCGGGGCCTTTCTTTATTTACATTGGGAGGTCTGCTTGTGGGCCCATCGAAGCCTGTGCTGTATATGTATAACAAACAATGGGGCTCCATACTTTCAGCCCGTAATGTGGGGGCCGGAATAGCTCCCTCCCCCACCCCCACAGCCCGTCCATTGCACCACGTAGCCTTACCCTTACCTAACAGCCGGCGTCGCTTATTCGCGGCGGCCCGACCAGCCATCTTCGCGATATTTCACTGCGACTGAGCTGTGCGCACGAAGTTCCCTACCGTATGGTATATTCCCCAATGATGCCTGTTGGACGACGACTGGGCGTGCTCTTCCGCCAGCAACTTCATCACCACAATCTACTCCCCCGCGCCTTTTCTCTATCACCTTCCCGGCAGTCTCGAGCATATTCCCGACCCCCCCCTTCCAACCGGAAACTGAATCTGCCAATCGATTTCAATGCTTCGTGCTTACTAGCACACTCGTCGGCCACGGCGCTGGCCAACCCGGAACTGCCGGGGGATGTGCGAGCGAGCACAACGACTAAGAAGATGAACTACTTCCAGGCGGTCAATGATGCACTGGCGGCCATACTAGAGGAGGATGAAAGGGCGTGTATTTTTGGGGAGGATGTAGCATTTGGAGGTAGGGCTACTGCCTCACACCCACCATCCCCGGTATATGTTCAACTGCTGCCGGGTGCCTTGTAGCGGTCTATAGGGCTAACATTAGGTGATTCCTCAACAAGGCGTTTTCCGCTGCACCACCTCCCTCAGCGACCGCTTCGGCTCACAGCGGGTCTTCAACACCCCGCTTACCGAGCAGGGGATTATCGGCTTCGCCATCGGCCTCGCTGCACAAGGACACACCGCACTCCCAGAGATCCAATTCGCGGATTACATGTTCCCCGCCTTTGACCAATTACACAACGAGGCCTCAAAGTACCGGTACCGAGCCGGTGGCGCAAAGTCCTTTACCTCGGGACACCTCGTTGTGCGTATGCCGACAGGTGCGGTAGGCCACGGCGCGCTGTATCATTCCCAGAGCCCAGAGGGCTTCTTCTCGGGCTGCCAGGGCCTAAAAGTGGTTATTCCCCGTGGGCCAATTCAGGCAAAGGGCCTACTCCTCGAGGCCGCGCAAGGAGCTCATGATCCGGTGATTTTTATGGAACCAAAGATTCTCTATCGCGCTGCGGTCGAGCAGGTCCCTACTGCGCCGTACCGGCTTCCAATAGGGAAGGCGGAGATTTTGAAGGAAGGGAAGGATCTCACCATCATAAGCTACGGGACAATGGTGTACATTTGTGAGGCGGCGATTAAGCACATTGAAAAAGAATTAGGTGTGACGGTAGAGTTGATTGATTTACGGACAATACGGCCATGGGATAAGAAGACTGTGGAGGGGTCAGTGAACAAAACTGGGAGGTGTATCGTTGTGCATGAGGCGAGTCGGACGGGAGGAGTAGGGGAAGGTGTTGCTAGTGAAGTTGCCGAGAGGTGTTTCTTGAGGTTGGAGGCTCCTGTTTGTAGAGTTACGGGATTCGATACACATGTGCCATTGGCGTTTGAGAGCTTTTTGATGCCGGACGTTGCGAAGGTGTTTGATGGGGCCAAGAAGACGTTGGAGTATTAGAACTCTGGTGGGTTGTTCTGGTTAGAACATTCTGTGATAATTTCCTTTGAAGTTCCTTTTCAAGAGCGAAGTGCGTTTGCGTTTTATGAATGTTTATTGTTGATTAAATTGCTGTAGCGTAAACGATATTGTATTTATATACAATTTTTTTTTCTTTTTCTTATTTTTCTTTTTTTGGGGGGGGAGTATATATGTATATTGGGTGCGTGGTGTTGGGGGGTTTGGGGGTTTGGGGGTGGGGGAGGGGGTGGAAAGGCAAGAGAAAGGATTGCTGAATATACATTACATTACAAGTAATCATCATCCAGATTTCCCCCGTTTACAGCCCCCCTTCCCAAATAGCTGACCCCTTCTCTCTGTAGGTGGTGGTTGGGGGGTGGGTATTGGTCTACAAATAAGTTTCATTTCCACCCCACCTCCCCCCCCCACACCTTCTCCAGGCGCCTCTCAGTTACAAGTACGAAATAGTGTATATACTGTACAGACTATGTATATCCCCTCCCCGCCCTGCCATAACTATAAATGATAAAACAAAAGTTTTTGTTTTATTAATATTTATTTCAGTTTGCATATATACATACATACATACTATACAAACTATTACAAACAACTATTATATTTATAACCTCTATTATATGTATGGTAAGTTAGTTACTTAACTGTACTTTACATTGCCCCCCCCCCCCACACACACACCCTCTCCACCCTCTCTAAAAGACTGTAGACTGTATATAAATCTAAATTAATTTAATTAAATCCATCACTTTTTCTAAATCCTTCACATTCTTAGGGAAAAGTTCGATCCCTCCCCCCACTCAACATCCCCCCCTCCCCAAAACCGGATATCAGAAAACTTAAACCAGAAGTATGGGGCAGAACACAGCCCCGACGTTTCAAGAATGGGAAGAGAGGAAGGAGAAGGGGAGGTGGGGGGTGGGAAAGGAAAGGAAAAGAAATAAGTTTTTTCTTTCCTTTAAAGTATGCATCAGACCCAAAGAGGAAACCGGATACGTTCCCTTGCCAAATACGGTAGTCGGCTTTCTTTTGAGTTTCCATCCAGTCATGTCATATATCTTACGGCAGTGGTAGTAGTCGTAGTAGTAGTAGTAGTAGTAGTAGTAGTAGTAGTAGTAGTAGTAGTAGTAGTAGTAGTAGTAGTAGTAGTAGTAGTAGTAGTAGTAGTAGTAGTAGTAGTAGTAGTAGTAGTAGTAGTAGTAGTAGTAGTAGTAGTAGTAGTAGTAGTAGTAGTAGTGGTGGTGAAGTAGCAGCGCACAATCCCTTAAAAGAAGTTTTAAATGGAGAAAAAAATTTTCTGGAGGAAACTGCGGCTTTACATTTGTTGCATATATATATATATATAAACCAACGTTCATCAACCGACTTCCCCAAGTTTCCTATACCAATCTTCTTTTACATTCCCATTCAACGCAGACGTGAGTGAAGCGCATGCTCTGGAATAACAAAAAAAAAACCCCCAAATCCTCAAACGATCTGTCCGACTACGTGTTCACCTCTAAGGCAACATAACAAAGAAGTGTCCTGCATGAAATTGCAAGTACTGTGTATTACCGCTGGACAACGGCAATCCTGCTCACTTTAACCCCACACAAATCTACATGAGTCCCAAACAATAGAACCCCATGTATCCCATCCCACCTTGAACGGAACACACGTCAAGCACTAAATGCAAACCTTTCAACTCAACAAACAATTTTCCAACGGTATCCCAAGGCTGGAATCCAGCTATGATTAAACCATCCGAGCTCCGTTCCAAATAAAGGCGTTCGGAGAGCCAGGCCCAGCACCTCCGACAACACCACGCTGCGCCAATTCCTTAATCCTCTGGGTGACCTGTGCTGGGCCGCACAACCCCCCTTGCGCGATCAAGTAAGCTGCAAGACCTGCAACGTGAGGGGAAGCCATGGAGGTTCCAGACATGGTGTTGAAAGCGGAGTCCGAAGTATGCCAGGTAGAGACGATCTGGCTTCCGGGAGCAAAGATATCGACGATGGATCCGTAATTGCTGTAACTCGCACGTCCATCACCCTGTTGGGTAGCGCCAACGGTGATGGCATGGGGAGAGCTGGCAGGAGAATAGTTGCGTGCATCCTTTCCGTTGTTACCTGCAGCTACGACAAACGTGAGACCCTGTGCAGTAGCGGCTTCGACGGCACGGTTGACAGCATTGGAATATCCTCCTCCGATAGACATGTTGACAACAGACTTGTTTGGTCCGCCTCCGCTACATCGAGAATGTGCAATGCGAGAATGAGCAATGGTCCATTCAATACCAGAAATCAGCTTGCTGGTGGAGCCAGCGCCGTTATCTCCGAGGACTTTGACAGCAATGATGTTAGCTTTCTTGGCGACGCCGTACGAAGCTCCAGCAATAGTACCCGAAACGTGGGTGCCGTGCCCTTGCAAGTCACGGTTATCTTGGTCTGCAACGTTGGTACCCCAAGAGGCGCGGCCCTCAAAGTCCCTGTGATGGATATTAACGCCTAAATGTGATGTTAATTTTACTGAATATTACTATGAGGGAAAATAAGTATAGAATACCAGTATCAAGCACGTAGACATTGACGCCCTTACCGGCAGAGCTGTCAAAGGCGTAACCCTCACTTGCTCTATCGCGTTGCTCACTGATCCTGGTTAGGCCCCACGAGGGAGGATTTTTCTGTATCGTCATCTCATAAGCCACGACAATCCGATCTTCCTCTACGAAATCAACTTCGTCTGACTGTCTAATCTCTGCCAAGGTATCATTATCGAATGTTCCATGGTAACCGTACAAACCACCAAGCGTGAAGCCTTTGAGGATACCGTTAAGGCTGGAATCATCTCGCCTGCCGGCGCGGCTTTCATGCTGTTTCTGTACCCAACCCTGATGGGCTTCGAACTTCTCTTTGGAGACACTGTCCTTGAGGAGAACAACGTAGAAATTGGGAATCGTCTCTCCCGCCCTCGCTACAGAGGGGGGTGATGCCTCAACCGGCTGGGTTGGGGCTGCGGCGCCGAGGATTGAGAAAAGCGCTGCGGCAAGCACGGCCAAAGAACGAGACAATTGCATGGTACTCGAGAGAATGATAAAGCACTCAAAAAAGTTGAAATTCCCTACGATAGAGAATGTAAAAAGTAGTGAAAAAAAGTACGACGGTTGAAGACACCAACAGAGAGAATGGATCAGAAATACAGTGATATCAACTGAAGGAGAGTTGAAACTGATGATGATAATGAGAGAAAGAAAATGATAGCCATGGCACAACGTTTATATTAGAAGAATGGGACTCAGCAGTACCTTGAGCCATCGTCGGAAGTGTGAAGAAAAGCACGGTGGTGTGGTGAAGATTCTCACTCGTAAAAAAAACGATGTTTCCGCAAACAAAAGTTGCAATTTCCCGTGAGCGTGAGCCTTGGGTGCACGGCGAGCAGCTCGCCTAAGCCTGCACCCACTGTTGTTTCGGAACACGGCCATATTTAAGTCCTTTCTCCAATTTCCAATGGATTGACAGGCTATCAGGTAAAGTAAACGTTATATCGGTGCCCGTCGTCGCTTCTCGTTGCCGGCCGGCTGTTGCGGGAGTTTGCACTAAACGGAACGCGGAAGGGAAAGGGTATACACTACTGTTAGCAGTACAGTGCTCTCGCTCCGGGGAAGAGGGGGAGGTGTCCGTATGCCTTCCGAGTAGAGAGGAACCAGTTCTAATTCTCGCACCAACCAGTTAGCTCTCTACTCGTGCGTTCTGAAAAGAGGTTTTTATGCTCAAGTCTATACTCGCTATGGCAAGGCAGAGTGGATCTGTTGTGCCGGCTCGGCTAGCGAATTAACAGCAAGCATATGTGTAATATCAAGTACGATAATTTTCACCTGAGAGCTCAGATTGTTAGCGGAAAATGGCAGTGACATGGCTGTAAGTCCCCAACATTAGTACGTACAGTACGTATTCACGGTGTATCGATATCCGGACAGCCTCGTATCATGGCCATTGGATTGGGGTTGTGAGGGGGAAGAACGGACTAATTGTCTGACAAGAGTGATATCGAATGCACAAAGTTTCTTCCTATATGCGGTACCAACCAGACTAGGTACTAGGTATGCTTCCACATGCCAAGTGACAATCGTACAGTACGTTACTAAGGACCATCACGGCAAATATAATTAGTAAAATAATCAATTGGGCCTAGGGTCGGGTCCCGATTAATTCATAATACTATAATATATAAATATATACATATATATACTCCAATATATAATTATATACATATATATACTCCAATATATAATTATATACATATACATATATACTCCAATATTCAGTTCTCGATCTCCATGTCTATACGCACATATTATATTCTTACTTGCCTTAAGCCAACTAGACCCCACACTTACGACATCTTAATATTACTGAGAGTCTTTATATAACTGATAGGTAGCACGAGAATGTGACGAGAACAATTCTAGATGGATGGCCTTGCTATCTACGCAATACAATTCAAGATACAATCTGTTTCATATAGTCTATATTGTACATACACGTAACACATGGATTTCGACGCACACAGTGATAGAAACCAGGCTTTTATCCTCTAGCACAAACGTTGATGCATGTTCGGTCGTTAGCTTACAGACGAGACAACTTCTAGTCTGGTTGCATGACCCCTCGCAGAGGGACAACTTCATGGTCATCTGACTCAAATAACCTCCCTTCCAATCTAACCCCTTCTATATAAGGCAAGCGGTACCAGGACTGGTCACGAGACTAACTAGCAGGTGCAATATGTATTTGTATATGGATATAATGTAAAAAACAACGCTATTCAAGATATTAAGAATCCTTCTCCTTCTATACGTTCTTACATCTAAAGAGCCAACGCAGCGTTTAGAATACCTTACCCATAGCCTTGTATGCCAACTCTACACCTAAGAAAGTAGCTAGAATGCCTCCGTCAGTGAATTGCGGCTTCTCGTGAAAGGGTCAGTGACTACTTACTCGCAAAACATGCTTGAGCTTCCCATCTCCACTCTGGAGTATACTCTTCACTGTATCTACAGGGAGATCAATACCCACATGAACACTACCAGCTGTCATAATGGCACCTGAAATCAGATCCTTTCACTCAGGTGTGAACTGCCTCTTCACAATCTCGTATGTAGCAAAGTAAGCAGCACTGCCAGGACCTTCTCTTGCTAATGTAGACAAACTGCCCCGGAAAACCGAACGCACACCACTTTCAACGTAGAGTTTGCGAACTACGTCAAGTGCGCCTTTGTATTTCAGGGGATGCTGAGGACTGGCTCTAGATTTGGAAAAGAACTTTGACTCGCTCAAAGGGCACAGTTATGAGAGTCATTGAAGCCCGCGGCGGAGATCCGGGCCGTCGTTAAAGATATCTTGGGATCCGAGCCGGGAGTGGGTTTCGGGAGGGAATAACTCACACATTGGGGTGACTTCTAACAGTGGCGTAAATACACCAGCTTATAATCCCTCTAGAAGCCCTTTCAGCCGTGCTATAGAAATTGGGAAAACAACGTACTCTTACTAGGCCTTCTCGAACGATTGTCTTTCGCACAGTTGAGAGCTTCCCCGTAGTCTGTAACCGCACTTTTACCAAGTCAATGGGTGGCCGGTGATCACGACGCAAACACCACCGACATCTCCCGCCACAAGGGAACGAAGTTGTGTGAAGGCAGCTGGCGGTGGAGGTGTTGTGGGAACCTCGGGAGAGGTATTGGGCTTGCTATGGGGAAGAGGACATCCCTGGGTAGGTATTTGGTCACAGTACTTCAGGACAGTGCAAAACAAGATCCAGAGTTGCGGTATGATGGGTGTATAGGGAGGTAAATAAAGGGAGAAATAAAGAGGGATCATGGGCGTGGCCGGCCAGCCCCATCACCTCCTGCGCAGGCTCCGCTCCATCGGTATACCCACCAGGTACCGGTACGTCCTGTATGGTACATAGGTGCCAAGTAAATGCAGAGCTGACTGTACTAGAGGAGTCATCATAGATAATGCCGCGTCAATGTGACGCGGCACAAAGCTACTTCTCACTTGGAGCCGGCCTTCAGGAGTCGGTTTTGCTTTTGTATTGTCCGCTGATTGCCGTTTCATTGCATTGCTAACTGCTAGAGCACGCTGCTGCTGCTCTGCTACAAGGTTAACTAAAAATGTCGGACCCGCTACCGAGGATCACCATAGACGCTGCTGCAAAAGACCCAGCACCGCCGCCTGGAGCCTCGAAGCCAGCCATCCGCAGTGTCCCCAGCTACTGCTGCCTTCCTTGAGCCGTATCTACCTCCTTCCATGCGAATACGTATGCAAAACCGCTCGGAGTCACCCAGGATCGTGCCCCCGATGACCCCGCTAAAGCAACCACCATCGCTGGTCTAGATGACGACGAGGATGAGGGCCCACTACCTGGTCTGGCCCGCCCTATCATACTTGATCCGAAGCGGCACTTTAATTCGCGGTCTCATATTTTCCAGAGAGTGAGAAAGGGAAAGGGGAAAGCTCCGATCATACTCATACCCGACTCTTCCCAACAGGGATCCGGGCGTTGGCGTATCTCGTACGAACATGGTGGATTATTCATGTGCCCAAAGAAGATGAAGGATAAAAGCAAGCGTATGAAATCCGGGTCAAGATGGGGATGGAAGTATATGCTTGAGTATTTATACAGTATAAGGAGGCAGGAATCAAGAGTTTGACGATTGAAGTGGGTGGGGACATTATCAATTATTTGCTCGGACGGAATGGATAATCTGGAATTAACTGACTCAGTTGTCTTGACAATTGCTCCAGTCTATTTAGTCAAAGGAGGTTTCTCTGTGCGTCCAGATGGGAAACAGGTGGAGGCAATGAAAGTTCCTGCGGTAGATTCTAAGCATATAGAGTGGTACGTCCTAAGCGTGATGTAGTGATGGCTGTAGGACCACTAGCGGAGTAATTTGTTACCAGAATATCTTCTCGCTCACTCATGGTATAGAACAAATAAATACTCGAGGTGGTTTGCTTAGTTGAAATACTTTAGGACAATATCATAATTATGTTGTAATGTGGATATTTTATGAAGCCTTTTTGCGATTCATTCATGTCGTCAGATTGACTGACTATAACAGTGTTGGTGGATTGTCTCTGGAGGAAAGGGTTTTTTATTTTATTTAAATAAGTAGTAGTGTCTATACCCGCGATCGACCTAAGGTCATGACGGGAGGTGGAAAGGCTTGCGTGTTTGGTACATATAGAAGGTAAGTTCCAAACGCCCAGGTAAGAAGCTTTTCAGGAATAAACATCAACAGAAATTCTTTTCAATTTTTTGTTTCAACAGCACAATGGACATTTTACTATAGCTACAAAACGTCGTTGGTTTGCACTGGTCCGAGTCCCCGAGTCCGATCGGCCCATTTTGTCTTGCCCAATCAATCTCTATTTTCTATGTTGAGCTCAAGAATGTCTCAGCAAATCAAGTTGAGTTTTGCGCTTTCAATAAACAGTATCTATGTCTTTGGAAATTCTTCATCATTTTGTTTACCTTTTCATAAAATTTAGGGAATTCCAACTCGCAGCTTATACAAATTTTCTTTCAACACAACCATACCTTTTTCCTGTAATATATCAAGAATCTTTAGGGATTTTCGGCCCGGCGCTGGACAGCCCGTGCTAGGTTTCAGATGCGAGCTGCCAGGAAGAGAAATAATGTTTGCATCATTCCACTGCGGAATACACACTTGGAGCCGTCCTTCAAGTGGTTCGGATTTTTCTGGTGAAGCTGTAGTACAACCCTGAAGCGGAATATACCACGGAAGACCGACGTCTCCAGCTGCACCCACGTAATGGTCTAGGTAGGCAGTTTCTGGCTGCATACCTACTATAGTTGCCAGGCCTATCAACTTCGACGAAAATTGGCTGGTGCAACGTTAACTTTACCACGTAGATTCTCGGCAAGAAGGAGGCCATTTTTGATACCGAGCAAATAGAAGTCATGATTAACCAGCGCAGCATTGCTGACACGAACGATGGAAGGTACCGTCATAAGTTCTTATGAGAAAGGAAGAAGCAATATGCCGGAAGCCTTAGTTTTGCTCCCTAAGCCTAAGCCTCCTCCAGTACTCGGGACAACTATATCTGGGCTGGAAAATGGTCCAACTCTGAGGGGGTATCAATACACCTTCCAATTTTATCGACTCCCCCAGAATTCGTGATTGGATAAGTTTTCTCAGCTGATTTCCAAAGGCCATTTCCTAACACGGCATTTGAGGAGCAAGAGAATTCTCAAGTCCTTTTTTATAATAACAAAGTGGCATAACTATTCAACTACAGTAAATCTGGCTATGAATTATCGATCACCGTACTGTATGGGCATATTAGAGTAAGCTCGGAATTTGTGAGTCTTCTAGTTTCTCCAAGATTAACAATGGATGTGTTTTAAGTTGGCTTACCTTTCATATGGATCATTATCGACTTCTTGAAGTATGGACGCTTCCCTTATAGCTTTTTTTTCCACTCGAATGTAGGAATTTAGGGACTTGTTTTGAGGGACCAATTCCGCGCGCCGGACCTGACAGATTAACTTGGCTTGTCCTGAATCCACCAGGGTTTCCGGTGGCTCATCATGTCCCCCTACTAGAACCCAATATGAGTAATGAGTATTTATAAAAAAAATTTTTGGAGGGACTATTGTGACCATTACTCAAGTTGTACGTACCTTGAGTTCCAGCTGGCTCGTTACGATCCCCTTATTGGGATCACATACGAGTAATAAGTTCCCTTTTAATTCTTTCTAAAAAAAAGGGAACGCTTTCCCTTATCTTCTTTCCCTTTAGTATTCCGTACTTATTTGAACTCTAGGTATGCTGTCTGGTGACGAACGGACATCATCGACATTATCGACAACGCCGCATAGGTGAGAAGTGAGTATTTAAAAAAAAAAAAAGCATAGGTGAGAAGTCACACGATGCCCAAACAATTTACTCACGAGGAGATCTGGGAAGCTCACCTAAACGATGACCACTCCGCCGCGGGTCATCAATGAACTGTTTTCCCACACATCATGTCTACCCACTCAGCAAGCGAGGAGAGACTATACATGAGACGTCTTGGCTGCGGCAGCTTCCCAAGGTCACTGCAGTAGACTTTGATAATTTGAGTTTTGGTTACATAGTTGTGGGTCTACAGTATAATGAGTAGTTGATAAGTTGGTTACCTAAGAATGTTCGAGTCGAGGGTTTGGGGTCTGTGAAACACACCATCTCGGATAGTGGTCGTGAGCTGCGGCTGGGGTTAATATATATTATATACTACGGGGAAGAGTCTGAGTCTTTGGTTAGTCCGTGAAACATTTACATAGTTACTGTATTATTTTTCATCCGATATCTTGTATGTACTTACCAGTAACATATGTATGTAAAATTTGCCAAAGCTCTGCTCGTGACTTCTTACAGCCCTCCATATATATGTACGAGTCTATTTTGAAAGCAAAGAGAGGAAAAAAAAAAAACTGCTTCACAGTAATGCTATCTAAACTACACTATAATCATTTGGAACCTGTACATAAGGTTTATTTTTCTTTTTCTTGAATATTCAGTACGCATATGCGGTCACGTTAGGGGGGACCATGATGAGCCACCCGGAGCCCCGGGTCACAATGCAAACGCCAGATGACCCCGATGAGGTCCGACTGGAGCCGCGGCCCGGAAGAGGAACTGAAGGACGATGGATGGAACTATGTACAGAAATAAAGGTTTATATTGCTTTCGTATATAGGTATTCTCATTGCATAAGACCATTCGCAAAAGCTAGGCACCGTATAAAACAGACTACCTATACGCATTCGCCATGTCACAGCTGTCAAATTTTCCGCTGGTGATATACCTAATCTGGGAAATCCGATTGCCCTGGCGGGTGGGCGGGCAAGCGGGCCGCTAGGCCAAAAGAGGTCTCGTGACGTCACGCCGCTTTTGTTTCTAGATTTTTTTTTTATTTTTTATTTTTTATTTTTTATTTTATTTTTAATACTCATTACTCCTGTTCAATCCCAGTAAGGGGACTATGAGGAGCCGCCCAGAAACCCGGGTGGATTCAGGGACAAGGCAAGCTAATCTTCCAGGTCTCCAGGTCTCTAGAACATCATGAGTTTATGAGTTTTGTCCATTCCGCTGGTTACAGTACACATCTTGAGGGGCAGGCCTCAGTCAGGCCTCTCGGGGTCATCTGGCATTAGCCGGTTAATGACAGCACGGGGGCTATGCTTTTCGCCATTTCTTTGCACGCGGTGGACCTGGCAGATTAACTTGCCTTGTTCTGAATCCACCCGGGTTTCCGGGCGGCTCCTCATAGTCCCCTTACTGGGATTGAACAGGAGTAATGAGTATTTAAAAAAAAAAAAAAAAAAAATCCAGGTCTCTAGAGGGCTGCTGTATTATCCTATTTGTCAAGTTATTTCTAAACCTTCTGTACCTCACAGCATGTACTAAGCTACCCACCGTAACCTTCCAGCTCCACCCTGCATAATATGTATATGCTTGCATAGGCGGAAGGCCCGTGCACCTCCTAGTAAGGTCAAATTTAACCGTGCATGCCGTCAAATCTACGCCTGCTATTCTACAATGAAAGACCAAGTCTCCAGCTCAACAGCTTTTTTTTTTTTTTTTTTTATGCAGTAAATATAACTAACTAGTAAATACAAGAATTTATTCCCACATTTGAAAGAGATATGTGAACGCATGTTGAGGCTTAAGCCTCCTGTTCAGTTCTCATGTCGAGGCCGCGGCCATGGGAGTGCGAATGCTCCAGAGCCAGTTTCTGACATGTTTGCCTGAAACTACATGGTTGTGGAAGGAGTGAGACTGGGCTATGGGGGTAGTTACTGGTTACATAGTCACGGCGATACACGTAGGAGTTCAGTTTCTTGACAGCGGCGTGACAAAATCCAACTCCACCAGGACCACCACGGAACCATACAATCCTTTAGTGGTTAATACATGCGGCCCTCTTTGTTATTACAAAGTATTACGAACTTGTTCGCTTATATAACAACTTGGGTGTGAAGTTCCACATAGTCTATGTTCAATGGGAAGTTGACATTGGTACCAATTCTCAGGATATAACACAACGTAATCCCTTTGATGCAATGAGACTATGTAGTCACTGCAAACGGTTTTTCAAGGCGCTTTCATTCCTTCAGACAGACTTAGGTTGCAGCCAATATTAACAGCTCCCCCATGTTAGCCAACCTTCATTCTACCTCTTAAGCTTCCTCTTCCCGCTGAAGCCCATCGTGCTCCATCGCCGCCTCGGCTGCATCTCCCTCAATACTTCTTCCCCCTACACTTCCACTCCTCGCCTTCTTCCCTGTTTCCTTACCGGCCCCTCTCCACTTCTGCAAATTGACCCACGCTGCCCCACCCAGGATCAAGGCAGCTCCTACCAAACTCAGCCCCGACACTGCATTTCCCCACACCAGCCACTCAAATATCACGGCCCAGATCATTTGGGTATACACCAAACTTCCAGCCCTTCCAGCCTTCTCCAGCTGCAATCCCTTCGTGAGCAAGAACTGCAACAGGAACCCTGAGATTCCAAGGCCAAATAGGAGCCCCCATTCGAGGAGACCCTGGGGTACTAGGATGCCCCCAACGGAAGGGATGGTGAAGAGCCCAATGAGTGAGCAGATTGTAGTCATGGCAGCAAAGTAAGTGACTGAGATGAGTGGATGAGCACGGTGTCCAATTACACGGATGATACTATAGGCACTTGCTGCACCGAGGACGCCGACTAAGGCTACGGCCACAGCCAGAGTTCTCTGGTGGGGAGACACATATGGTGTCTTGACCGGAGCGATTGACACCAGGGTGTTGTGGATCGTCCTCGAATGGAACATAAATGTGGGCCGAGCGATAAGTATAACTCCAACAAACGAGATCAGACCTCCGGCCTTCTCCTGGGTGGTGAAGGGCTCCTTAAGAGAGGGCATGATGGAGCAGACGAAAGACATCATCGTCGGTATGAGGAATGTAATAACTGTTGCATCAGGCAGTGGTAGATACGAGAGCGAATCTACATAACTATTGTCAGCATTCCCCCATAATGCGGCACCTCGAGAAGGCCATCGAACGCACAATACAGTCCAAACACGCCTATAAACCCAGCAGTGCCTCTTGCCACCAACAAGCCCCTGATCTGCCTCTGTCCCAGTGGCATGTGCGGTACCTTGGTCCACCACATCCATATCATACAACACAACCAGGTAATGATCATCCTAGCGAACAGAATCTGTAGTGCGTGGTATCGTTGCCCGCTAGGTAGCGATGTTTCCAGCAAGCGCGTGAGCATTCCCATTATTCCACCGAAGAGCTGGGCCACAGCGAGGAAGAACAGGCCCCGGTTGTCATGAAAGAAGGCACCGCTCCGCGAGCGAACGGGTGCAGGCTCATCACCCACTACACGTGAGTCTGGTGGGACGTCCACGGAGCCATATTGCCGAGCTATTGTTGTTGCTTCCGCGATTTCCTCCTCAGATGTAGCCGCTCCGGACCCAGCTAACAGCCGGGAGATTTCTTGGTCCATCGTGCCTCGTGTCGTCCGAATAAAAAACTAGCATTGATTTATCGGCACATATATAAACTAAGCTAGAAGGAGTATCACACTCACCACCACGAAATTAATGGTATAATAATATTGCAGATATACCGTCAACAATAGTGTTCGAACGGGGGATCCCTCAAAATTAGCTTAGGGAAAGAGTTGCATTTTAACGGCCCAAGCCAGACTAACCCGGCCCTAATTTTTTCCTAGCTAAATAAGAGGAAATATATCAGCGCCAGATGACTCAAGCCAGACAGACCATCAGTTGACTTTATGACACTACCTTTAACATCCCACCAGCATATGTCAAGGGCATGCATGTTTCCCCCACATAAGGATCACAACTTATATGTACTTAGTACCTAAGTACCGGTACCGTCTTTTCTGAATTTTTTATAACCTGGCGCTTCTGCAGAAGGGGGGATCCTCCTACAGACTGTGGTCTTGTGTCTGTACGCGGGGTATAAAGATGCATCCGTAAACCCCACAATTTCTGCTAGCGCCGGGTCATAAAAATTCAGAGAAACACATCACACCATAATCTAATCTACTGAAAGAAGTGCCGACAATATTGGCAACCATTCAGATTCGATGTAATGATGAAACCTTCACTGTGTTGAAGTGAGGTAAAAACAAACATTCATATACCAACCATTTATTGACACATACATACGGAAATGGAACTTTGTAACTGATTGCTTATATGTATATGTATTAATATTAGTCTTGTAGGTGGTTCGATGCAAACAAAATGAAATAAGCAAACAAGTAGATAAATAATCCATCTCCGGTAATTCAATGAAAGGAAAAAAAGAAGCTAGTCAAGATCCATAGCAAACAAACAAAACATCCGTATTAGTATCCAACACCTATTATCACCCTTTGATTATTGACATCGAAATCAATCTCCACATTTCCCTACGTTCTTGATGAGACAATTCGCCACCCAGCATATCCAATCAAGTCCCGGATTTGCTTTATGACCCGCCGCCTCCCCCACTCATCATCGCAATTTGGATAGTCCTCCTATCCCTTTCCCTCTTCAACATCACCATACAACTCGCCAACACCAACCACTCCGGCAAACCCCTCCTGCCCTCTTCCTCCTTCTCATAGATAGTCACCCACCCACCTTGCCCCGCAGGACTAAACCCCAAACATTTTTTACCCTCTTCTTCATCCCTCTGAAAGTCCGCTACAGTGACATACTCGTCTTCTGTCTTCTTAGCCTTCCCCTTCCCGTGGTCGTGCGGGCATACATGTGCCCCAGGTCTTTTTTCATCGGTAATCACAATGTCCGGAATAGCCGGCGCATCCGTGACAACTCTCTGCAGCACCATCCCACTTGCATTCCTCTGCCCAACATACCGCCATTCATACCTATCTCCGTTCCATTCAAACCACCTACTCCTAGTCAGCTTCCCTTTACTCCTCACTATAGTCTCAACCTTCCTATCACCCCCAAAGTCACAGCTAATCACAGGATCATTTCCTGGACCGAAAAAGTATGTGGTATGTACTTCAAATCGGCTTTTCGAATCTGCGGGCTCCTGATGTTCAGCGGAATAAACTGGGGACATGATGCAGCTCCCACTGTTCTTCTTGAACCTTGTCGATGTATATAATGGGAATGTCCTCGTGGAATCAAATATCGGAGTAACGAGCTCGCTGGAGTAGCACCATGGCCATGGACGAAGAGTATTCCCTTTCTGGGAAATGAAGAATTTCGTGCTTGTTGATGATTTTAGATGAGAGACGTCCTCTAGGCTGGCTAGTGAGGTGGTGCTAGGGGAGGTGAAGGGGTTTGGCGTGGGTTCATATGGTGGGGGCCTCTGCTCCGGACCGCCAATTACGGAGTTAGTACCGAAGAGGGTAGCCATGGCCTCCGGTGACTTCTCTGAAGGGAATGACATGGGGCTTTGAATTAACGCGTAGTATAAATGGAGGTATCAGGTCGCAATTTGTGTTATCTGTAGCTGTTATAGCAAAATAAAAATCATCCTTCGCAGGCAGTCCCCCAACCTTAAGTATCCTCTCGTCTCCCAACCGGGAGGCCGACCCGAGAAACAAATCACATCTTTTTGCACAGCCTTATCAGCCTTTATTGTGGATTCATTCTGTTACGGCTCAGTAACGTTTCGCCACGCGGCAGTGTAAGCATCGACAAGGCTTTATAGATCGAGACTAAGGCGTGGAGTTGGGGTACCAATCAGCCTTAGCAACGGTCCGAAGTTAGTCTGGTTGGCACAACAGCCCCGCCTTAGCCCGAAGTGCGGGGAATTACCGTATTGGTATGTGGACGTAGGGCCCTAGAATGACGGCGTCTGGGCCGAAAGCTCCACTCTGGCAGGTCCTCTAGTTCTCACACACTGATACAAAGTGTATATATACGCGATGGAATGAATTATTGTTAACTAGACTTTTGTGGATAGAATGAAATACAGCCCAATTATAGATCATAATCGTGCCAAACAGCAAGCCAATACCAAATTAAACCCGCAAAAAGATACTCCGAACTCCGCACTGCCAGTCTTTCTGAAATGGTTCTCTTAGGCATCATACCGCCGTACTAGCCTCCCGCCTCTCCTTCTCACAAAACACATTCACCTCAAACTTAGTCACTGCCCTGAGATCCCTTCCCCACTTCCATAGAACCCAAGGCAGGGGCACAAACACTAAACTGGTAAAAGCCATCACACTGCCTGCCCAGCCAATAGTCAATTTTTCATACATTGGGATCGTGAAGAGGGGGAAAATAGCTCCTAGAAGCCACTGCATTGTTGTAGTGGCGACAATGGCGGAGGTAAGTGTGTCACCAGAGTATATCTCTTGTATGTATAATGTGAGGCCGAGCTACATGATATGTAATAGTAATAAGTCTTGTGATTCATCCATCACATAGGACGAGAACTCGAGCTGACAGAATAACTTACTATTATGGAGAGTCCAGCAAATCCCAAGGCCACTCCTGATAGGATCGGCAAGAACCAGTGGATTTTTTCTCGTGCACTCCATGCCCACCAGAACAACCCAATAGGAAACATGATACTACCAAGAAGCACCAGCTGAAGCTTCTCCTCGGGCGCAACATTTCCTCCGAGTCCCGACATCACGCGCTTTTGTGCTCGTTGATGAACTGTCAACTCTAGAATAATCAATACCAAGACCGAAACGAGCATCCCGCCCGAAATGCCCAACTCGCTAAATCCACTCTCGATGAGATCGACCTTGTACACCTTTGTGAAAACAAGTGGCACCGAGACTAGGGTCTGGAACATGCACCCAAATACGAAACCAATATAGACACTCGAAATGGTAACGATAGGCTCGAAGAGAAGCATCTTGACCGCACGCACAGTTGTCACTTGAAGTCCATTTTTTATTGTTGCTAACCGGTTCACCTTCCGGATGCTCGGTGCCCGTGCCCTCCGCAACTTCCGCGAAGTGCTTCGCCGTATGTCGGAGATTGCTGCTTGCAGTCCTGGCGTTTGGGGCGGAGATGTTGACAATTCAGTAATTCTAAGGCATTTCTGACGAGTGTATAGGACCCAAGTTTCATGGGTTTCAGACATAAAATATGACAACATGTAAATGACTGCAGAAACGATGAGAGTGAGCCACATTGCCCAAGCCCAATTTCCATAATTTACTGCAAAGCCACCAATTATAGGTCCTATGAAGATGTCAGTGTTATATAGACAAATTATTTCGAACGCACAAAGACCCTACCCAGGTGCGGACCTCCACAGACGCCCAAAACGTAAATCATCGTGGGAAACTTCGTCTTCTCTACTGTCCACATATCCCCAATCATGAAGAATCCAATAGCAACTGCGGGGCTAGCAACCACAGCAGCAAGAAATCTGCACATTAATAATGTGCTCAAATTGGTAGATAGGCCCGCACCCATTGTGAATATGCAAGATAATGGAAGTGCCAGTCCAAAGATCGGTCGGCGCCCAAATATATCACTTAGAATAATGCCTAGTGCAGGACCAAATGCTAGGCCCAGAGTGAATAACATAAATCCAACGATAGTAACAGTGGATGAAACCCCAAAATGTACCGCCAAGGCACTATGTGCGGGTAGATAAACTGCTCCAGCGAAAAGGCTGTGAATTCAATAACTCGAGGTCAGTTGTCGCCATAGGGTAAGTTCTCAGGTCATAGAAGCTTACATTGCAAAAGTATATAATAATGCAATCAAGGTATTATAACATTTTCTTTGCAGGTTCCAATTTTGTGGATTCTCCTGGTCATTTTTCCAACTCGGATCTAGACCTTCCCGGTCTCCACCCGTGCTTGCAGCACCTATTGCGGATGTTGCATGGATACTCCCACCATTATTACTTAGCACTGATACGGGAGAATGATGTATGAATGGGGAATGCATGCTATGTTCCGGTATCTCCAGGCCCTTTGGTGTTTGGGGATATGGATGTTGGCTTGGTGAAGTTCCACAATTTACCGTATGTGATGACCGAATTAGATCTATAGGTGGTAAATATGTCTGAGGTCTTGCTTCATAGTGATTCTTCGGCGGAGCTGATGATAATTGTGCTCCTAATTTAAATCGTTCGAGTCCTGGTATACTCAATGTTTGTGGTACCGGTATAGTATTAATGTTTATCGTGCTTTTAGCATCTGGTGCAGTTCCATAGGCTTTTGGAACTGGTTGAATTGGTGAATCGGCCATCTTGTATTCAGGTCCTATACCTCTCAGGCCCCTATCGACTCTGCTCTCCTTCCGTATAAAAACCTGCCTGAAAGCTTTGAGGCTCGAGGTTCGAGAAGGACCCCCAACTGCCACCTCTATACTACTTCCCTCACTTCGTTTTGAACCACTTCCCCTCCCGAGTCCCGGTAAATGGTATGACCCCTCCAAGTCACCCCCCACCCCATCCTTTGGTGATATCGGACTTGATGCATATCCCGCACATGTTGAGCTGGTTTCATTTTCACTCCCATTTTCACCTGGCAGAGCTATATGATGGTTACTCCACCGCACACTCGACCTCCCACCATTCGATAGTGAAGGCACTATACTTAGTTGTCTTGCTCTCGCATCCGTTGGAGTGTGTATCAAGGTTGAGCTGACTTCCTTTCGCGGAATCTTAAAGGTTGGAGGAGGCGGTCGACCATGTCCAAAACTCCCCAAAACCTCCTGCGTCCATAATTCTGGGGGCAGATCGCCTACTGCGATATCAGAAGAAGCGCTATTCTCACTGGGAGATGTTTTTATGATATCAGAAGATGCCATATATTAATGATATTTTCCTGCTTTACTGTTGAGCAGTATCAACAGTAGATCTCGGCCTTCAATGAAAGAAAAGCAAAGGTAATAAATACTTTGGAGAATAACAAAAAAAAAAAAAAATAGCGTATAAGAATGGGAAAGTTGAATGAGTGTGACAGGTAAAATTGAGTGGAAACCAAAGCCAAATGCGACCACACGTCCAGCGTAGGTATATTGCACGGCGAAAAGATTGCAATTGAACGAGCATTGGCAATCATGCAGTAATATACTGGAGAACCGAAATATAGCCGGATGTCATCCTAGGACACAATCTTTTCAGAATGGGCCATACTGTGCCGCCCACCTCTGTGTTCTATGACTGAGAAACTGAGAACTTTGCGTGGGAATCAGAAAGACTTTGCTTATGCACTACCGATCTCCATTCCCCCACTACCTAGCTGACACACGCCGACCGAGAGGTTCGGTCATATTTATCGGTCACCTCGCGAGAATAAGCGGTGTGAAGAGACTCAAAAGAGTTAGCCATGGCTCGGGATGATTTCCGGGCTTGGCATGAGATAGCCTTGTCGTCAATCCCTAAATAGCAGGAAATACCGGTAGGGATCCGAGGATGCCGTGTTTCAAAACCGGGCAAGAGTATTATACTGCCAACAGACGAGGAGTATACCCAGGTCTTGCTTTACCGATAGCGAATCCCTTAATATACCAAACAACTCAAGCCAAAATTTGCCAGTTCTAGCAATCTAGGTGAATCTGCTTGCTATACCGGATACCGTACCGGATGGGTGCTGGGAAGGGGTTACAGGGATTGTTACAGGGATTATCACAGGTAAATGTAACTGCTATAACGGAATGGTTACAAGTAGTAGAACTGATGGCCCCAAGTTCGTTCTGGTTGTTCTGGTTGTTTCGGCTCCGTTTCGATGCCTTCAGCAAGATTAATTCTAATTCGCTACGGGTTCGCCGGTACGTTAATTGAAGAATCAGATAAGGATTAGTCAAGGTACGTGAAAGTTGAATTTATGTGTCGGGGTACTGATCGGTTAGCAGGTTTACGAACAGCCAGCGAAGAAAAGAAAGTTTCCGTGGGAGACGTCCTCCTCGTCAATGAAATCCCGAAAAGATGTAGAAAAGAGGATAGGGACCCTCTACGAGGGTCTGATCGAGACTAGATAGGGATCACGATACGACGTCTCTATTCAACAGCAATAACGATTGAGGAAATGTTTGCGTTAGCAGGGTATAGCCTCGACCAGAAGGGTTTAGAAGCAGTTTCTACGGTCAAGCATGAAGTGTACAAGGAACTTGTGAGATATCTCAGGGTTGGGGGTCATGAGACCCTTATGGAAGCGAATGCTAGTGATGTCGTTCTGTTCATTATCGTTCCGATCATCGACGAGTTTATGCAGCGAACCGGTCGCGATACTGTGCAATTATTCCGAGAAAAGCAGATCATAACTGAGGATGGTAAGTACGAGGAATTTGTTGTTATTGATGGGATCCAGGTTATTGAGGAAAGGTATATTTTAATTATTGAGGCAAAGAGGGAATTATTAGGTACCGCGATGGGTCAGTGTCTATTGGCGATGAAGGATATGAGTGACAGCAATCACGGAGGTGTTGTATATGGGTTTGTGACCACCGGTGATAGTTGGAGGATGTTACGTTATGATACTAGTGAGGGAAGTTTTCTGGTCACAAACAAGATCGAGGCAGTATTTGATACGATGGGCAGGGAAAAAGAGAGATGGATGAGCTCGTTCTCGGTTATAGTGGATTGTCTGTATGCGTTGAGTAACGGAGAGAAGGATCTGGTTGCCGAGTAGGGAGGTATAGGTATGTGTTGGTGGTTTCACGTTTGTTTATTTTTATATTTTTGTAAATAATAGGGATTGTTTATTTCATGTCAATGTTTATTTTATTTTTTAATTGTTCCCGAGATTATTTTATGTTTGCATTAGGATTTATTTAATCCGTATTATCTCGAGAAATTCTCTCTTGAGCATAACCCTCCACCACTCTGTATGCTTTAGCGAGTGTGTTCGCGCTAAGGCAAAAGGCAACATTTTGAGCAAACAACAATAATCAACTTCATCGAAGGCAGAAGATGTAGATAGAAAACTCAAATCCCACAATGAAGCTCATCCATTTAGTTCTATGCTTAAGCCTTTTTTCTATATTATGTTCGGGGGCACCACCAAGACACAGACGAGTTTTGCAGCCTACATCAGTATCTGATACCAATATCCTACAGCACCTACCTGGTACTCGAAAGTCGATCCCTCATACGCTACGAGCAAAAGCCAACCGAGGCCTGGACCTAAGCCTAAGAGTTTGGAAAATCGAGTATATAAGGTTCGAGGCCTATTCAAAGAGTAAAACGCAGCTACTCAAGAGAGAAAAAGCTAGAAGTCTTAATGTTTCTTATACATCATCGACTTCCAAAGGACGGTGATGAGGATGATGGAATAGAATATCGTTGTCTTATACAAACTGAAGCTAGTCAATGGTTTAAGATTTCCCAAAGGGCAATTGAGCTTCGGATCAAGGGCATTCCAGCTTCAGATTTTGTTATTAGCGATTGGGGATCCATTTGTCTAGCACCTACTGATCTGGCATTAGAATTATCCCGGCTGGCTGGAATGGAGTGGTTGAAAGTTTCTAGGTCAATAACTAATGCTGGATCAGTAGGTGCTGGACAAATGGATCCCCAATCGCTAATAACAAAATCTGAAGCTGGAATGTCCTTGATCCGAAGCTCAATTGCCCTTTGGGAAATCTTAAACCATTGACTAGCTTCAGTTTGTGTAAGACAACGATATTCTATTCCATCATCCTCATCACCATCCTTTGGAAGTCGACGATGTATAAGAAACATTAAGGCTTCTAGCTTTTTCTCTCTTGAGTAGCTGCGTTTCACTCTTTGAATAGGCCTCGAACCTTATATACTCGATTTTCCAAACTCTTAGGCTTAGGTCCAGGCCTCGGTTGGCTTTTGCTCGTAGCGTATGAGGGATCGACTTTCGAGTACCAGGTAGGTGCTGTAGGATATTGGTATCAGATACTGATGTAGGCTGCAAAACTCGACTGTGTCTTGGTGGTGCCCCCGAACATAATATACAAAAGGGCTTAAGCATAGAACTAAATGGATGAGCTTCATTGTGGGATTTGAGTTTTCTATCTACATCTTCTGCCTTCGATGAGGTTGATAATTGTTGTTTGCTCAATATGTCGGTATGCGGTCCTTTGCCTTCTTGAGCATAACCCGCATGCTCTAGTCGAGATAATACGGTAGTTACGGATAGTTTAGTTTATTTTATTTAGTTTGTACCTACCATAGGTGGCGCTGGCACCCGAGTTGTGTAAATACCTACCGGTACCCGGGGATGGTCATGTGTGCATGTACTTATTTACATACATACATATATACACATTCGCGATTGCAGGTTTGACACAGAACCCGTCGCTCACATTGGTTCTTGAGGCTGAAGCATAGGAGGCTATAAACAGTCCTGTGCGTAACGATAGCGCCTTAAGCTTAAGAATTATATCTCCATCATGTATTCTTCCCCCAAGTATTCCTAGAACTCAAGTTTTGTAATTACATATCCTTGCACGAGTGACTACAACATAGAACTTCCGATTTACATTCGAGATAAAGCTAAGTAACAAGGATTGCACAATTGAACATGGGAGGAGATTACACCAGCAATCCCAACAAATAGGAAAGGCTCGGGATATTCAAACCAAAAGGCCATCCCGTACATATACATCCATTATCCTCTCCATCAAGCCCCACCACATCGCAAAAATTCCCTGTACAGCTTCAATTGTGAAGGGCCCCATGCATCCTAGTTTGGTTGGCACCATGCACCCTAGCTGTTAGTCGAGTAACCACCTTCCACTCCATATTGCTCAACTCATTGCAAATGAGGTATCTAGCCCTCCCATTTGACATACTCCTGTCCCCAGATTTCGTGACTGAGGTAGCTCCTCTGAGGAGGCCTGAACCCCATCTATTGCCAGTTCTGAGGTGCCTCTTCAAGGCTACTTTTCTCCACTCGCTCTCATCTGGTATCTCATTATCGTCTTCCATAGTCATAACAGCATCGTTTCCCATCCTCATAACTTCCATCCTTCGGATTCTCTCTCCCATCTTGTCCGCTTTCCGGGCTTCCTCATCCGCCACAGCCTTTTGCCGAAAGTATCTCCTCCATTCAACCCGCTTCCTCTCCTCCCATGCAATTTCCCTTTCAAACTCCCTCCTCCTCTTCTCCCTTTGCCATCGCTCCTGGTCTCTCGCTTCTCGCCGCTCCCGCTCCAAGCGAATAAGATTCCGTTCATTTACCCGATGGTGGTCGTCTTTTCCTCCTGTTTTCCATGCGGCCTCCGCAGCCATCCGATCCTCCTCATTTGCCTGCGCAGTCCATGCCTTGAGATCGTTGATTTGGGAAATTGTGAGTGGGCTAGTAGCATACATGGTATACCACCCATCTTCGGGACGAGAATACTGATTCAGGCTTATGAGAAATGCTCAATAACACTGATGTAGAATAACTTACTGAGTTCCAGAGATATGCTTCCTCTCCTAGAAGTTTTGTGATATTTTTATCGAAAATGTCCCACCTTATTCCATCGGATGGGATCGAATATTCATTCAATCGTACGCTTCTTGGTATTGGTAGAGAGTCAATGTGCAACTTGAGCTCCAACTCTTCCGCAAGTCTCTCACTCGTTCGCTCATGCCTGGCGCTGGGAGACATTGAGGTTTGGTACGTATGCAGTGGTTCGGAGTGGATCATGGCCCTGGGGGGAACAGTAAATGAGGAGTTTTTCAATTCCATTTATAACCAAGGAAGACTCACATCGCACTCGAGAGCCTCAGCGGTTTTGTAGGAAGGATGTATGATTCTGACCCGATGTTGCCGTTTGCCGCTGTTGTGAAATTAGGATGAGAGCACTAGCAGTTCAAGCTGTCTATAAATGTGCAGCAGTAGAAGGAAGACCTCTAGATTCCCAGGCTTTGCAATTGACGAAGTGAAGACAAGCAATAAGCTGACAGATCTGTACTAGAATCAAAGCTGAGTTGGAGGAGAGGTTATATGCGACAGGAGCCCATCCAGTTGCACGTCAACTTTTATACACGGTGCATGGCTCGTTCCACTACACACACTTTTGCTAATCTTCGATTTACCCAGCTCAAGCGTGAATATCCCCTTGTACTTCTGATAAAAGCAAGTCATAAAGTACCAGTGCATATCAGTAATCTCAATGGTCAATTCAAATTAGGCCAGTTCATAGCTTATAGCCCTTTTATACTCCATTACCACTCAAGACTTCAAGGGTATGATAGATATCGAGTTGGACCGTACCTGGTTGAAAATGTGTTCACGTTCTAGACCTATCGTAGTCCCAACAATCCTGGCCACTAGGTATGTAAGTACGGTACCTCATACCTTAGCTACGTATACATGCCTATACCTTTGCTTTTTTTGTCCATAGGCAATATAATTCATGGGTGGTCCAAAAAAATATTGAGTGCTTAGTAGGGATAGTCTGCGGCCCTGGGTGTTGTGCGCCAGCCTTATACCACTTGCAAGTGGGTGGGGAAAGGGACCAATAAGAAGCTCTGCCCTATATCGACGGTGATAACTTTGAGCGCATCAACATGAACGCCTCGGGAATATACGTTTGCTTGCATCGAACAACAAATAACCCGACCCGACACTGACATCGCTGGTAAGAACCTTTAACCCAATAACCATTTAGGCTTGCTCGACCGTCTTTCGTTGAGTGATTAGGTATTCATACTTTCTCAAGCTATACTGACCCGATATTATCACCCAAACTTGAAATCCTACGCTTGTGCCAATTTCCGGATTCGATGCCACTATACTTCTGACGGAGAGATCGCTTGTTTCCGCATGCCTTTTTATCCCGGTGGTCGTTTATATATATTGCGTTTGGCTCGACGGTCAAGCTAGATTGGAGGAAATCATTAGCACACAGTTCTATACGAACAATATAGAAAAGGTTTCTCACACACTAGGTACTTATGTGAAATCAATCCCTATGTGATTGTCAAAGTAGTGAAAGCTGGTCAGTCTTTCCCCATAACTACTGCCGTCTGAGCATGAGTCCTCAATTCGCAGTGTCGTAAACTATCTCCACTGCTTAGCCTTTCTACTCCTGCAAGTCAACAAATGTTAGTTAATCAGTTTCATCTCTATACTCTGCACAGTGTTAGCTGGTTTGTACACACGTATAGCCGGTACACTGCATTTATGTACCTTCATTTCGTTTTCTAGGCAGCACTAGGGCTAGAGACCCTTTCTCAGAGTAGTAACGGTAGGTAAAATCGTCCATTACCTGGGAAATGTGACCTTCAGCCCCGTATTGGCGTAATCATAAGTTTTTACATTACCTAGATTGCATTCACCCGAAAGGAAAGTGGCAGGAACCCAACAGTGGAGGGGTCAAAAAAGTAGTTTGATGTATTTTGTATACATTAATTTGCGATGATATGGTACCTGCATTTGCAATTTAACCAAGTCTCGTGACCACCTGGGAATGAGGCTATTTAGCTTATCTCAAAAATACTATGTAGGTTAGCGGGACCCGCTGGCTTCCATCAGACTGTCGAATTGGCACATAATATAGTCTAATTAAATATTGAGCGCAGGAATTCCCCACAAGCACTACCTTAACAGTACAGGAACTAAAAAAACTTCGAGAGATCAATCATTAAGCACCAAATTCAAGTCTAACTTGAAGCTAGATGTTAGAGAAAGAAGATTCCAAGTGGAAAGTCTCAAGGTTTCTTACACATCTCCAAATAATCAACTGGAGCTGTGAGTGGTATTGTGGAATAAATTCAATGTTGAGGACCCTCTCAAGACAAGTTAAGGCCTAGGGATATAACTCAATTCCTACCACTGACTCTCCCCTCCCCAAATGATTACATAGAGATTATATTTCCAAACATGGGGTTCTGATAGTTTTCAGCAACCGTTCCGCATGAGTCGTTTTGACGACACCGTAGCAGTTTTAATTGGGTCACGTCCTCCATAACACCGTTTCTTAGCACATTGGGCCCTCTGTTAATTAGTATTAAACTCTAGGAAACCTTGACTCTTGCATTTTCTCAAGGATTTTGTTAACATTCCCTTTATGCAACTAAAAATATATTACTTTATAAAATCGTTCTATTACCCAGAGGCCTCGCTTTCGAAATTTTTCCAAATAAATAACCCTACCTCGGGTCCAGCTCCATAACAACTCTCTAACCATAAGCATTCTTTACTTGGTCCAAGAAACTACTATGCTAACTTGTCTACTTAGTACATGTCATTTATGTACATGTGACCAGCGATTGTAAGAATTCTAACTAAATTGGCCGTCTGTGTATGGCGTACGGGGAATTCATAAGGCTTAACATGAAGACACAAAAGTAAAAATATTCCAGATAAAGACTAGTGCGAATACTTGCGATGAATTAGTCTTCGTTGGAGTCAATCTTGCCGCTAGGGAATCAGCTACAGATTCTTAAAGGAATGCTTAAGGTCCCCCCTGGGAGAGAGGATTATTGACGAAGTGGTTGAGAACTTGGTAGAAGGGAAGATCCCAGAAGCATGGCAGAGATCAAAGTAGTCTTCAGGAAAAGATCACAACAGGACGAAGGGCCATGGGAAGCTAGGCGAGAAAGTGTTAGCGAACCGACCACAGAAAGCGGGCTTATTTCACGAAGCCAATTTGGTTCAGTAAAGGGATGGTCTGACAACCGAAGCGGTCTAGCTAGCGTGAATAAGGCCCAGAAGTGTTTGGGAAATGAGGAAGCGGCAGCCTGGGGGTTTGGGGATATGAAGGGAGGGTTCCAGAATGTGATAGAGGAGGAGGTGACCGCGGAGTTAGAAAAGTCGGAGGAAGGAAGGAAGTGGATCCCTTATGTCCGGGATTTCTTTAGGACTAGGGAGTTCACTATTGAGTGGGATTCGAAGGGGAGAGGGGAAAGGAAAACAAACATTGGTACGTCACAAGGGTCACCTTTATCACCAGTGATATTTTTGATTTCGATGGCACCAATTTTGAGGAAGATGCAGGAGACAGTCAGAGGAGAATACAATTATTGAACCTAGAAGCCATGTAAGATATTTATTAGTGATGTTACAGAAGATTAGGTGGTGGATTATAAACTCGCTTTACTAGGCCGGGACGGTGCTGGAAGACTCTCTGAGCTAGTGGCTTTCCATACCGAGTTTTGGACCAGTGGAGGAAGTCTCCCTCCAGAAACCGCCTGGACATTTGCAGCTAATATTCAGGGACAGCATGTAGAGGCTTCCTTGATGGCATTATGGATAATTACAGTACATTTCAATCTCAGACGTTCATATAACAATGAGCACGGGCATGTTTCGTGAAAGCCTGAAACCCGCATACGTCATTCACATCGCATATGTATGTGATAGCGCTACCAAGGTACCGAATAACTCGATCTCTAGGATCATGTATCGGAGCACCTACATACATGTAACCATTAACCAGACTAGTAAGAATAAAAGGCCGCTACTCTTAAGGAACAAAACTCTAACATGCCGGGCATAAAGAGAAATATTTGCGATAGTGCCAACAAGACTAATCAACTGTAAGAGGTTCAAGAAATGAAACATCCTCACAGACATCCTTCCAATCCTCTTCTTCCACCTTTAATAAATCAAGATTAACTGAAGACCCAATATCATCTATTGCTGGTACAGGCGCCCAATTAAGAGCCAACAATGATAATTCCAGGTTGGAATTGTTATTAGCACAATGATTGATAACTTCCATCCATAGAATATCATAGGTCTTCTCATGCTCGTCATTCCAGGTTGTCAGTACATGACGGTTATGCTTATGCAATGCTGTCTGAACCCATTGAATGACTTCCAATGGGAGGTATGAATCCAAATCTATATTACTATTAGAACAAAAAATAGTATATATATGTGAGTATACTATACATACTATACTCAGTTAAATCGGACTGAAGTTGAGTTAGATTTTCTGGTTCAACTGGATAACCATAAAGCTGAACACCAGCTGGTAGATGGTAGTACATCATCCATGGGCGTCCAGTAGGGTGTTTAGGACGCTTTGCTTGTCATCGAATTTTGTGATTATTCCAGAAATTTACAAAATCAAAAATTTCCTTACTTTAAAGCTTCATGTATAAAGCTTGAATACAAAGAGTACCTTGCATAGATCCGGAAAAATTTCCTTGATCTCTCAAAGACGCAAAATAGATCTATAAGTATGATATTAGATTAGCAATATCCCCGATCTATGGTAGGTAGCGAACTCTAGAAAAGGTAGTACGATTAGACTTGTTGGAATATACTCGGTGAGCATATAAGCTCGGTAAACACATAAGCGCATACATGTGCACTCATGTGAAGAAGAAGGGTATCGTGTATATAAACATTCTATTTTCTCACTATCTAGACTAAGTAGCGAATGATTATTGTGTTAGGATATATATACCTGCCATTTATTTGCTTGACCTTTAGATAGTTGTGCCCACGAAGATTCTATATGGACAGTTGTAGTAGAAGTACCATATATAAAAGCTTCCTGAGCAGGAATATTTAGGTCTCACTGTTGATATAATTGCCAGTGTATATTCATAATTAATCCAGTCTTTGAACCACGGTCTGCTCGCAAATATTGAGGATATAGATGTAGAAGATCAACTGCTGTTAAGTACATTTTGGCGGCATTGAGAGTGGTAACTGCAGAAGCTCCAACATAAATCTATAGAATATATCGAGAATATACTCAATTGATCTATAAATTTCAATTCCATATTGTTTAAGCTTCATATGTCCATTTATACACCACATATAGTTTGGTCCTGGTACTGTATAGGTTCCTCTCGTTCGGTATATATCAGAAGTATGAAGTGCTAAACCCCATCGATCAACTTCTTTTAAAACAGTAAACATCTAATCCCTATATATTTAGTTAGATATATAGTTAAGAATAAGACTTTATCAAGCATACCTAGCAATTAAATAACCGTGTCGTCTTAAATGTTCATAAATATACTGTCAGCTATATTGTACAATAACACCCGTAGCTAGCTCTTGTTCCAAGATTGTTCTTATCTTCTCTTAATCACTGATGAAATTACCTGAAATTGTTTGTTTTGTATGTCCTAATGCTAAATATAAATACTTAAGGCATTTAGTATCAAGTTGGTGATATCCTTCTTGTTGTAATACTAAGAGAATTTCGAAAACTCCCACTCAGCTAATCAATGCTTTAATGTATGTGCACTCGTATAGCACTGAAATTCCTAAATTAATATATGAAGCACTTCAACTAGAGAAGAAAGGCTTTAGATATTATATATATAGAGCCTGAGCCTGGCCCTACTCCACCGAACCATTCCATCATGATCCCACTTCAACTCCACCCTGCACATCCCTCTGCGAGAGGTAGTGCAACTAGACTACCTCCACATATGCCTCCCACAATCCCAGTGGTTCCTTCATCTGAACTGTCTACAAAGTAGTTGTCATCGCTCTTGATCTAATAATTAGCTGCGGAACGCTGATATAGCGATACTGCACCTAACTTGGACGACACAATTTTTGCGCGGTCTTGTCACATCACATTGGGTATATTGGGTATATTGCGGGTTATATGTATTTGCATGGCCTTGTTACATTGGGTATATTGTGGGGTTATGGATTTTTGCGGTCTTGTTACATCAGGTATATTACGGGTTATGTATTTCTGTGGTCCTTGTTACATTGGGTACATTGCTGCACGGCCTTGCTACATTTATGCTTGTTGCGGCACATGTTTGCGCGGCGGTAGTATATTGGGTATATCTGTATCTGGCCTGGCATGCAAAAGGCATTGAGCGATCGCGAGTTATGCTTATTGCAGCCTGAGGGTTAGGGGTTTGTTATGTTGGGAATATTGGTATTGGGATATGAGGATATTCTTGTATCTAGATTGAGAGGTCAGAACCCAAGTTCTACTCCTTAAAGTCGATAAACCTCTTGCCTCTATTCTTGCTCGCTAAAGCTATTCTTGCCTGCAAAGCTTGTCGTGCTCGCTCTAAGCACGTCTTGCGGGCCCAGATCTTAGGTCGAACTCGTAACACATGCTTACGATCCGCCCTTAACAGTAATCAGGGTTAATCTTGATATTAGAGGTGGAAGAAGAGGATTGGAAGGATGTTCGTTAGGATGTTTCATTTCTTGAACCTCTTACAGTTGATTAGTCTAGTTGGCACTCTGTCGCACGCATTTCTCTTTTTGTACAGTATGGATGTTAAATTTGCTTCTTAGGGTAGCGGGCATTTATGGTTACTAGTCAGGTTAATGGTTACATATATATGTAGGTACTCCCATGTAGTCTATGTACTACTGTAGTTGGCTCCGACGTAGCGCTGCTGCAACTCGAAATTTGACTTTGGCCAGGGGGGGATGGTTTGCAGTGGACCTGGAAGAAAGGACGGAAGGGTATCGGGGCCTAGGGAAGGTAGCTAAGGATGGGACGGAGAGTTGCAGGAATTAGAGGAGCCTTAGAAGTAGCCCGAAGAGAGGAAAAGGTCCTAGTCATGACGGATTCACAGGCGACATGTCGACACTTCTTGCAATTGCGGCAGCGGGCAAGTCTGGGGATGCTACATGTACAGTAGGACCGAAGATCTGATAGATTGGCCAAGCAGGGAGTGCCGGGAAAACTGGTGAATAAGACTCCTTGTCTGTTTTTCATCAGATACGGACAAGCATCCCATACCCCGGTATTGCTTTAACTATGTTTGTAAAATATTTGCAAAATAGAAGAGTACGTACCGATCGTTTTTAGAGATAATTTAATGGAAGCGTCTATAAATGTCCCACAGCCCCGCGATATTATGGTAAGAATCAAATCGTGAAGTCCATATATTTTCTTTCTGCCGTGGCAGTAGTTTCCAAATGCAGTATTTCTCTATCTTATACTTCCTCCTCTCTGCCGCCTTTTATAAGGCCGTGGAAGCTAATTCTCGTACTTCCCCACCTCGTGGAGCTCTTGTGGTTTCTAAGAATGCATATCCTGGACAGTTCTCGACTGTGAGTATTTCTCTCTAGTTCTGGCCTGCGGCTATATCTGTGTACTGAGAATTTTAGATCCAAGCTGCTTTGAATGCTCTTTCCGTAACTTCCACCGCAGCCCAGGTTATCTTCATCTACCCAGGGACGTACAATGAGCAAGTGTATATCGCACCCCGTGCCGCTCAATTGACCATCTATGGATACACGACGGACACCTCCTCTTACACTTCCAACTCTGTGACCATCAGTTATGGAAGGAGCCAGGATAATACCCCCAAAAATGATGAAACCGGAACTGTCCGTGCTTGGGCAAAGGGGTTGAAAATCTATAATGTCAACATCGTCAACAGCAGAGGTTAGGGGACTTCAGTTGATCAAACATGTAAGATATCATCTGTGCTGACTTCTGTGTGAGGTTTACTAGGAATTGGTTCCCAGGCAGTGGCTCTATCTGCTCAGGCCGACAAGCAGGGATACTATGGTGTGAAGCTCCAGGGCTACCAAGACACTCTTCTTGCACAGAATGGCAAACAAATCTATGCTAAGAGCTACATTGATGGTGCTGTGTATGTTTGTCAAGCTCAGCTGCCGAAAGCACTGTCTCCAGAAATTTTTTTCTAACCGTAGTGCAAAATAGCGACTTCGTCTTCGGCCAAAAAGCTAGAGTTTGGTTCCACATTATTGATATCCGGATTAAGGGACGCGGCTGGGTTACAGCCAATGGTAAGTTGGTCCGATAAGAACCTTTTACGTTCTATGATCACTAATATTACCTATCGAATCCTCACAGGCAGGGACTCGGACTCAAACAACTCCTACTACCTCTTCAATCAATGTAATATTGACCGGGCATCCGGCGAAAGCCTCGCGGCCCAATCTAGCTTCCTCGGCCGCCCATGGAGGAGCTACTCCCGCGTCGTCTTCCAAAATACCTACATGTCCAATATTATAAACAGTCTTGGTTGGGATACCTGGCCCAATTTCACCCCATCGACTAAGAAGCTCTTCTACCGCGAATACGGTAACTGGGGTCCCGGAGCTACTGGAAATAGGGCGCGCTTTGCTGGCAAATTGTCGCATGCAGTTGCAATTACGTCGATTCTCGGCAGTGATTACACCAGCTGGGCCGACACCAGTTACCTGTACTAAGCTGATGCCGGCTCCAAGGCTTCAATCAGACTAGTTTTGGAGCTTAGGAGGAACATGTAACATTTGTACTTATTCGGGATCCAAAATGGATACGGGGTTTTCTCCAGGTACTATATATATTAATATTGTTAATATCTGTTAATATCTAAGAATCCGACCATTGGGCCACAATACAGTTTTCCTGAAGCGGAGCCACCTAGTCTAGGTACAACTGTGTATATTCAGGTTGAGTATGAAACTTCCTCTAGCTACTTTATATCTATGTATCTATCCATGCCTAGCTCATAGGTGCTCAGGTGCACGCCGAGCAAGATCCTCTCAAACCCTGGTTACCCTGAACTAGTAAAAGTCTTGGCCACAGTAACATATACATATAGCTACAGTGGCAGCACTTGTAGTGATATCACAGTCGCAATGGGCCTCAACGCTTTGCAATCCTATACGCTCTGCAATTCTCAATACTTTGCTTTGAGCAATGTCGGCTGCAGAAGAAAATAGCAGCATCAGGTTCATTCCCTAGGTAGGCTATGTTCCATCACCAAGCGCACTCGAAGCATGCGCTTCTACACGTAGTCAATTTGAAGAGCATTTGCATATAATAAACAATAAATCTCGGTTAACCTTTGTAAGGTAATTGCTGAATATCTAAGTCAAGTACGCTGTAGATAATAATATAGAGAAGATACTGGAACGTTAAACCATACCCTTCAGGTCAAATATTGAAGGCTCCGGCGGGGGATTTACAGGCAGTTGTACTACGGCGGAGGCGGAAGTCATTAAATGAATATGCTGAGCAATGATGCACTCTATTTATTGCTGGCAAGAACTATAATGGAAAACGAGTAATTCTAGAGCATGACGTATTTGACGTTATTGTACATATTCACGATGCCTTACTCCATGCAAGGAAGAAACCTATGCTCCCATCAACGGGAGGTATCACGGAATTAATCCGAATGAGGTGAGGATTTTAACCAACTTATTCTATATTTATAAGGATTCAGCGGGCCAGTCCTGTATAAAAAATAATAAATTCGATTTCTCAATAAATTCCTGAAAAGCCTAGCAATTCCAGGCCATTCCAGTATACTCCGAATTCCGCAACGGCCTTGAACATTTTTATACAGTATATATAGGCAACTTGCAAGTTTCCTAGCACATATACGTATGTATTGAGGGTAATAGCACGCGAAAGATCTGAAATCATAAAAACTTGAGGTAGGAAAGAGCGTATCACCTACTTAAGCAACTGCTTAGATACCTAATAGCCGCGTGACCCATAGCACGTGCCATTACACTTAAGTGCTCGAGTTTTAAACACAACATTTTTTTGGATGCGATGCATTCTACAAATAAATTCATGTAAAATCCAACAGTCTACCAATTCAGCTGGAATCTAAAACTGAGCTTGCTGGTATAGGCATTTTAAATAAAAGTATGTATATCCACGATCTTTAGATCAATTATTCAATTGAATAATTGTCTTTGGCTTCCGGGGGATACCATTTGTTTAAAAGTATGCTCATATTTCAAGTTTGTATCACAAGTTCTTCGGGATCTAAATCACATGTTGCTTTGATTCCATCTGCATCTATACAAACTATATGATCCTCATATTCTACAAGACAATGAGACATCAAAATTATATGAATATACCTCAGCAGTGCTTGTTCATACACCGTAAAATACACAGTTTACAATATGCTATATATACACATACATAATTAGGTTAGGCATTTTCTGATCTTACCTACTCAAGTGGAGCACTAAGTATTATAGGCTCCACCAGGTGCTATCATCATGGCTATATCAACCAACAATAAACCCATGAACTATATATCTTTACTCTCTAAAATAGGAGACCAAGCCATAAGTGTGAGCCCAACATGGTAGAGTTGTTCCTGGGGGCTCTAGAAGCATGTGGGCTGTTCCCTACTGGATAAGTTTATATAGTATGGTATGTGTGTGTATTAAGTACATATGGCTCTGGGCCTGACAGTTTGTCAAGCTTTAAAACCAGTTAAAACCCCACCTCACAGTTTTAGACAAAATTACAGATCGCGCTTCTGCGTCGATTCCCTAACAACTACGTTACTCGTTATCTAAGCAACTAGCCTTTGACAATGAAGGGCCTGGATCTCTTGGAGTCTCGTGACGAGCACGAGAGCACGCTTTTTTTCCTGCCAAGGAGAGAATTAGCTATGCGTCAGAGACACGTAACACACGTGCTCCTTGCCTGTATCCTTATAGCATCTTGGTACTGCCAAACTCCTTTCCCATCAAAGGCCTCACTTCCCGTTCGCAAAGATACTGAATGTCTGGAGACAACATAGATTACACCGCAATGGGCTGTGCAGTGAGGAACACAATACTACTTTTCATTTAATGCCTCAATTGAGATTTTTGATTAGATCGATTCCATATCTGTGTCATCCATCTAACGATATCTATGCGAGCGTACGTATATGTATACACTCTCACGCCACATTCATATACAAACATAACAGCATATGTCCCTGTTATGTATATTTTCGTACAGTACAACACCAGCCACCAGTACGAGCTCGACGCCTGATGACAGGTTACTTACTCTACATTAGTACTACAAACAGCGAGCACTTTTGAGTCCTCGGCCCTTTCGCTTATGCCGCTTGTATATCACCTGACAAGGCACCCAGCCCCTACGTACTGTACCTATCCTCAAGTTATGGACGTGCATATCCAATATACGCGGTTTACTACAAAGGTATCGCAAACCCAAGATGAGAGTACGTCAGTATAGGTCACAGTTTTGAGCTGCTGATTCCTTAACTAGAGTATTTAAGAACCAGTTGTATGTTCTGTCTATTTACTTATATAGGTATATCTGAGTCGAAGCTAGGCAGTTGCCTTGAGTCAATAGGAGATAGGAATTCACAAACCTAATCTGGTTGACCGTGGACTAGATATTTCAGCGCTTATATTGGACTACTCTCATCGCCTACTAACCAAAAGTAGTATGCTTTGAAAATTGAAATGTGTAGCAATAGTCTGTGATTACCAACCCCTCTCAACCCACTTGCAAATAATTAGTCTTGAGATTTTAGGTTTGAAACCTAATTTATTCTGTAGCACAAGTGTGTGAAGGATAGCACTAGCTAGCCTATTGGGTCTTGGCGATCTCGGCTATCATTGAGGCTCTCTTTCAGTTTTTTCTTCTTTTCTGAGAGTGGAGATTATGGGTGAATGAGAATCTCTTCACAGACAAGGACAAGCTCTTCTCTTCTGTGATACACAAGTGCCTGTTTCTACAGGTTATGAGCTCTCTACTCTATCCACACCAACATGGAAAAAAGAATAGCAACACCTCCGCCTAAGCAATCTTATGATACTTTAGAGATACCTAACATTCAGCAAATACCCCTATCACCTCCGACAAGAGAACGAAATAGATCAAGAAGCCCTACCAGAAACCTTGGTCGTTCAAACCCTCTAGATTACCGTAGATGACATAACTACCCCCTCGATGAAACCCCTCCACCGACAAGAAGAAGGCCTTCAACACCATATAACTTCGACTAATATGATACTTACCAGTCAATGTTTGATACCCGTGCTCCTGCACCAAGAAAAATAATAAAACTTGGAGACTCCAACTACGATACATGGGTTAAAGATATAGAATTCGTACTAAGAAGACTTCATATTTGGGAAATTATCGAAGACGCTACTCCTACACTAGAAGAGAGAAGCCACCAATGGGATGATTGAAACCTATTAGCTCTATCAGAAATACACCTAGCCTACGAACCCGAACAACAGAAAATCATTAGAGGGAAGAAACTGGCAAAGGAAGCCTGGAATGCTCTAAAGAATGAGAACAAAACCAGGACATTCATTGAGATAAAACAAATGAGTGAAGAATTCAACAAGATATTAAAACTGATATCTGAAACCTGCAAACAATAGATACATTGGGTAAAAGATGCAGCAAACAATCTAGCATCATTTGGCAGACCTGTGGATACAGAAGATATAGCCTACAAACTACTTAGCGGTCTCCCGGATGAATACCGTCCTCTTCAAACAGCTCTAATGGCAATGAGAACAGATACACACCGACTAGATGTATCACAGGTGTCATCAGCCATCCTATCAGAAGAACGTTCAACAAAACCCACACAGGAAAGTCCCATATATCCACAATACACCCCGCATCCCTACCATCAGGTGTACTCAATGACAACACCATAGAACCAACCAAAAATACCCCAACTTATGTATCCACATCCCTCTAACCAGAAATACATCATATTAACAACTACACCGCATATACCGCTATAACACAAGATAACCCAAGCTCCTTCTCCCCAAGCTTCTTCTCCCCACACCCATTATTCCCCTCCCCACCACAACACAACTCACAAGACCTCACTCCACAATTCGAATACAACTACACAACGGGGAACACAAATATGGAGAATGTAGAAGATGGTCCTAGGGACTGGATGCTTGACTCTGGATGCTCAAATCACTACACAAAATGGACGAAATGCTATAGAGAATTCACTATACCCAAAAAGCCAATAAAAGTCAGTACAGGTGGAGGAGCTATTACTGGATACGCTACAGGGATCGTTCCTCTCCATATAGAAGCTGGTAAGACAGATATACATAATGTCATATATACACCTGACCTCAATACAAACTGCAACATGTTATCGATAACCTTACTTGACACACAAGGGTATTCTACATTAATGGAAAAAGGACGAGCCTATATTACCAGGCGATCTAATAATACCTTATAGGCTACAGGAACAATTAGACCAGATATTGGACTCTATTTCCTTGACCAAATACTAGATATAACAGCATTCGCATTGATGGAAAACCTTTACGAAGATACGCAAGTACTCGAAACATGGCATAAACGATTAGGTCATCTAAGTGAACGAGGCATAAAGCAACTCCAACAGATATCTGACGGAATAAAAATAGGATCCCCCCCCTCTTATACTTTGAATACTGATTGTATTGAATGCCTAAAAGCTAGGCAACATAAAAACCTTTCCCATGCTCAGTCGCATGGGGCCACCAAAAAACTGGGTCTAATACATATAGACACATGTAGACCGATGAAGGTACCATCAATCACAAATGGGCAGAACGTTTATTTCGTAGTATTCGTAGACGACAAAACAAAAATGAAATGGGTATATGCGATGGAGAAGAAGGACCAAATTGTCGATACAGCACAACATTTTACCGTCCATGCAGAAAGAGAATGTGGTGAAAAGGTTGGAGCATTCCAGATGGATAATGCTGGAGAACTCATTGGCATCAAATTCACTAGCTGGTACAATGCAATGGGAATTGTGTGCCGTATAACACAACCTTACACACCAGATATGAATGGCGCCGCGGAATGAGCAATACGCCAAATAGTCGAAGACGCTTCTGTATTACTATAGGGTGCAAAACTAGGTATTCGTTTTTGGGAAGAAGCTGTAAATACTGCAGTATACCTAATGAACAGAAAACCACACGCCGCTACCGACAAAACTCCATACGAACTATGGACTGGCAGAAAACCTTCATTAGGGCACTTGAAAATATTCGGATGTAGAGCATATGGACTTGTCCCTAGCAAAATAAGGTCAAAATGGGAATCTTACGGAAACGAATACCTCTTCATGGGATACTATGAAACAGATAACCTATTCCAACTATATGACCTACAAGACAAAAAGTTCATAAAACGACGAGATGTGGTATTCTATGAAACCATAGTCAGCCATTACGAATTCTCAAGCGACAGACTACCGACTGGCACTGGCATAAATGGCAACCCTATTGTCAACAACTCAGAAGATCAGGTAGAAATAGATATACTTCAACCAACACTATTAATGGTGAATATAAGTACAATCTCCCAACTTATACAAATCCCTGAACAAATACCTATCCCTAAAAGCTACAACGCTGCACTAAAATCCCCAAGAGCAGATGATTGGAAACAAGCAATAAAGAAAGAGATAGATACCCTCACGAAAAACGAAACCTGGACAATTTGCACATTACCACCTGGAAAAGTAGCCATTCCGTGCAAATGGGTATATGCCTGCAAATATGACTCTAAAGGAATTCCCATAAGATATAAAGTGAGACTGGTGGCTAGTGGAGACCTACAAAAGGAAGGAATCGATTTTACTGAAACCTTTGCTCTGGTCACAAAATTCGCCTCCTTAAAAATCCTACTCTCTATTGCCGCTATCAAAAATCTCCAAGTACACCAAGGTGACTTCGATTCGGCATTTATAAATGGGATTCTAAATGATGAGACATATATGCTACTACCCCCAGGATTTACACCACAAGTACAATCAAGCGGTTTGGTCTTCTACCTACATAAGTCGATATATGGCCTATGCCAATCAGCAAGAGTCTAGTACACGTCCCTGGACTCTTTATTCTCCTCACTCGGATTCAAGAGAATTGCAGCTGACTATGGAGTCTGGTATGATGGAAAAACAACATGGATCCTAGTACACGTTGACGATATCATCATGATTGGCACCCTACTACAATTAACCTGGTTAAAAGAGAAAATAAACCAGAGATACTCCTTCAAAGACTTGGGAGAACTACATCAGGAAAGAAATTTTGGCGTCCGGACGCCCTGCAGAGGCGCCCGGGCGCCACTGCTTTTTCCCCTGCCTCCTGTGGCGCCCATGGCGTCCTGTACCTACTGTGTTCTGGCCCCTTGCCTCCCAAGGCGCCCTGTGAATATACGTCTCCGACCTCTGCCTCCCAGGGCGCCCTGTGAATATACGTCTCCGACCTCTGCCTCCCAGGGCGCTCTGTGAATATACGTCTCCGACCTCTGCCTCCCAGGGCGCCCTGTGAATATACGTCTCCGACCTCTGCCTCCCAGGGCGCCCTGTGAATATACATCTCCGACCTCTGCCTCCCAGGGCACCCTGTGCGTACCTCTCCGACCTTCTGCCTCCCAGGGCACCTTGAGCATACCTCCCCGACCAAGGCACCCTGAGTGTACCTCCCCGACCAGGGCATCCTGTATGGTACTCCCCGACCTTCTGCCTCCTAGGGTACCCTGTGCATACCTTTCTGACCTGCCTTCCTAGGTATACTAAGTGTATCTCTCCAACCTCCTGCCTCTTATGGTCATCTATTCTTACTCCCTTGACTTGTACCTCCATACCTCAGTCCTCATATTCAAGTCGTCCCTTTAAGAATCATAATAGTCTTCGGTGCCGCGGTTCCTGGAACTCTTCTACCGATATATCCGTCCCTCTCGTGTCCCAGGTCATAACCCTTCCTTTGTTCGAAGCCTCTCAGGTTTCCCTTGAGGATACGTCTGCGAACACCGTTCCAACCCGTAATGTGTCGAATGTCTCGTGAAAATGGTTATGGACTCCGCTTTGTACCCATCGTGTGGTCCTCGGTACTTACACCTTCTCCAGCGTGCAAAGGGTTGTTTGATAAAACGTGTCGATAGTCAGCACCACGGTGTTAAAGTCCCGCTTCCATCCGTCTGAGTGTTATAGACCACCTGACGTCCTGTTGGTAAAGCGTTTGCTCTAGTTGGATCCCGCCTAACCCACACCCACGCCACCTCCCTTGCAAGTCTCATACATTGCCCACTGGAACTCTCTTTTTAACAACCGTTTAACCTTCCCGAGAAGTCGCACACCCTATTATAATTGTCCTAGGTACTTCACCGAGAACATAGTAATGAAGTTCACGCTCCAAGTTGGTCCGGTCCACCCCTACTTCCTTACCAAGCATACCTCCTCGCCCTCCTACCTTTCCCTTACTTATATAAAGCTTAATGCCTATAGCTTCTTTACCGCGTAGACTAACCCTATTTTCTTCCTACAAGTACCGAACATTTATTATCTTAACTAAAGTTATGCACCTTACTCGAGATACCACTTACTTTTTCCTCCTTAACTCCTCATATATCCTATCGCTCAAACTTATACTAATACTAACACAAACAACACGAGTTATTCTGCATAGCATGGTTCCGGATCTC
>ML121539.1:420418-555225 GCA_003788615.2 Terfezia boudieri ATCC MYA-4762
ATCCCTCTAAATCGTGTATCTGATTGGTGTTGATACCATTCCCCTTGATCCTTGAGGTAGCTAAGGTTATAGTCGATACGTTCAAACTGTCGAACGTTATGCTGTTGCCCTGATAGAATGAGGTTCTGGATTTGTTGCAAAGCAATTTGAGTATCATTCAATAGTTGTGCCTAGCTGTTAGCGGTAGCATTTGCTGTATTCTGAACATCTGCAGCAGTTTTTTGGATAAACTCCGTGTGTGTCCTCTAGGTCTGTTGGAGGTGCTACACTTTGGCCAGTACCGCTTGCTTTTCTGCCTCCAACCATTGAATTTGTGCCTTCATGGCAACATAGCCTGGATCAATGGGGGTACAATGACGAGTAGCAGGTTGCTTCCCTTTGTTCGAGGGTCCCGGTGGGACAGAGGGTGCTACTGAGCGGATAATAGGTTCTAGAGAGGAGGAGGATAATGATCCTACTCCTATTTGCTGACGGGGGGTGTCCCAAAGTTCTTGAAACTGTGGGGTCTGAAACGGAGGTGCGTAGTGTTGTGTAATGAACTGTTCAGCTCATTGCTGGGCCTGGACAATGCTATCTTCATCGTTGTCAGGCATGGGCTTATCGGAGCCTAGTCTGAGTAATCCTCTTAACATAGACATAGTTGTAGGGGATTTGGGGGGTGTTGGTGTCTATAGAGGTATATAGACAAGCGGTGTAATGTTACAGGCGAGCTATAACTACGAGAATACTTCGGAGCACTGGTAGGTAGAAGCGAGGACAAGTATAAACGCAGGTATAACTCGGGTGTAGTACGGACTCGATAAGAGTAAAGCTATATGAGACTTAGAACACCGCTTGGGTCTTATTCTATTAACTATGTAAAAGCGGTGGCTTATATAGAAGCGTTGATCTGATAAACCCTTATCAGATCTGGACGATACTTCCTAAAGCAGAGTAGCAGCGTTGCAGCCTGGTATTGCCTAACTGGGAAGTCCCTTCCCAATTAGGATCTACGCAGGCTGATATACATTGATTAGGCAGCCTGAACTTCAACGCATTGCAGTCAGTCTGATATACAGGAGCTGAAAACCTAGTACAACCAATAACGATACATAAACGACAAACATAAGAACCATATGGAATATTATAGAAGAGAATACATGTATGAGAACGCATTCAGAGGCTACACACTTCCTTGCTCCAATACCCGTCCAATCCAGGACACATTACTTGCATCTGTATGGTTGATCAGGCCATATCAGTCCGCAGCCGTAAATAGGTATTGGGATATTCCCTAACTAGGGTAGGTCTCTTACCTGAGCCATAACATAGATACCCTAAATTTATCCTGTCTTTATACTTATACCCATCAGACATATTACCGCATAAGCGATGCCATGAATTACAAGTGATGCCATGAACTACAAGTGATGCCACAAATTACAAGTGATGCCGTCTATTGACGATAATATGATGGTATAAACCAAACGAAAAATAAAAACCCTTAAAAAAGTGTGGCAACACTAACCCAAAAATCATAGCCGATACGATATACGAACAAAGACGAACTGGAGAAGGATGAATAGCAAGAAAAAATTATTTCGTTACTTTTGTTGTTGCTATTGCTTAATTTTTCTAATTTTTTTTCTCTCCTCACTCTATTATTATGTTTAATTTGTTCCGTTGTTTGCTTCACGATAATAATTCTCCTTTATTATTATTATTGCTTCGCGATAATAATTTTTATTATACCTTTGTTTCTTTTCATTTTTCCTTCTCTCCATAATAATGCCTCGATCGAGGGGTGGTGTGAAGGATAGCACTAGCTAGCCTATTGGGTCTTGGCGATCTCGGCTATCATTGAGGCTCTCTTTCAGTTTTTTCTTCTTTTCTGAGAGTGGGGATTATGGGTGAATGAGAATCTCTTCACAGACAAGGACAAGTTCTTCTCTTCCGTGATACACAAGTGCCTGTTTCTACAAAGTGTACGGTCAGGTTAAGGTATATTAGATTTCGCAGGAGTACAGCTACATGTATATTTGTTCAGATAAACTCAAAGTACAATCTTTTTGTTTTCTCGAATTCTAGTTCAACATGAAATACAAAAAAACAACCTTCGATGTTCATATAGCCTATTATCCAGTTCTAATTCCTTTCAAATTGCTCTACCATGTATAATTGGTTTATTTCCACTTTTATTTAGAAGTGATACATATTTATCGATCCAAAGCAAGTCTCCAATGCTTATAGAGCAGTTACAGAAGTGAGTAATGAATTTATGTAATCTAGGGTTTCTCCGACAAACTAAATCTTTTTTAGGTCCATCTTCTCCATCATACATAGAATAGCCATTTTGGCTTCTCCCGTTTAGCTTTGCTGCATTATCTCACATCTTACCATGAATCCCAGACCTGATACCCCACGACGGACTCCCCGCGTGTTGACCATTGCGGGGTCAGATTCTTCAGGCGGTGCAGGGATTGAGGCAGATCTCAAGGTGATAACCTCCCATGGCGTTTATGGAATGACTGCCATCACTGCGTTGACGGCCCAAAACACACACGGCGTGAATGAGGTTCATGTCGTTCCCGCGGTGTTTTTGGCAAAAGAAATTGCGGCTTGTGTTGAAGATGTGGGAGTGGATATTGTGAAAACAGGTGGGTGGAGAGGGACATTTGTGTTCTGGAATTCGAATTGAGAGATGCTGGTGTGCAAACTGAGTAGTATTTGGTGGGTGACATAGGAATGCTCGCATCTGAGGAGAGTATTAGAGTTGTTGCCTCGGCACTCCAAGAATACAGCATCGAGAAAACAGTTATCGATCCGGCAAGTACTCTAACCTCTTGCAGAGACCCCACATAGCTATCTCTCACGCATGGAATATGCGGCCCCAATCTTACAAGATTTTTAACTGTCATTTCTTGAAACCTAACCCGGATTTTTTTGTCTTAAGGTTATGATCTCGACGTCCAATTATCAGCTTCTTCCCGATTCGGCTGTTTCTGCTTATATTACAGAACTACTTCCACGAGCATATATACTAACACCTAATATCCCCGAAGCTCTTCGACTGCTTAACCTCCCAGCAATTTACGAACTCCGAAGCATCGATGAAGTTGTATTGCTCGCTCAGCGCCTCCATGCTCTGGGGCCCAATGTCGTGTTACTTAAGGGAGGGCATCTGCCATTCAAACCAAGCCCAAGGCAATGCGGTTCTAAATACGGATTTGTGGTGGCTGAGAGTGAGTCGGAGAAGATCTCTGCTGTCGACGTTATATATGATGGGGAGGAAGTTGATTTAATCGTTAATGACTGGGTGAAAACGACTTGTACACATGGCACAGGGTGTTCTCTAGCCTGTTAGTGGTTCCGATGTGAAAGCAAACCTGAGGATATTTACTAACGTTGGTCTACATCAGCCGCTATAGCAGCAAATCTTGCTCGAGGACACAGTGCTAGGGATGCAATCCGTGAAGGATGCCGGTTCATATCGGAAGCTTTGAAGTCTACACAGAGTGCGATTATGTCTCATGTGCCTATCGGGAACGGGCCATATTCCCCACTCAACCACTTATACAGGATCAATAAACTCCTTGATTCTCCGTCTGTACATATTCCCCCAGGAGGTTTTATCGATTGGCTTCTCAGGCATCCCAAAGTGAAGGACATATGGTACCAGTATACACACCATGAGTTTGTTGACAAAATGGGGAAAGGTACTCTGGACGTGGAAAGGTTCAAGTTTTACCTGCAGCAGGACTACCTCTTCCTCATTCAATTTGCGAGGGCGAACAGCCTCTCTGGGTACAAATCTGGAAGGCTAGACGACATATGCAGGGTAGGTCCAAGTATGAGATGTAATATCATATTTGTGCTGATATCTTTTAGTCAGCGGCAATCGTTCTTCATATTCAGAAGGAGATGGCGCTACACATCAATTACTGTGCGGGCTTTGGTATCTCGAAAGAGGAATTGGAAAAAGGGGTGGAGCACCAAGGTTGTTCTTATTTTCTCAACGCCAGCCATATTGTCATTAACCACAATGCCAGCATGCACTGCTTACACCAGATTCGTTCTTGACACGGGTGTTAAAGGCACCCAACTCCATCTCCAGATAGCAATGTTACCCTGTTTACTGGGATATTTCGCCATTGCAGATCGTTTATATACGTCGCGGACGATTCGAACGACGGAAGAAGGTAATATATACTACAAGTGGATTCAGAACTATGTTGCCGAGGATTACCGGGAAGCAGTAGTCAATGGGAAGCAGCTATTGGAAAAGGCAGTTGAGGGTTTAGGAAGCTCGACATTAGAAGAATTGGTAGAGGTTTTTGCGGTAGCTTGTAAGGTAAGATTTAATTCTATTTTGCTTCGGCGGTTCTTTGTCCTGCATTCGTGCTAATTCACTGAGCGCTGCAGATGGAGACGGGTTTTTGGGAGATGGGGATGAGGGGGCAACCGACTGAATCTTTTGATGTCAAGAAGTAGGATAAACACCCTCTTGATACTTAACAGTTGGCGAAACTATACGTGATATCCGAGATTGCTGAGATTCATCTCTAATCGTTCTGAATTGCGGTTCAATCATGCAAATATGAAAATTAATGTGCATATTTCGAGACAGAGATCACAGATAACTATCGTACCAAAGAACGCCATTCCGGTAGTCCCATTCCTGCAAGTAGACAGACTAGCCCATTCAGGTGGTTGACGAGACTACTATTCCAGCACGAGACTAACCATTAGGTAGTTACCTGTCCCGATGCCGCAATTGTGATGTACCCTTTAGTTTGTCGTGTTCCTGTTACTAACCGGAAGAATCTATCATGCATCCACTTGGGTTTGCGGGTGGCTCCTCATGGTCCCCTTACTGGGATCGACCCTATCATGCGAGTTTACATCTCTATTATTTCGGTATTCCAGATTGATTACGCATTCATCTATCCACCTACCGGGAGTTTGTCCTAGGTTCTATAATCACTGGTTACGATATTTAGTGGTAATTAGCTCCATGCGTACTTTAAAAAAATTTACTTGTGGACTCGATAGTAGATAGAAACGGGTGACTTTCTTATAGTAGTATATACCCCACAACTGGTCTTCGGAATACTAGTTACCCTGAAGCCTCAAACTCGTTAACCCTGAAGTCTCAATTACATGTTACATATTAGGCTTACCGATACTTCACCACCGTGAACACCTTGAGCTTGAGCTCGTATTAGAAGTGGTTATCAAAGCCTGTTCGCTTTTTCGTACCATAAGTACTTGATAGAAGGACTAGGTATGAGATAGCTATGCTGCAGAAAGATGTTCGCCTTGATGATTGTTCTCGCTTGTCTTCTAGGAGCTCATCTCTCAGTCCTGTTATATACTGATCATCATGACTAATCCACTCATCCCTTATCCCTAGCGTTGCCTATATAGGAACATCCCATTCCTTCACTTGACGCATGGCGTTTTTAGTTTCTTGACCACCTCCCCATTGGCTTTGTATGGAGTAGGTAACATTCTTCATCCACAACATGCTGATCGATTAAGATACAAGAAAGAGACATGAGTGCACAGCAGTAGAGAGGATATGGATCAATGAATTCAATGCTTAAGGATTCTCCCAGCGTGTGATTGCCAAAAAAACAGAGATCCCCGCAGTACAGTATTCAAGAATGGAATGCACAGCAAAAATTTAAGGCAGATGTACATATCGGTCGCCCAAAAACTTTGAGTTTGCGGGATAAGAGGCACTATACCGGCTCTCAAACTCAAATCCCCATGCCTCATCAAGCGAAATAACGGCAGTATCCAGCTAAAGATTTCACCAGATATATATAGCAGGTCGGATTTTAGAAGCTAGTAGCCGTCGAGTCAGGTATGTACGCAGGAAATCACATATATCTACAGCTAGTTAACAAAAAAGGGTTTCTTGGGATTGATATCTAACCATTTCTCAATAGCGGAAAAGCTTTGCCTAAATGAAGTTATGTACAGTACTAACCTTATTGGGTTAACGTCCTCGAGTCCGCCGACCTCCAAATTCAGAAATGATAAAGGATTCATTGCTCCAGCATTTAAGGATGCACGTACATCAGTTATATTTGGGGTGCAGTTGGACATGGATATTATTCACCTTTAGTTCCAGTTCGAAAGCAAACCGCAGCCCAAAGAACACATGTCATGATGAGGCCCGATTCAGTTTGAAATTCAAGCAATATTGTGAGGAGGTTCTAGGACCATATCTACTACCAACAGATTTCATCAATTTGGATCATTAGAAGTAATAGAAAATGTAGCCCCAAGTCATACATCTAAGTTTTCCCACCTACAGTATACCACTTGCAACATGGGTTCACAGACTGTCTTGGTCAGCAAGTTTAATCTCGTTGAAAATATTTGGGGTCTGCTCAAAACAATCCCTACAGGCAATGGAGAAATGCTTACAACCATCCGCATAATGAACGGGAGTTGATTGTTGCAGCACAACACTTCGGGGAACCTACCCTGGAGTGGCATATATAACTGGTTTGATAAGATGCCTCTGTGTGTGTATTGACTGTTATTTGCAGTGGTGGCCACTCAAACCGCTGGTAAAGGGACTTCAAGAATGTACTATCATATGCAATTTGAAATTTCTAGTATATCTCTTCTACTACTCTCATGACGGGCCTTGAAGTGCGTTGCCTCTATCGCCAAGAATCAGGGGTGGCCCATGACTTTTGTAGGTGGCTCAGGTTGTTGCATATATAAGCCGCTTATTCAGCGACTCCGCCATATGCTTCCATACCATTTCCATCCAGAGGAGTAAATAGGCTTATGCACTTGAAAGGCATGTGATTACACCATATAACGAGCCAATGGCAAGGCAGCCTCCTAATACAGCATTTAATTATGAGCTCTCTATACCAGAGTCAAAGTAGAGCACGCATTGGAGTGCTCAAAGCACGGTGGCCTACCCTATATGAGATACTAGTCGTAGTGGTACAGACAAGGAAGAAGGGTATAGACGAGTGCACAATTGGACAATGGCCTGTATTGTTATTCATAATGCTCTGAAAAATATGCGGGATGATGAGACTTGGTAACAGGCAGAATCGAATATCAAGATACAACCAATAACAGAGGAAATGATAATAGAGAAGAGTCAAATGCAGAGCCCAAACAAGCGGGAATTACACCGTCGAACTGAGCTTCACAATCTCACAAACTTGCTAGCCTCTACGCTGCCAGTTCCATCTCCGCTGCCAGATCCGTCAGATCCACCTCGAATGGCAGCAAGTATATCCTTCCTTAAACAAGCAAATATCTCCATCTGTTTTACCTGTGAATCTGCCTGAATTTGTGCAATTCCAATTTAGCCTCTTATCATCTTTGATTCTCTTCAAGCCGAGCTCTGGTGTGCCTCTTTGTGAAGTTGGCTCAGAAGGTGTTTGAGATGCTGGCTCGGGGGGTGTTTGGGATGCTATCTCGGAGGCCATTTGAGATGCAAGCTCAGAAGATGCTAGCTCCGAGGGAACTGGAGATTCTGTACGCAGAATAGCAGACCAAAATAACAGACACGTTCGGACGTGATCCCCATATCTCCTCCAAATGCCAGATGAAAGGGCAACTCTGCTCCATATCTCATTAATTGACTGCTCATTCTCCTCAGACCTGATCCCCCATCCTGAACAGGTTTGCACTGTTTTCGCATCCTTCCAAGCTTTTATACCTCTGTAGTCTGTAGTCTACTATAGCTAGTGAGCCAAATTACTAGTAGCGCACAGTACTTAACGCGAATCGACTACCACTATTCATGTCCCGACCATTCCCTTTAACCATATTTATCTTAGCTTGTAATCGTTAGTCGTTTGCTTCGGGGTCCTGATCATTTTGACCTCCCGACGATTACTTTTCAGACATATCTTCAAAATTATGAAGTACATTTTTTACTTCCATAGACCTGTGAGCACCCTTTTCCTGCTTAGATCTTTCCCAGGCAGCTAGTGTAGCAGGGGTTTTGTAAATATCTTTAAAATTTGTGTTAACGGTAGATTATATATTGAAGGCACCGAAAGTGTCCACAGTTGCAGGTAACTCAAATTGTTCCTGAGACTAAGAAGTCAAGAATACGTTTCAGGACTTGCACCCAACGTGGTCGCTTTGACAACTATTCCGACTCAGAGATGAAGAAAAAGTAGAGGGAAAGCTAACAAAACTACTTTTTTAAAAAAGTTTGACGGGGGACAGGGCTGCTTCGTATTTTACTTCTGCCCTGCCACGCTGGGGCAGAAGAAAAAAAAATGCTTGGGAGAGGGACTTTTCAACTAACTAGGTAGTTGAAAAGGTGATCATTTATAATTAGGGAGATTCAAACAGTCGCGACCGGCCAATTAAATGCGACCATAATTTGTGCACCAAAGTGATTAGGTTGTTGTACTAAAATCAGGTTGCAACTAATCTGGTGCCAATAATTCTGAATAAAACGGATCATAATTGTCTTGCAAGAGCTTGCAAGAACCAATAGCACGAGAGCACCATTACCCTCAAGTCAGTCACAACCCTTATAACACATGCACGCACCAAAGTTGTGCATCGATGAGGATCAACCCGAGCAAAAAGGGGACTGGAAACGGCTTTTTCATAATGATCAGTTGGTTCCTGTACAGCAAGTGACTAGTCGATGGGAAAGCCTAGTGGCCTGGCTAAAGGCAATGTGTTCTGTCTCATGTGTCATGGTCAGTGCGTCTCTTCTGGGCCAACAAACTTAAGTGAATACGAGGAATGATGAATTTCTGTAGACACTCAGGTTCAAGATTTCGGATCAAGAGAGGAAGTGGAATCGTAATGCAGCAAGGCAATAGAAGCCTATCGTCAGATCTACAGGATGATTATTGGACTGTGAAAGGACATGGCGTGAAGGAGTCAAGAGTAAGCTCAAAGGAGGCAAAGCGACGTTGCAAAGGCTGGGTCCGAACTCTCGGCCCTGAGCCCTTCACTAACGTTATAACACCCCATCTACTGGTCACTTGCTGTACCTAAGTGCTCAGGGTTGAGGCTGATCTAATAAATATAAAGATTCACTAGCGATGGTGGCAGTCAAAGCCTCTCTTCCCTATTTGCTGGGACCGTCTCAAGACATAGGGCTCGAGCCTGGGTATGGAGAGCAATCTCCCAGCCGTTTCAGATATGTGAGGACCCCCAGTTTCTATATATCGTTCCCACAATCAAAATTTGGACCGTACCTAATTCCTATTGTGGAGGCAACCAAAGAGGTGCATGCTGTCACTCTCACTTAGTCCTGGATATTGGAAATGGTATATGGCAATGGTTGGCGTTGCCCAAGAATATGACAACAGATCCATTACACAGACAGGTACAGCGTCCGACGGTGCAGCTCGTCTGACGGTAAAACTAGTCAGCTACATAACGAGTACGGGTTAGAGTCGACAGTTTACTCAAGCAGTCAGTGCACCAAACTTACGGTAGGTACCGTACTTAAGTATAAAGTACTGCTCTTCCCGCTTTAACTAAGATCGCCGTTAGTCTCGATCCGTACTCTTCAATTGCATACGTTTATGGACACCAGCGTACTATTGTTTGTGTAACATTGCCTTGCTACAACGATTCGACGTGCAAGCATTCCGCTCGATAACTGAAAAAATCTTCTGCCCAATCTTATCTTCCGAAGAGTCAATGCACATTCATGCTTGAATTATCTTGACATACATGAGAGACAATTGGTAGTTGAAAGTCCCACCGATCTCCCGAGATAACAACCTATTGTGTGTTATAGGGTTCTGATATTAGATCGATGTGTTAGTGCCCTAATGGGTAGGCAACGCTGTTTCACAACGTGGGAAGGCAGGGTACACAAGGCCCGATCTCGTGAAACCCAAGATTGCGGGGGTGAATTCTCTGGCTCAAGGTCTGCCATCGACTGCCAATTGAAATACCCTAAGATTGATAGATACATGAGCTAAAACACCTCATGTGCTGTTGTTTTGGGCAAAATATTGAGCTCGCTGAAGGCAATGCAAAGACTTGAGAATGGGGAATACGCATTTGCTTCTGAGACAAAGCGGGTAACGAAACCGGAAGCAACTCCGATCTGAACCTCCCCCCGAACATCGGGGAATGAAAGTGAAGAAGACTGGGTTAGGCACTTTTGAGATCAGCGGGGTAAGTAGACCCGCTGGAATCATAATTGGTCGAGCCCACACGTGCAGATGTGCTGAATTTTATGTACTAGTATATATACAGTAGAGTATACGCAAAATCCTGCTGCGCATGCCTATGGAAACCTACTACCTACTGAAGGTAGGTAAGTGGGGAGAAATCCTCCTCTAGGCTGATGTAAATCTAATCGTGTCTCATTGGCGGTAAGAGGACTTAGGTGAAGCAGTCCATCTGAAATTTTGCCTCAGTAGTATTGAGGGACATAAAAAGGCTGATTAATCACATAACATATGTGGCAGCCAGAATCAATAACATAAATAGGTACTGTATATATGCATATTATTGAGCATAACGAATTGAGAAAACAGATCTTTAAGCAGAATGTCGACCCAATTATGGAAATATATGATACCTCATATCTGAGAATGAAGACCCCTGTATTTTGTGTGAAGAAGAGACAGGGGTTCTTCATTCTCGGTAGGTACTTAGAAGTATGTATATCCAATTAAGTATCTCCAACCGTTGTCTCTTCCATGCACACACTACCTTTTAACCCTAGTATGGAGCTACATCGAGCAAGGGCAACAGAAGAGCCTCCAACAAGCGAAGATCGACAAATTCAATCGGACTCGCCATAGGGCACCAAAACGTGTCAACTTTGCGAAAATACTAAAGATGAAAAGTTTAGTTACTATCAAAGGCATTCTCATTAAATATACAAAAAAGGAAAAAAGCTGTACCTTTCCCATAAAATTTTGAGGGACAAAACCATGCACATATTTATGCCTCCCAAATATTCCAAGCGATGAAATACTAGTCTAAGACCTATCTTTTCTGGCTTTGATTTGTAGTCTTTCATAGTCGGTACGCACTTACCTGATATTAGCAAACTTATAGCGTTGTTGCTTTTTAACACTGCACTGAAAAGTGGTGCTTTTAGTATAAAAATGAAACGAAGGCAGAAGTAAAGAACGGAGGGAAGGTCTTCTCTTTTCCCCAGCCTACGAAGTTGACAGCCCCGAAGGAAAGGGACGAAGACTAATGTCCTAGAACTATATATGCGTATTATTACCCTCACGATCTGAATGGTCTGTTGTCAGCCAGCGCTTCTAATCTAGCTAGTAAAATAAATTTTTATCACATGTACAGACGTGGGATCAGACGGAACGACCTTTGGATAAGTAACATAATCTCTCGGTTCCAAGCCAAGGAATATAACTTAGACGTAAGCGACAGACGTCAAAATCTAGAGCCAAAATTCCCATGCAATGTATCAAGAGTCTAGTCTGGTTGTCAGAAGATATGGGACCCGTTAAATGTGCCTACTAGAATCTTTCTCATACGAATCAAAGCGTTCGGGTACCATGTACCTGAATTTTCGGATATAGGCTGAAGGGGGAAGGTGGAAGGACTTAAAAATCGATTACCGTATTACCTCGAGTTATTCACTAGCGTCGGTGGCGCCTGCCATGTATCATCTAAACCTGTTGTAGCACAGATGCGCACGCCATGCATAATCACATAGGTACGAGCGACAGAGCGGTATAGCAATTATCACGGTAAATTATTGCGTGTTGATATATGCCGTATGTACATAGTCCTCCAGCGGCCATGTATACTCTGTATCATCACCGCTAATAGGAATAGATCGATAAACTCTTTCTTCTAAGGGCTTTGGCTTCGGTCCTGGTCGTAGATTTCGTGGTGTTGCAGGTATTGCTCGCTTGATTCCAGGTAGATGTCGTGGGATATAAACATTTGATACCGATACTGGCTGTAGAACGCGTACTTGCTCCATGTTTTCATGCACTCACGTTAAAACGATGTCACTCTACTCTGTATGTTCTATATCATGAATACCAGTACAACCGTTACCATAGCGTTGCAGGCGCCACCGAAGCTAGTGAATAACTCGAGATCATCGGTGGTGAATTTATGGAGGTTAGCTACCTATAGAGATCGGTGCTGGTTCTAACAGCAGCATATCGGGGTCATAGCACTCTGGACCTTATCATTAGGTTCCTTCTGTCATTACTACATACTCGGTACAGCGTTAAATTATTACGGTGCATGCAGGGTGCAGATTAGAACTCATTGGCCAGTCAACCAAAATTTAGTTGATTATTAAAAATTGCAAGCTGCTGCACGACAATATTTTATCACTGTGCCGAATAGTCCTAAGGCCTCCGGGAATTGAGCAGTTAGTCGTAGGCTGTGGGCAACAGGAAATATGGTTGTTTTAACTAAGTAGATCCTCAATCTAGGATGCTCTAAGTAGGTACTTAACATTCTGCTTTGACATGTAGGTACTGTACATCATCAGTGCACGGTCGTAGTCAGTGGTCTCGGATGGTATACAGTACACTAGATTGTCAATTGAAAGCTGGAAGCATACGATAAGCACGGAGACATTGCTAGGGCAGAATCGAGCCGGAACGTAAAAAGTGATTGGGCAAGACATGATTGCCAGCCGGGTAGGACTGCATTCTGTATATGACGTGGACCGATACAGCTACACAGTCGCTATTACCATGATCAGAATCACAAATGCTCTAGAAGATTTTGTAGATATTGAGTCAAATATTCTTCTTCGGCCAGTTTCCACCATTAATCTGTGTTGCTTGTACGGGGTACCCGGGTAGAAAGTGGGTACGAGGATCTGGAACCCACGAAGGAGCTCATAGTACCTATATGCTCGTGAGTTGAACATTTAGTCTGTACCGTAGATCTAACCATTGCCGGTGGGGTGCACTAATACTGTGCAGTACTGAAACTCATAAATAACTTTGTACCCGGTGAATACAGCGATAGATTATTATCGTGCATGCAGCGTGCAGCTTCCAATAATTTTTCGCTGTACTGAGTAGATTGGTTTGCCCTCCTAGCTGCCAGAGCTGTCAAGAAGAAGATACTAGGGCTCCCAGGCACTGTGGCACCTTGGTTTGTATAGTCTCTTCGGCATTTCCTTGTGAATTTATCATGTTGCCATACAGATTTGTATGGGAAGGCACATGCAATCAACTCCTATATAGTCCAAATATTGATCCCTTTGCCTGGTGTCTCAGAGATACAAGTATTTTGAAAAGAATTCCCAAGGTAGAGCTTCCGTCTTACTGTCTTACTGGCTTGGGTATTGGACAGTTTACCGGATAGTATTAGTTTTGGTGTAAAAACCGCCTTGGACGGTGACTTATAGGTAACTCTGAACCCCCACTGGCAGGGTATGTACCTGTGAAGTGTCTGGTACCGGTATCAATAGGTAAGTGGAGCTGCATGCCGCTGCAAGCACGGACAATAAAGACTTTAGGGTAGTCTCGTGCCAACCTAATTTGTGTTTATTAAGCGATAATCTTGTTTGGTTGGCAGTATCCTCGTACCACAGTGTGTGCTTGTGGAAAGCTCATATTAGGAGTGTGGGCACATGACCTGCTAGGGGGATAATGGCGCATATTGTATATATTTTAACAAAGACGCATAGGAACGCATTTGGTTTGGCTGCTGTACCTGACTTGTTTATTTTGATAGATCTAGATACTCTGGCTAGATCTGGAGCACAACTAAGTTTCCCCCAAAGCCGGACGCGGCGAGGATAAACATCTAGTGAAGTGCTCTTGGACATTTGTCCTTACATATTTCATTGTCCTATGGAAACCCACTTCTTCATTAAAACAGCACGTGGCGATGCTGGCTTGCATGCATGCGTACTGTGCTAGGTTGTACAGGAATCAAGGTTTCAGGAGAATGTTATATTGCTCGCTTGCTCTAGCGAATTCGCGAATGGGCGAATGAACGAGCTTCAGTTTCTATTCGCATGTCCATTTCTAGACGTGTAAGCAAGGTAGGCTGATGGGCTCGATGTATAAACGTAGACCACACACCCAGAGAACGGTGGGGGGATCTCTACTCTAGCTCTGGTTAGAGCATTAGGTAGCACGCTGCATGATACATAAGCAAGTGCCCTACCTTGTACTCAGGCATTCGAATTCGAATGGCTATATATTCATCGCCCTCCGCAAAATTTATTCCCTCTCCATTCTTCCGGTCTTTGATTATACGAAAGTCGTGAATCGTGAATTTAGAGCTGGCACCGATTCGGCGAAAGTATCACATTCGTAAATTTATAAGCCACCACTTGCGGAATAATCTCACGAAATCCCATCTTCCGCGCCAGTAGGTATTGCCATCTGGCCAATTGTCGAACGATTATTCAAGTACGAAATTTGCATATTCCCTAGAAACCCCAAATCCAATGTCACCTCCAGGTGGTGCACCAAATTCACAATACTCGGGTTCGTGGCAGCCCTATTCAAACCCACCTACCTACTACCAACAATCGGTGGAATACAACGCACCGCAAACAGCATGTCCACCAGGCTGTACTTGTCAATACGACAAGACCCAGCAAAATTATACCTGCTACTCGACTGCTCTACAAGGCCCGGACGACAGAATGGACCCGAATTGGGGAGGGGATGGTGCGGATTATCAGCCCCGGAAGGTGTCACCTGCAGCGGATAGCCATATCATCAAGAATCCCGCGAATCCTCAACCGGATGAGTCGGGAAAGTACCCCTTTCATATAATCCTCCAGGAGATAATAAGGGGGCTTGCTGGAGATCAGTATGCCGCGGCTACTAATGCCTCGCTTTTTCGGACGAAACTTAATGTGTCGGAGACTCAACGCATGTCGGGGCTTTTCTTCTTTAATTCGTTTACTCAAAGGGATGTCAATTTGCAATGTACACTGTTACTACAAGTCATTCAGTATTGGTCACTCGAAGACACGATTCCCGATTTTTCTGCACAAGCGGAGCAAGAGGATGGCCACTCGGGGAAGTCGCGTTCGAGAAGCCCGAAGAGCCCAAGGAGTCCACGGGAGGGTAGTACGAAACGGAAGTCACGAAGAGGACCTCCAGCACCTCGATATTGGTCAAGAATGGAAAATGCGGCCGTGGTTGGGTTGATGTGTGGGCTGCCTTTGGACTTGTTGAAGGTGGTTTTGGAGAGAAGAACAAGTCTGAACCTTGGAGCAGTGGATGCAATTTTGGACACAAACAGTGCAGAAGTAAGTGCACCAGTGGGCTCAAAAAGGCGAGAATTGGATCTAACGAGAATTTTTTAAAATTTAGGCGCTAGAACTACTGCGAAGTGGGACGGTCAATTATACACGTGGGTACTCAATATCGACCCAGTACCATGCGCAGGCTCAGCCTGCGCCTTCAACACAATCAATAGACCCTTACCAACTTTAGGGCATTGACGAGGCTGTTTTTACTGTTCACACACAATATTCCAAATACTACGAAATCATCAATTTTAGGGGGCTATCCCTCATCGATGACTCAATAATATTGAAGCGATAACTGTGATCTAATATAATAACATCTGTTACGAGTCCATTTCGAACAACATGGATACGACACCTCGCATAGAAACAACACCACAATATTCTGGCGTTTTTACTTTTTTGTTAATTTCATTTACTTTTGGGTGGGACTTATGTTTATTAAATGCCACTTTTCTTTTTTTTCTTGACATGTACATACATAGTATAGCATCTGTGTTTGGTTCTGTTTACATTCTCACTGGCACGCAGATAGTCATCTATTCTTACCAGTTGAACTTCGCCGTATACATATTCTGGGAGACACCAGTGAGCTGTGTCGGTGTCTAGTTCTTTGTCTACTCGACTGGTTACGGATTGAAAACGAAGTCAGGTTCCAAATGCAACTCTCAATTCTTGGACAATTCATGCTGGACTCTTACTTTCGGGAATATAAGCTATCAGCTCAATATGCCAATGTGAGGGGATTCTTTCATCCTCATTGTGTTATCTTCCACAAAGAGTGGAAGTTAATCCGCACTTTCACTAGCCATATGTATGATGTTCTCGTATTACTGCGGTCATCCGATGGAAAAAGCTCTAGACCAGTAAGATGAATGGCCCCGGTTGATATTCGCCAACCAACAGCAGATTGCCAACTGATCCAACATGCCATCACCAACAGTACGCAAGTGCAGTTAACTTGTCATTGCACGAGACTATTGTAATTGTGCACTTCGATGATTTCAATCTGTCTATTTGTCAAGTCATAATAGAACAAGCCGCCTGCCTATTGGGCTCTAAATGGAGAGAGAGCTGAGTTGACGTTATAAGTACATAGAAAAAGGTTAGAGTTACGAAGCAAATGTTCCAGCTTGGTAACACATCCACACACGTGCAAAATGGCACTAAGCTGTACGGGGAATGATACTTTGTAACATTCATTTAGTCTGGTTGGCACAACACCCTCCTGTAACTTTCATTTTGGTGGCTTTTCACTCGATATACGCTCCGTGGGCTTCAGGACTCCTTAGAAACTCCATGGAAAAATTCCCCTTAAAATCTGGAAGACAATGCAATTATGCAGGCGTCTACGACGGACAAGACCTTAGCCATTTAGCTTAGTGCGTGACAGCTGGTGGTGAGTGTCTTGCGAACAAAATATACAGCGAAACTCACTGCGCACTCTCTGCATAATATGCAGCGCAAACCTGCAGGGGACTTGTGAGACACAGTCTAGTGTCCGGGACGCATAAAACCAAGGTGGGCTGCATGCAGGCTGGACACGGTAATTCTGCATATGGACGGTGGACCTGGCCAACCAGACAAGGGCTTGGCCCCCGTCCTGCTCAGTGGCCAGCCTATATGCACAATTGCGGCGCCTGGCATGCATGCACGTTTTATGCGTCCCGGACACTTTCTGAACCAGACTGTACAGTGATTATAAGTGAGCGGGGTATCACTTGAGTTTGAGCTTGAGATTGTGAGGTTCAATATGAGTCTCCTATCCACAGTCTTATCATGCCTAATTTGGTTACAAGAGACAGTGTGGGGAGGATTTTACAATGCTTCCTAGTCTGGTTGGCACGCCAACCAGACTAAATGCTTCCTAATCCTTGCTTCCTTTCTCGATGGACCAGCGGCTGTTGAAGCGCGGAAAGAGTTCTTACTGGCCTGCTGATAATCTTACCACATCTCTCGATCAGACCTCGTAGAGGTGTGCTGTTTCACATTTAGCGCGCATAATTTAGGCTTAGCCGCGCACAGATTCGTAGTACCGGTAGCTACTGTACCTACGGGAGTGCCCTTCCAACTCTCCTGCAACGCATCCGCCATTGCTTCCTCACTACCGCTGGCCCCCCAGGCATATTCAGCAGATGGGAGAAGGTTGGGTTATCAGCGTGAGTTGGCATAAGAGCAAAGTGGTGGGAGCTATAGTTGTTGGCAAGTGATGGTTAGGAGAAACATACCACCACGTGGTAAGACATTCACCCAAGTTGTGATAGGCGCGATTTGATGCATTGAATTTGAATCAAGCGCGCTACACTCAGGCCATTTATGCAGCGTATGAAACTTTTTGCCACCAGCTCCATGTGGTACTCGAGCTGGTTAGTGCACAACCTATAGTACTAGTACTGACATCACCCGTGTTTCACATATCTGCATATTGTGGCCTGATAGCTGCATAAAAAAGGGGTGCGAGTACATACCGTATGCACACTGTGAATAACTGGAATGGCTGTAAAAAGTCACCTGACGGGCATACTATTTCGACATGACGATTTAGGGTTTGTGGGTGATTTAAAAAATATGCAATATAAGGGCCTACGAATTCTTTGCATAAGTAGTATAATTCCCGTCTAAGGCGCAAACCCCCACCAACCTAGTTGTCCTTCATGAATTGGTTATTTTTTTCTCAATTTATTTCTGACTATTATGCATTGGGTCTCCCAATGGCATAAGTCTGAGAACCAAGCAGACCCTTGCTAGCACTGAGACAGAAAAAAAAAAAATTCCATACGTAGACTTTCGGTGTGTGGCGGTATGCTGGGCAAGAGTATGTTTGCCTTTGGGCTTTAAGAAATCAACCACGAACTCACTATCGCACTGGAATCGATATCCAAGCCCATATATGTACTGTATATACCTAATACTTAGGTAGTCTTTATGATCTAAATTGTCAACTCAATTCAAAAAATTCTTGTTGCAATTGGGATGATCAGAAACAATCCCGACATCTAAATTAGCACTGCACACCTTTCAACAAGTGCATGTCTGTGGAGATACATCTTGAGAGTGAGCCAGCCCAGAGATGTGATATATCACATTCTAATTGGGGGTTATGAGATAATATTGATATGATTAGATATTAAGGCACATGTGGCTGCGGTACGGCCCGCCAGCGCGAAGTCCAAGCAGACTGACAACCTTAACTTTTGCTGAGTCTGCGTCAAAACATACTGACTGGCGCGAATAAACAAACATGCGAACCATCGAAGGTGGCACAGGCTGCAGTTTCCTGTTTGCCAACAAGCCTAGTTTCCTGCTCTTAAACCCAACCGGAGCCCAATTTGGAAAGATAAATGAAAGGTAGATACGTAAGTAATAGCATGGCTGGCATTGTACTTAGAGATATAGTGATGTATGGGTCTTGAGGAAGGTACCTTAAGACGGGTCTGTATTAATATTTGAGTAGTCTCTTGAGGCTCAGGCCTAGGCTTCTTCATCCCTTAAGCCCCTGCCTGTCATCCACCCCACTCATTGACCAGAGGGCATTCTTGGTACACTCCTTTCCTCTTCTATAAGGTCCTGTTCTTATAATAGGGATAATGAAACTAGCACACTTCACACACTAAATCTATGGTACATTCTTTGGTACATTTTTTGAAGGTAGTGATCATAACTCAAGTTTGGAAGCTCCTCGACAATATTTCTGAGTCCAGGCCTCTTACTTCCTCATACATATCTTCCTTCCCTTCCGCCACCGTATGCCTGCAACAGGAACAGAACTCCACTGGTATTGGAGCAGCCACTGTAGCAGCTCTCCAATGCCTCTTGCTTGATTGCAGCAGAACTCACAGCAAACCCCAAATCTTCGCTTGCACCTCGTCGTTTGCTGATTGTGCGACTGCCTCTTGCTTCGTCTTGGTCACAGAACTCTTAAGCAGGCGCAAAAGCCCTTTAATAGGATCGCCCCGGGGGCCGCGCCGGACAATCGCGATTGCAGCGAGAGCCGTGGAGGCGTGAAGCACAGCTTGCCTCAAGCTTGCCTCAAGCTCGTCGTCGACCGAAAGACCGCGAGTCGCAGATGTTTGAAGCATGCTACTGCTTCTCCGCAATCACAAAACACCACCACACCACCACACCATCAAAACTCCATTTGTACCCGCCGTCTCAATTGTAACTACTTCATTTCCCAGCACCACACGGCAACTAAAGGGATCTACTGCTCTCGATCTTTGATTGCAGCAGTCGCTGGTGCCTAGACACCACGGTCCCATCTCCACAGAAAGCCTTCTCATAAAGCCTTCTCATGAGGCCCAAAAATTTGCCTTAAATCCGGATGATGTGATTAATGGGATTGCCATTTCTGTGTAGGAGTTTGGAAGGGTTGAGTCGTTAACGTTCGAAACATTTTTATTGTCTAGGTGTTTGTTTGATATAGTTGATATCGAGAACGGGAAGCGCTGGAGCGACTGATGAGTGACTTATCCGCCTCAGTTAAAATGCATGTCGATACTATTTATTGCAATGTTGATATAGATTCTTAGGTGCCAATTTGCCTTAAGGGTTTCGAAGTACAATCATAGCACCCAGCAATCTTATCTTGGAGCAGTGATCAGACTACAGCACCAATGCCTAATGCCACTCAAACGGTTCTTATCTCTTTCGGTGCCTATATCCGGTGTTGTTAACTCCAAGCTCTCGACTCGACTAGGCAGGGCGGTCATTCAAGGTTCAGGTAGACGGAAGGAGCTGAAGTCCTGGGAAGAATGAGACGAAGTCGAAAGAGCTGACCATGACTATCTTTATATCACTTTGGTGCCAAATTCATCCATATCTAGGTCCGAGACTACATATCCGCCACAATCTATATCCCAAGTTATAGTCTATATGAGACGACAAGAAATCGATCGGCACGAGCGAAGAGATCAGGACTCTCGCAGCGCGGGGTATGACGCATGCACATTAGAAGACGTGACTGCGCTGTACAAGGGGGCCTTTGTTCGACATAGATTCATCACAATACAATCAAAAAGCGCCATGGGTAACACTACCAGAGAATAGCGAAACTCCAAGCAAGAACGTCAGTGTATACACCTAGTGCTTTAGGACCTTGGAAATTGGGCATCCTCTTATTCGCGGGTTTTAAGGGTATATCTAGAGTATAAGTGATTGGTATCGGTAGTACTGCTAGAGTGTTCACTAACCCCTCAAGTTATCGATCGTGTACATGTCCGACTCTATGGTAACCCTGAAGCGACACATTGATACTGGGATCGAGAAGACTAATTGACTACATTGACTTACTAGCTATGTTCATGAAGCTGATAAAAGGCGTTAGGTGATAGTCTTTACTACACAGAATATTAGGTATTTTCAAGTGTTTTGCTCATACGCGTAATTCACGACTTTACGCATCGATATCAACTACGCTCTACCAGGACTCCACCTACAGATTCGCCAGAAAATGCTTCTGGCTCGATCTGGAATTGCCTGCAGGTGAACTATCCACCACGGAAAGGATCACGATCGAGATAATACTTACAGATTGGCCTTCAAATTCATGTTATGACCTTGGAAATGAACGATAGCAGGCAGCCCAGTATTAGAATGGTGCACACTTGACGGTGCTCGTAGGTCCATGTGCATTAGTGCGGGGGCGATCTTGAAGGTTGTCTTTTGGAGTATGCTGGACTATAGCTGCGTGAAATAGAGTCTAACTTTGTGATCATGCATGGAAGGAAAAAGTAGTGGGTAACGCGGTAATTAGCATAGATAGATCCTGGCTACTTCAAGCCGATTCATGTAGACTTTTTAATTAAGTTACCTCATATTCTGAAATATAGGTGCATTTGTTTTATCTCGGCACTATATAGCTATTGCATTAGCCCTTCAACCGAGAATCGCTTGTGCCGAACAGGTAGGCAGGCCGCTGGCCCAAATGTTTCACGTACTTCCTATAACATTTTTACACGTTCTAGAAGAGTGCCATTAAGTCGTTTCACCTTGACGTATGACATATTATACTTCTCATACTGAGCCCTATGCAGTAGAACATGTGTTCGGGCCTTTGATAAGACAACTCCACGTAGCAATGTTATACGTTAGATCTGCAGGTTTTTAATCTACTGAAAGGGGCTGTGCTGTGTAAGAAACCATTTAATGCTTTTGACAGGCCTAGGCTTGGAAGGTACATGAGATATATACATCGTGTCCACTCTACTTGAACCCCTGCAGCTCTATCCCAGCTGAGATGTCCCATTCGCTTGCTATGCTTACATATGGGAATCACCATATTGGAGGCTTTGTTTTCAGAAAGATCTAGTTGTCTATGACAGCCACATCCGTTCGAGCCAGTGTAGTACCCCTAATGGCCCCAAAAAAGTGAATCACGGGTGAGTGACTATCGTTATAAGAATGTGTAGTCTCACAAACCAAATTGGGGGTGCCATTGTCAGGGAAACCGTGAAGCCCAAACCTTGATTGGTTCTAGCTAGGCGTAGCGTTAATTACACGTGAGCAGAATCCTGTCCAAAAGCAGCTTCTATCCTCACCAGTCTAATCCGAGTCTAGAATCCATTCCTGGCAAGGAGATTACCTTCAGAATACTACATGATCTGTTTAGATTTGCTGTAGATATTGAGATCTGCTTTTTTTTAAATTTTTTTTAGGAGTACTCTATTGAGATCTTATGTGAGGTCAACTACAAAATGCTATCTTAAGGTTCAAGTAACCTTGGCCAGCTGCATTGATATAGATAGAAGAAAGCTCTAATCATACCAAAACATCCAAAAGATTGCTTCATAACTTGAACCATTTCGCGCCCGGCATAGAGCTTATAGGTTAATTGATACAGTGAAGTCCCGTTATAAGAAACGTCCCGTTATAAGAACAGTTCTCCGGTCCGGCCAGAATATGTATGGGAAAATTATAAAAAACCTCTCGTTATAAGAACCCCAGCTGATCCCGAGGAGTTTTCTTATAACGAGACTTCACTATATGGACTTGTCGTTAAGGTGGCTCTAGAGATTAGTGACGTCATTGCAACCAGACTAGGCATACCGAATTGGGTAGTTGACTTTTAAATTTGTTTGCACGGATTAAGCATGAGGTGTACTTGGTACCCCGAAGATGAGGGAATATTTATCCCCAAGTATACTCTAGTCTCAAGTTGGACCTTGTGCCTGTTGGGTTCGAAAACTCCTGTTTTCGGTGGATATGATGTTCGCAATTTACCTATCGTGCTAGGAAAAATTGGGTAGTACCTGAGTAAGTAGAGGTATTTGTATAGATGACGTACCCCTCAGTTCCCTGCAACTTTGTCCTATAACTATATCTGCCAAAAGTCAATTCATCTGTTGTACCGTATTGATTCGCAAGTAAGAATGCTGTCTTATTTTCAAACGGACGGTCGGAGGGGCCTTGAATTTACTGTCTTATATATGATACTAGCTTATACACGAGATTCTGTATTATGAAGGAATTTCCGGATTTTTTTTTTTTTTTACCATTAATACTGTCATATGACCTTCTTGCTTCTGCCATGAACCAAGATCGTATAACTTTGCGACCTTTGTTTCTAGGGACAAGAAAATTTGCATGAAGCTCATTCCAGTCCTGGATGCAAAGAAACACGCCCTCTTACATTTTTCCGTTGTCCTACTCGCATCTGCATAATACTGCCCTTTCTTTATATCCAGGTTTTAAGCAATTCTTCAGAAATACCCAAAATCTGTGCAATACGATACTTTGAAAATCGCCGAGGTATAACCACCTCCGTAATCGGATCAATAGTGGGGGAGGTATGTACTTTCGCAAATGTGATAGCTGCCAGTTTGAATTTCCTGGTGTATTGATGTCTTCGGATTGGATTATTAAAAGCCGTTGCATCCTTTCCAGCCTCACGTAAGGCATTGAAGTGTACAATATCTTGTGCCACATCAGGTCCTTCGGAATCCCCCTTTGATAGTGGTGGAACCTGTGTCCGCTTGCCAAAATTCTGTAGTTGCAAAAACAGAAGTTGCTCGAGGTTTTGGGCTTGTTGTTTGCGCATTGGGTCCAGCACGAGGTGCCAGCTGAATTGACATTGGAACAAGTGAGGTTGGTGACGAGTGTAAGAAACCGGCTGCGTCAGTCAACGTCAAGATTACCACACTACTGCCCTATAAAAAAAATTTGCTGTCTTATACACTAATACTGCCCTGCCGAGTGATACTTGTTGGAAATACATGTTGGAAATACTCGGTCAACACACCCACATGTTAACACATGCATATCATGTGTTAACTCAACATATGTATAACTTATGTGAATTGGAAGAATCTTATGTATATAAACCCCTGGAATAGCCAGTGGGTGAATAGACAAACAAACAATACGATAAGTTTCACAGTTACCTATTTATCACATCTTATCTATACCTGCGCGCAACGATACTGTCTTACTTGCGAATTAATACGGTATGTCACTATTTCTTGGGTGGGGAGCTTCGAAGTGTCTTAGACCGTAGTCTAGACTTTGTATCACTATGGGGCTGGGAAGAGATTATACTGTGTAACTATTCGATTACTGGTGCATTGGAACAGTAATTGTTCGGATTCCCTTGTATGGTACATTGAAGGCCTTATAATAAATATGTACCAAGATTCTTGTGGAGAAGATAGATACGCGTTAAGTGAGAGGTTTCGATCCCTCTACAGAGTAATTGTATTACTCAGTTTTATTAAGTTAAATTCATACTGGAAAGATAGACAGGAGCACAACATAATATATTACACTGCTTGAGACCTTCTTGAGTACGATAATCTAGAGACAACCACTTACCACTAAACTGTGGGTTATATGGGTAATAATAAACCAATTTGCAATAAAGTCAATATTGCCAGTGTGTAAGTCAAGACCCATGTGCACATAACATTAAGTAGGGGACATAGGTTTTCGAGATATGGCACAGTGTATAAAAAATCCACGTTATCAATTGATTCACATAAAGCCTCTGAAAAACGTATTTCCCAAGACACTACACAAGCTATGTACTTGGATTTTGCAATCACGCTAGGTTGTTGCCAACTACAGTACCCTTCCCAGACAGATCTGTATCGCGACGCTTTGTACCCAATTTCCACACTGAATCCAGTATAAAACAAATGTGGTCGGTCTCAGTTATGTTAAGTTCTTGGTAAGTAGGTCCCGATCCCCTCAGCTCTAAAGTACTTTGCCGAAAACCTATGGCCTTGTACTTTACTTAGCGTAGATATTGTACAGACTTCGCGAAAGGGCGGAAAGCGTGCTTGGGCCTCACTAAGAGATTGGTAGAATAAAGCAGCGTTTCACATATCCACAAAGGGCTGCTCCTTTTTGAAGTTCAGGTTCGAGAACTATGATACTAGGCCTAGGCACAAGAAGACGTCTCAAGACTTTAGTGAAAATTTTTCATTGGTTGCAACATTGCAGATATTTGTCTGAGACAGTTTAGTAGCCGTTGAGACAGTGTGACATCTTTCGCTTGTACATAATTATTATTCAGAAGGGGATATTGACGTTGAAGTTGAAGATGAGTGAATGACTAGGTAGCTAACTAGGTAGCGAGTTTGAATGTAATTATGATTGTGTTGGATGCTCGATATGCAAAAGCCTCGAGACGTCTCGTGCCCAGGCCTATTATAATAATGATGTCAAACATGTGTTACAAATAATAGTCGAGAAACTGCAGTTGTAAGTTTGTGAGGTGAATGCCTATCAAAGACTTTTTTGATGAATCGTTACTCGTATTCAAGCTATCAGGATCTAGCTATGATGAGCAGCCTGGTACCACCAAAATTTCCTTTCTGGATCTAGGTTAGGCTAGCGCCACGTTGCACTGTAACAATCCAGCAGAGATTCATTCTTTCTGTAGTCATTAGATACCATAATAAATGGAAATTAACGCCCAACCATACGAGATCTTGTATCACAACATCTGCCTATGGTCGAATTTGCAACTTCTCAGTGACGTTTGGCTATATTATCTTAAACATCCCTAGATCAGTGCAAGTCCCTTCGAAATTCTTTATCTGGATGCAAATATAGGGGGGTCGTTACACTTGAGTATGGGGGTGCTAATTTCCGATTTCTGTCGTACTCGCATTGTAGTGAAGAGTCTACACCTCGCAACTGCTGTTAAAAATGACTGCAGCTTTCCTTTTGGTAAATTCATTACTTGTATTTAGAGATTCTGGCCTATGGCGAGGTGCTCATCCCCTGGGCGGACGGATCTGAGGATTACCAAACCTTCCTGCCCAATATGACTGCTGCTGCTTATAGCATAGAGGTAGTGTAGTAAGGAGCCGTCTCATAGCCTTAGGCTCCATAGATGTATAGCCTCAAAAAAAAAAAGAGAAAGTGTACTAAGGAACTCCCAGTCCTGTAAGGTGACTACTGCAGCTGTATGTCCACTCGTCAGGCTGCGCAACCGCCGTGTTGGAGTGGTTATATGCATGTTGTCATGGCTTCCACAAAAGGCAACTATCCACAACGAGGCTCTTAGGATAACTATGCTAAAGTCAAGATATTGGAAAATCCTGTACTGCAGCCGTACTTGCAAAGGAACAGCAGTAATGGGAAGCAAAAGTTGATGTGTGAATAGAACGCTTACAGTAGTTTACAGTGGAACCTAAACACGATAACGGTAGCCGTTCTGTATACAGGAAGTACATTAGTACAGTACAAGGAATCAGTGCATGCGCATGGACTGGTATAGAGGAATGTGCATTTATGGCAGATAGAAGTAGATTTTGATACATATGTTAAAGACTAATCAATAGGATGAAGGAGGTTGCTGCAGCTGGATAAAGACCATTCAAGCCTAGATAATAAGCAAAGGGGTAAGATAATGCAATGGAACACTGAGATATCACGATGTTACATATTCAAAGTCGTACAATTCCCTATTCAGCCTACTGTAACCAATGGAAATCGACCGTGGCCAGCTGAATACGACCCATGTAAACCTAAACTGGGACATCAATGCAATTAGCAACGCCTCATGTTGCCTCTTTCCAGCTTGTCCACCCTGAAGTACTCTATATGTACTCAGGTAGTCCTACCCCAAACATATATACCCATAGTCAGGAGAATTCCATCTTGGGGTGGGGCTGGTGTTCGGTACACAGCAGCTGCAGACACCTACTGGTATTAATAACTGGTGAGATACAAAATTCCCTGTCTTTGTACATCAGTTGATGCCTCTCATTTAAATTTAGCTATATCATGCAAAAGCCTTACTGTACACTGTACATGTGGCTATGCATCATGCACGGCTCCTACAATATTATCTTACGAACATGCTATTGATTCGAGGATTCGCAAGTTCGCAAACACCTCAAGGGGTCACTTTACAATTTGGGACACATTTTTTAAAATATCCGGGGCATCGTGTGTTCTCGTGTTACTGATTTCTGTTACTGATTTCCCAAAGAGTGGGTATATTTGTATCTGAGCTTGCCTACTTAATATGTCACAACCTTGCCAAGCCCTGTATTTCCCCCGTGTGAATGAATTAATATATAATACTAGGCGTGCGAGTCTAAATAAACTCCCGATTTGCTATTCGTACTAGTACTCATTCGGTAATCCAGCACGCTTATTCGGAAGATATGATTGTTGATATACCAGCTGCAGGTATTGGCACCCAGTACTCACGCTCTTCGTCGAGTGGTATGGCCTCTCCAACTATTTTTCCATAGTCGTAGGTGTACGCCACTATCATCCACGTATCCAGTCAAACTTCAATAGCCACAGTCGTGGACGACCTTGCAGGCTAACATCGCAGGCCCGCATAAATTCTCATGCTGAATATCGGCCTGTTGAATAATACATGCTAGTATAGCTGTTGAATAAAGCTCATGAAGGTTCCATACTTCACAAGTATCTTAGCCGCAGTGAGTTGGCTAAAGCTGCAAGACGTAAATAGGCTGCAGTACTAGTACCGTAGAGAATCTTTTGTTCACTGTGAGCACATTGCGTGGTATATAGTGCACATAATATGAGAGTACACTCACCACAAAGGTTTACTCTGGTGTTTGTATAACATATGTTGTGCCCACCGCGACTGCCATGTATCGACATTGAAAAGCTGGGTACAATATGAATGCGCAGTATGACATGCAATTTTTTTAGCGAAAAACTTCGACATGCACACCACAAGGCGTGATCACACGTGCATGAGCGAGCCAACTTAGCATGAGGCTCACATACATAGTCAACCAGACTACACATAGTCTAGATTTTGCGCTCTGTATTCTGCAATTGGCACATCTATCCTGTGGTTCAAGAACCAATAATGCAAGGTGCCAAGATGCACAATGCTGTTTTTGCAACCGCAAATGCCAGCTTTACCTAAGTGAGTAGTAATATCTCGTTGAAATCCAACATTACGCGATGCCGATCTTGTAGGTTCTATACTCCCTTGGGATAGCTACCCGTAATTTTAAAATAACGCTATCGTGCCCAGGGCGGTGCCCAGGGCGGTACCTTACCAAGTAGTCTCATAAAAGTCTCATGAGGTACTACGCGTGTGGACACGTCCAAGAGAAGTACCAGCCGCACGGTCCAGCTACCCCTCCCCAACGCAACAGTACGGCACAAGTCTAGGCAAGGACACATCACGAAGGATATCGAACGAAGGGAGCTCAATACAATTGCACATCTCTCTATTTTGCGCTTGAGTTGAGCCAATGGTTCTATGCATGCATGTCTGAGCCCACGTCCCGTCTGCTTATTCAATTCGGAGGAAGCTACCGTTAGGCGCTTGTCTTGGAATCGGAGAGTAGAAAAAACAATGTTACTATGTCTAATTTGCGGCTACATCTGGAAGATAAATCTCATGGGACCAAATTAAATATAAACCCACATTGCACCCACGTATTTGTGATACCTACCTGGGAAAAGTAGTAAGCACAACTGCTGGTTCCCTTACTACCTTTCCTACTTCCAGTCGCATAACCATTCTACACTGGTTCTCACAGGCCCGGGTACAATACGGCTTCTGCGAGTGCACACGTTCAACATGTTCGCCAACTCAATGCCAGTCCGCATTACCTTCAGCCTGTTGCTCTTGCTGAACTCCCTCGCGAGAACACTTGCTGTTCCTGCGCCAACGAATACATATGATAAGGTTGAAAGGGGAGACTACAAGGATAATTCAAGGACCTGGGTAGGTTCGGATTATGATCACGGTTCTTGTTCTGTCTACTCCGAATTGCCCCTATGTTGTAAGTTATACATCTAGGAACATAACTATTGGCTATTTACTAAGCCATGTTCACGCAGCGTCCTATGGCATCTGCTTGTCTCCCCCACGTAAGCACTCTAAGCTGGTGGCAGTAGTTCTTGGAGTTGGAACCCAGAATTACACTTGTACTTCACCAACTCAGGTGCCAACTGGAAACGGCGCGATGGCAACCTTATACGACATCACTAAATCGGTAGGATTGACCCCTGACGCAGCCCACGCCTTTAGCGCGATAGTCATGGCGCTTTCCACAGCACAAAACACCCAAAACATCCCGCTCGGACTAGGCTACCCAAAGATTGGAGAGCATCACTTCGAACCAAGATCTGGCAAAGGAGCAGTTGCAGTATTCAATCTATGGGTAAAGGGGAAGCAACTGAAATTCGTGGGAGGAAAATTGGAGGGAATTCCTCCTCCTCCAGATTCTTTCCCAGGATCCGTTGATTGGCTGAAGCTCGGGAGGACAGCGGGCATTGAGAAAGAGAGTCGAGGAATCAAAGTATGATAGCTCCCCGTATTTACCACTCGCACATTCTAAGCATAAGTGGCTGACTAACGCAAAAATAGTTTGTATATCGTGTTCACACAGCTGGTGGAAAGGCACCAGCAACATGTGAGGGTCTCCGCCACCAGCATACTGTGAATTACGCCACCGAGTATTGTGAGTAGTAACTCTAGAATGATATAGAGAATACGGGACTAATAATGGCGATTATCAGGGTTTTACGATTAGTGTGAACTTCGAGTACTGGTGGAAAAATCCCACAGCAGCTGGTGTAATATATATAACGATCTACTTTAATCATCAATACATAGCTATATAGAGTTGATGGATTGCGAGCTTTCTCCAATAACGGAAATGGCTAGTACTTTCTTTCTGGGGATTTAACGTTAAAGTTGCAGGCCCCTGTATATGTGTGTTAGGATTCGGAATAGCTCTGGAATAATTGGGGTGCGTATGCGGGAGTTGGAACATGAATTTGGGTTGTTGTCTTATCTCTACTAATAATATTACATTTATTTACCCTGCTTACACATTTATGTTGTTGACGTTCATGTATAACAAATGACAGTTGGGAGTCCCCACTGCGCTTAATATCCCTAGATGTAGAATACGTGCTATATGGTAATCGGTACTTAGGTTTATAACCATGCATGGGGACCAGTACCGTGGAATGTTGTGGTCGGGGCTGCTGAGACATTGACAAATTGTGCATGACAGAGTCTCACCGGTGACCGAATACTTTTCAGAATTGACCAAACAGAGGTGGAGCAAAAATCTCGAATTTTGGTAACATCGATACTCTTGGTAAGTGCAGTTGGAAAACAGTGTAGGTAAGTGGTCAACTGGCTTTGTAGTGGATAATTTTAGGACGATCTGTCGATATCTTACTAGCAGGCCCTGAATCACGTACCTGGTAAAGAGAGTGAGTACCAATCAAGAGCTGGAACATTTCACACTCGTATGATCATCGATCACGGTGGAGCACGCGGTACTTAGGCGCTGGCACTGTTACCCGAGCTCTTTGAATCATTCGCAGGCCCACCAGGTACAATATCGTAAATTGAGGCGTTGGGATTTACATCGTACTCTACCTAGTTAGTATTAATTTAGTGTCATTGGAGGTACCTTCTAGTATCGTTCCGACCAAATACGGGTGCACTGGGTTGGGCTTCAAGGGCTTGGCCAACCAACCGTGGGAGCCTGGATCACCTCCGTTGATCTTCTTGATGGCGCTTGCTAGTAAGCGTTTGCATGGACTAACGTAATACTTAAGAGGTATATGAACCAATAAAATTGCTCCATATCAGGGATCAAAAGTAACTAATCGAATTCTAAGATCTGATCCCCACGAGTACCTCCGAGCTTCATTAATATTTGAACTTGGCACTGGCACCCAAGTTTTCAATGTATCGAGACTAGTTTTCAGTCTGCTCTGAAATTACAGGCAAACCTGGACGAACTGAAAAACCGAAGGGACTATTTATACACCTGTGCACCGGTAAAGTCTTCTGGCTATCGTGAAATTTATATGCATAGTGAAAGTGAAGAGATTTCTTTACCTCATTTTATTCATTGAAGATTGCTGTAGCTCAGATAATACTATAGATCTGGAGTCATATGCCCATGTCTGATTGTGGGTAAAAGCTTATCAGAAAAGGTCAAATATCCCCATTGGCTGTTTTAAACATCCAGCGAGGGCTTGCTGTAGTCATTGGAAGGAGCTGTCAGGTGAGTAGTTCTACGCCCGAAAGCCATCGTGATAAACTGTCAACAATCAAAGCTACTACGACAGAAGCTCTACCTTTGGAATTGTTTTAAAAATACTTATTCATCTCACATACTGAGACGTCAGGCAAATGAATCGAGAGCCTGATGATTCGTTTGCCTGATGTCACAGTATTATAAAGGTAGCTGAGAAAATGAGTGAAGTGGTTGTCATCTATCTTCTCATACAAATTTGAATAAGTTCAGCACCTCCTGTGCACTAACCCTTTAAGCTGAATGGGAAAGTGGAGGCATTCGATAATTTCTAAATGCCTGAAGGACTACAATTGATTCTAGGAAAGCGGTGGGCTTCAATGATATTTTGAAATGGCCAAATTTAGCGGCAAGATTTTATTTTTATTTTTATTTTTTTAGATTGCCAATACCCGCAAACGACCTAAGGTCATGACTGGGTCCCATCCCCTTTGAAGGCTTTCGGTACCAGAAGCGGGGTCCAGCCTCCCGAGCCTAGGAAAAACAAAGGAAAACTGCCGCAGGGATAACTACCGTACAACCTAACAAGCCTCCGCGGCCAACAATCTCTGGATAAGAATGTCTCAACAAGGTCTTCAAAGACTTCCTTGTCCCTTTCCTTCTTCTTCCGCAACCATCTGTGCCTCTCATCCGCCTGCTCCCCTTCTCCCAATCCATTCCCAGGTAGTACAGGGTCCACCGTGAGGTCCATGCCACCTTGCAGTTTTCTCTTTCCGGCCCCGCATTGCGTGTAATTGAGTCGCGCCTTCCTGTTCCACTTTAGTACCCTTCCCATCCCCGTCCCTGTTAGGTACCTTCTGGCTTGCCTGCCTCTGCTTGTTCCAGGCTTGGCTTACTCCTCCTTCTGTGACTACCGGGAAAAGACTCCTTGTCTGTATCTTTGCTCTTTCCTTTTTGTGGTAGGGCGTTACCACTTGTGGGCAGATCAGCATCCTTGGCTCAGATTTTGACTTTTCCTACAGATAGAGTTACATGGTATGACTTATTCACCAGTTTCCCCGGTATTAGAGATGTTTCGTACCCTGGCCTGGCAAACTGTATCCACAGCAACCCGACCGTGAGCAGGGCGACTTGATCTGGATTGATATTTGCTGACATTTTTGATATACTGGTACCGTACCGACTGCTTAGGGTTGTAAAAACTCTTCTTCGGTGGACATCTAGCGCTACCAGGGTTGGAGGCGACGTGACTAAAGTTGCAGGCCAGGGTGCGAAACGTCTCTATTAGGCATTACAGCGGTACAGTACCGGTAAGTGTAGAAGTGCATGAGACTAGTAGAAGTACGCGTAGTTAGCTTCCGAGTGGGCGCTTATGAATACGGTACACTGCTGAATAAGCAGCATAAATATGCACAACATGAAACTATGCGTTGGAATAACAACTTGTTATGAATAGCAACGGACAGATAGACTGATGGCCAATGAAGGACCACTTCACCTGAGATACAAGTATGTGTGATGAATAACTGTATGTGCGAGTCACATATGTGAGAGTATGTATGCGGAAGTATGTATGGTGTGTGAACGTACAGTATATGCGTATATAGATTTGAGTACGTATAGGGAAGTACTTATAAGAGTGTTCTTCTTTACTATATACAAGTCCCCTCTAGAAGCGTATTCTCAAGCTCTATGTATATACATGAAGGGATAATGCAGGTAGATACTGTGCGAGGTGCCCAGGTTAGATGGAACAAGGTGGAAAAGTGAGCTGAACTATGTGAAGCAGAGGCTTTATCGTGGCAGAGAGCAAGGCGAACGAGATATTCGAAGTGAGATGGAATGATTGATCTATGTAGCTAGATACTGGAAAGCGAGGGCCTTATATACAGGATTGTAGGTAAACCCGAGCTTTCTAACACAAGTAAATGAATATGGTCTAAGCCATGAACAAAGTGATCGCGTGTACTATGAGCAACAATACTGCAAATAGTAAGAGATGCGAGTAAATACTACAGTCAACTCTTGCTATAACGGACCTCGCTATACCGGATCTCTTGTTATACCGGACGGACCAGAGGCTTCCGGATTTTTTACCAGCAAATTGCTTCTCGCTATACCGGACGGCCATACAATACCGGACCGGACAGAGTGCAAAGATTTTCTTATCCCTGCCTCCATACATTTCTCCCTTGCTATAACGGATGAAGCTAATCTAATTGTTCTAGGTACATGCATCAACCCCAGTCTCAACCATCGTTGTACTCAATAACATGTCGCTCTAGCACTGAAAACTGCTCTATACGCTGCTTCTTTTTCCAACCAGTACTATTAGGCAAATCTTGTTCTAGACACTCTCCTTCAGTATATCAGACAGTGTCCACCGAGATAGTGGTACTCCCTATATTATTATGATTAATATCTACTAAAACACATGTTTAAAGCACCCACATGGTGGTCCAGGAAATGCTTGCCAAAGTCACTAAGTTTCTCTTTTGCATGATCTGGTTCCAGTCGCTTCCGACATATCTCACGCTTTTCCAGCACACTCAGTGCTCTTCGTTTTCCTGTAGCTTGAGAACGGTGTTGCAATTGGGAAATCCAGAGCTTCCCCGTACATTTGCCATACTGTACATACTTAATGTATCATTCCCATTCCGGCCACTCGTATGCCAGGCTAAACCCCTGTCATTTTCTATACCGGAACCCTTGCTATTCCGGACAGAAAGCTCCGGATTTCTGCCGTCCGTTATAGCAAGAGTTGACTGTACTGAAAAACTGTAAATGACTTTAACCATTATACATGTACACTAGCCGAGGTTAGTGACAACAGCTTAACGGAGGTCAGCTTAACGGAGGTAACTAAATAACAGCTTAACGGAGATACCTGAACAACAGCTTAACGGAGACAGGGTGACGGGACATTTATTCTAACAAGCAGGTATTTGCTGTAGTTACGTGCGTGTGAAAAGCAGGTATGTGCTGTAGTTACGTATGTGGCACCGTCACAACCTACAATCAGGTATGATGAGCGTTGTGACTCACGTACTTTCAACATCATGTGGTATTTATTTTAGCCTCGGTCAACTGATAATATATTAATTTACCTAGCACTTGTTTTCATATTCCTTACAATCCCGCAAATTGATTCTGAGCCAAACATTCTGAAAATGGATCTAATCACCGACCCAGACCGACTTCGTCTCGCCCAAACCTTTGATCGGTAAGAACAGTCTATACCTACTTCTCCTCCCACATGAGCAACATTGACAATCCCTCCTCCCCATAGTCCCGTAGAGGAGCAATCCACCCAGTGGAATCGCCTCTGGGTTGACAACTTCATGCCATGGGATCAAGGCTTTTCATCTCCCGCTTTAGTTGACCTTCTCTCCTCTGCCACTACCGGCTCAGCACTAGTGGGATCCACTGGCGCCGCCGCAGCCGCAATTCAATCCGCAGTAAAGAAAGCACAGAAATATGCGGTTGTCCCGGGATGTGGAAAGGGCTACGACGTGAAGCTTCTCGCGGAGCACGGGTTTGTCAGCTACGGAGTGGATATTGCTGAGAAGGCAGTTGAGATAGCGAGGGAATGCTATAATGAGTATGGATTGGCTGACGAGGGAGAAGATGGGAAGGGGAAAGTTAAATTTGTTCTGGGGGATTATTTCAAGGATGATTGGGTTAAGAGGGAGGTGGTCGGGGAAGAGGGACAGGCTGAGGGCTCAGTGGATTTGATATATGATTATACGGTGAGATTACCCACCCTCCCCTTTTATTTGGAACTGCCACGCTACATATTTCATAAAGTCTGCAAGAGCCGAAGGTGGGATTTCCCAGCTTCAATCAAAATTGGAGTGTACAGAAATCCTGAGTACTGGCACGGCTCACCAACTACCAACTATATTAACATCATGACTCGGTAAATTTATAGTGGGAATACATGCATTGCTAACTCCATCCATAACAGTTCCTCTGTGCTCTTCACCCAACCTTGCGTGCTCAATGGGCGAAACGAATGGCCAACCTTCTTGCAAAGGGCACAGGTCTCTTAATTTGTCTAGAATTCCCTCTACACAAGCCGCTCGAGATCCCGGGCCCACCTTGGGGTTTGAGATCCCATATCTATGATGAGTTGTTGAGTGGGGATTTTGAATTAGTTGAACGATATAAGCCAGAGAGGTCACATAAGGCTGGGCAAGGGACGGACATGTTGTCTGTGTGGAGGAGGAAGGCATAGTAACAGAGGTTATTGAATCTATGTTATCTCCAATGTATATCCGTGTACCAGGATATACTGGAGAAACATTAAGAATCAGGAGAGGCGTGATTGGAAAGTTTGAGATTATATATAGCGGGAGGATATATGATTATTTTTTGAGTTCATCAAATTCCAGCGCCTGTTGTCGAAGGTATAGAAAGTCTGGGGTATCGTACAACCTCATAGTGGAGCGTTATTGTTACAACCGGTCATATTCTTCACACTTTCACCGCAGCTACCCAGAAAGTAACTTCTTTCTCATATCTTAATTTGAAAGTAGCACTGTAGAGAGCTTAGTATATGTTCGAAACTTCAGCTATGAATTCCAACTGTGATATCTGTCATGTGTTCCCTCAGATCAGGGAGTTACCCGCGGTGGACTCATTTGTAGTAGCTTACCGTACCACATGTGGTGCATATATCCAGCAACTCTACTGTAGGCTTTATGTTGAATTTAGACTTATATAGAAAAGAACACACATTTTATGCTTCATATTATACTATATACTCTAGTTGTATAAAATGGCAATACTGTCTGAGCTCTTGTACATGGCAGTAATACACTGACATGAGAATTGGCTCTAGAGTGAATAAAGGTAAAGACCACATATTAAGTGGAAATTTCTTAAAACAAACTGTTATCAATTGAAATTATAGTTGCTATAGCATTAACTTATTTCAATAAGTCCTTAGTATAGAGTAATTTCTGACACAATATAATATAGTCTATTCTACATAGCTCCAATAGAATATACTAAGTAGATACATATGACTCTAATTGAGTATACTTAACTATATTTTGTTCTATATATTGTAGTATTTTTAAAATAGAAGGCTCTTTGTTATATTGCTCAAGCTTTTAGCAATTCAACTGATGTAAGTTACTACTATTCTGGTAGTTGGAGGAGGTACTGCAGGTGAGAATAGGCAAAGGAGACAAGTGAAGCTCGATACACTAGCACTTACTAGTAGGTAGACCTATAAGCGTTAGATTCATAGGGGCTTGATCTAAATATTTAAAATCATGTGATCGACATCAATGATAGAAAATAGGGAGGGACTCCATTCCAGCGCAGCCGGTTTAAATCAAATTATATATTCCCCCAGCGAAGCAATCCCTTCGCCTTCCCCCTATCTTCTTTTTAGTTTGCCATTCTTTTTTCTTTTTGCCTCCTCTCTATATATTATACATCCATATTGAGAGGGGGTGGGGGCGGCAGCTTCGCTCAGGAGAAAGTGAAATAAAAAGGAGAGGAGGGGGGCTGTTTCACTGGAAAAATGCGGAAAGTGACTTCCTCTCACTTTACCACCTTTTCAACTAGTTGAAAACTGTTCCCCTCACACTAATATGTGTAAGGTACCACACCCATTTCATCTACGATATAAAACAATATTATTATAGTCAATTTATACATACATATTTGGTCTTTACAAGCCCATAACCATAAATAATAGATAGAGCAAAAGAATACATTCCCAAGAAACCCCAAAACAAATTATTCAAGAACAACCCAAACGCAATCATTCATTCCCGTCTATAATGACGCCTCCCACTCCATCAACTCCTTTATCCCCTCCGCTACCTGCTTCACCCTCTCATCGCTCAGTCTCTGAAGTGGCTTCCGAGGGTATCCTCCGTAACCAAAGTAGCTCTGGATTGCGCTCTTAGTCCCAGGAATTGCCGACTTGGTTAATACCCAATCTCCCTTCGCTAGTAATGCCTGTGCCCTGAACGCCTCCTGAATCTTCCCCTCCGCGAAAAGGTTGAACACCTTCACGTTTGCCTTGGGAGCCACATTTGCTCCCCCGGCAATAACACCAGAACCACCGACAGCGAGACCTTGCACAATAAAGTCTGACATTCCAGAGAAAGCCATGTACCCGGATCCCTTCTTGGATGGTGTGTATGAATCCGTTTCAAGTGCTACTCGCGCAAGCTTACCGGTATTGGCACAGGTGAACTTTGTGCCGACGATGTTGGGGTGCTGAAAAAGTTTGATGATGAGATCGGAATCCATATCAATACCGGCAACCGCGCCGGGGTAATTGTACAAGATGATTTGGATGGGGGAAGCATCTGCAACACTGAAGAAGTAATCCGTAATGGCTGTCTCATCCATCGCATATCGGTAGTAGCTTGCTGGGATAAGGAGCGCATAGTCACCACCAGCAGCATGAGCGTCCCTGCAAAGCTGTACTGTTTCCCTCACAGATTGCGCAGAGCATCCAACCATGACAGAGACCTCAGTGAAGCCCGCCTCGTTGAGTGCCTCTCGGGTGGCCTTGGTGACGGCTGCTTTTTCCTCCCTCGAGAGGTGGACGGCCTCCCCGTTACTACCGCAAGTGACCAGACCAACCAGACCTGCTTGTGCAAGGCGGACGGAGTGTTGCTTGATAGTTGGAATGTCCAAGTCTTCAGTGACTGGGTCAAAGAAGGTCATTGTTGGGGCGTAGATGCCGGGAATGAGAGGCACCGGGGTGCGGGTGACTGCTGGGGCATTGTTGGCGGGGTCAGAGGTCATTTGGGGGTATATCTAAGATTTGGAACCTGAAGGGCTGCTGGAACTACACTGAAGGCGTGGGCTGTGACTCGGAAGGGTCGTGGAGATCGTGCAATGTTACGGATGGATGGCCTAAGATGCCTGATATCAGTATTAAGACAGAGGAAGAGGGTTTGGCTTATACATATCACAGCTAACCCTCAGTATATGCGGTGCCAGCTCGACTATCTCTACGCAGGGGCCAGATTGATTTTTTGCATTTAAGTACTGAGTGGAGAGATTGAAACCGTTTACTGGATTGAGAAAAACTCCCAAGGTTCAATGGGTTGTAAAGTTTCCACTCCACACCAGGTTCCAAATAAATATATCGCGATTGATGGTCAAATAAGATGAGCTCTCAGACTGCCAAAAAGGATGTCAAGTAAAACTGTCCCATTCATCATCGGTTCTCGAGAGGGTATGTCGGAAGAGGGCAACCTCGCAGGTGAACAACCTACAGGCAGTTGGGGTGGCAACCACCGACAACAACCCCTTCTGACTTCATGGCCACCACGTGGGGAGAATCGGGCTTGCTCACGTGAGTAATATATTATTATTTAGGCTAAATTCCAGTTTTGCTCATGAACTGCAGATCAATAATATCTCCACCAGGATTTTACTTTTCTTGGGGTACAAGAGTTCGGCTAGGAGCAATTCCAATATCAAGGGAATTTTCGCGAGTACTCTTAGCTATCATTTAATATCACAACTTTGCAACTCTGCGACCCAATCAAGAATGCCCTTCACCTAAACCCCAGGTAGGCAAGCCCATCCCCCACTCCGAAACCCCCACTCACATTATTCACTCATGCCTCTTTTCCCCACACAAAATAACAAACCTTCGGCCACGGTGCGGGTGCGGGGATGGGGCTCTGGTGTAAAGAGCAACGCCTAGAAAATCTATGTTCGGCCTGCCAGGGGAGTCTAATCGAATAGGTACAATACAAAATCTTCCTCCTCCAAATGTTTCTTACAGAAGCATTTCAGTAATACCTTGATTCGGCACTTTCATTCTGCATCCCATATCTTGAGATCTAATGATCCTCAAATTCCACCTCATATATGGATTGCATAGCCTAAAGGAAGGTGTTCATGTGTTGCTGTCCAAGCCCTACTTATCACTATCAGATCTTTGTAGTATCAGGTTCCACATTTTCCTGTTTGTGATCTGATAAGATCTTCATTAGTATCTTGAAGCACGTAACACATCGTCACGTCATATGGTATGAGTATGGCGTTGGCACCTCTCTCAGAGGTCGTTGTGCCAACCAGACTATGCGTTGAAAAAAGAAAAGGCGTTGGCAAACATAACCTCTGGCATAGAATGTTTGTTACCCTCAGAACTACGACCTATGCAGTCCGTGCATGGCAGGATATGCTGGCCTCCGGAGTACTGCATTCCGCACAAATGAATATATTTCCGTAGAGTTCACATCCGGAAATCCTCCGATTCTCGCAAGAAAAGGTAAAAATCTTTGCATGATATCCCTGCTGGCACCCGGGAAATACCTAAATCATGATATTGGCTTCATCTAGTTATCATCATACTCATCACCATAGTCGTATGCATAGTCTTTTTTGTTTTCATCATTACTTCATTGCCTTCCTTGTCATTTGATTCCGCTTGAGAGTGGCCGCTCCCTAGGCCTTGATCATCGGAGTCATTCTTGTTGTCGATAGAACAACTTGATGTGATACTACCCTTTCAATCCTCACAGTATGTCGAACATTCCCGAGTTTCAGAGCAAAAGCCTCCGTTGCCATCGTTGAGCTTTTGGGCCTTTTAGCACCCTTTCCCGCCATTAGTGTACGTAGAACTGGTAGGATCTTAATAGCCATAGCTCTCATCCCTGCGGAAAACTCACTCTAAAGTTAGTAAGGGCTTGAATTAACACTCACAACGAATGAGCTTACTGTTTATATCAGTTATATGGGTCCTTCTTTCTGGACGGTAATCACGATTCCAAACGATACTCTCCCCTGCTCAAATATTCCTGTTAATGCAGAACCAGAATTGCGTAGGTACTCATTCCATCTTGAAAGCGGGTTTCTTTCTTTTTTTTCCTAAAGTCTATAGCCGCAATCGACATACGATCATGTTTGACCTAAGCTTCCGGTACAAGAAGCCAGCCTCCCGAGCCTAAGACAAAGGAAAGCGCAACTGAGAATACATCACCACATCACTTCCGCCACCCGCATCCACCCCCTTAAGTAAGGTTGAGGTTAGTAAAGAAAGTCTCAACCAGATCCACCGTGACTTCCTTATCCCTATCCTTGACCTTCCGCGACCATCGCGTCCTATCATGCGCCTGCTCTCAAGAGCTCCACCTCCTACAGGATAAGCGACGTGCTTCCCCAGGGTCGACCGTCGGGTCCAGGGTCTGTCTCACACTTGCAGAGTCTTTTCCGGTCCTGCATTGTGTGTAATTGACCAAGGGTTTCCTGTTCCACTTTAGAACTCTTCCGATCCCTGTGACCACCACCCTTCTGCTCGCCGTCTCCTGAATCCCCCTCCGTAGAGTAACCACCCCCACTTTATGAGGGGGTACCAGTCAGGACAGCAGCCGGAATAGGTATCTTGACAAGAGATGCATACGCAGATTACCTCTCAAGGTAGCCGGCGTCGATTACGATACTTAACAAGGAATTAAGTCTATTAGGCCCCAACCTCTACAGGGACTGGTATCTCAACTATCACTGTTCATCGTGAGTGAGCAAGGATACCTTGTGTACTGCTTAGCTTATTGACCGCATATTCATTCGTTTCCACCGAAATTGGGTAACGAAAATAATCAAAGGTAATCTCAATTCAACAAATAAGTTACAAAACTTTCACGATTTGGCGACTCATATCCCCATTATAGGCCTATACACAGCTTCAGCCTGAAGATGCATACACATCGAAGCATAGGAGGCAAGAAAAGCTAAGAACAAAATGCTTTCTGTAAAGCAGAATGATAAGTTTCTTGGACATCAGTAGCCAATGCCGAAAACATCCTCCCGAATCCATATATCCCCTAGTGTATCAACTTCCCCAGGTCTGTCAAACCATTCTTCATAAGTAGCGGGGGCCTCGTCTGAATGAATGACCCTTCCTTCCTGGCACCCTTCCGCAGCCTTCTCATCCTTGAGCAGCAATTGTCTGGACACTGGGAGCTTGTCCTTCGCTACAGCAGCCAAAGTAGCTCTCATACTACCGTGACTACCAGCAGTATTGGCCTTTAGACCTTCCCCCTCATACTCGGCCCCATTTGGCTTCACATCACAAACAGAGGTGTTTGAGTGACAAGGACTTTTCGTAGTTTTATGAGGCTCTTCTTCCTTGTAATTGAACTGGACAGTGAAACTTCGTCACTGCATTAGCACCGAATCCAAAAATAGTAGATTGTTCAATTCGTGGGAGAGTGGGGAGAAGAGAGGTACGAACTACTTAGTAGAACCGACAGCTGGTATAACTTCGTAACGGTTGCCGAACTTGTCAAGAGGCATGATTGATCTCTACTCAACACGAAAAACTGTGATTTTGAACATCAGATTCCACTTCATTACACTGACCACTGTAATTATGATACCTGATCCTGAGGAAGGCAGACTCACAAAGCTCTACGTGTATGATTTGGCACTATCGTCTGAAAAATCCACTAACCATCGAGCAAACAAATTCTGTTGCAGACCTGCAATGGTAGAAAATTGGAAGGAGTGAGTGTCAACCAACCTCTCCTAGTGGGCTCCCAGGCTAGGTCGTATGTCTCCACATGACGTTTGCATGGCTTGCAACAATTGCCACCACCATTCGAATGACTTCCGTATAGGGAAGTCGACAGAGAAGTAGCTTACTGTTTGAGTATTCCGACTTCTTGGCAAACCCGCCGTACGTAATTGGTTGAGTTCACTAGCCAACATCGTGGAAAATCGGCATCGATGTCGCACTTCATACAAAAATGTAATACTTGAACATGCAAACTTAGCCCCCTGGACCCATATATTCTAATTCTTCATACCAATATCTTTGGGCCGGGACATGTCGGCAAGTATACTCTAGATATGATCACAGACCTCAAGTCTCCAGATACAATCCCCAAGGGTACATTTATTCTTGGTACGTATCCTTTCTCCCTATAGGTATCGAGCTTCCTACTATTCCTAGGTCTAGATTCAAATATTCATGTGTACTTGTTTGTGGTGAATCTTGCCACTCTGTCCTGAACACGATCAAATTACTCTCAGGCTCTTATTGGGGAGAGAAGGAAGCACACAAGCAGATGCGGTTTCATAATCTGTGACCATGCTACACAAGCCGAGTGTGTACGGTATACCTATGTGCCTTGCATTTACTTACCCTTGTTAACCGTTTCGGAAAAATTTCCTCTACTAACTGCCTATCTTTTTTCTGGGGATGCGGCACATGTCACACAAACTGGGGAAATTTGTACTTGAGCACCTCTAAAATGCTCCACCCTCAAAGCCAACAAGACCGTAAAAGGAAAAAGATTCACAAGCTCTAAAACGAAACCGTGATTGACCCATTATTACGTACCACTGTATATATGGGATACATCTGAAACACGCCCTGGTCGATCACGATCGACGAGGACGTCAAACAACTAAGAGCATTTTCTGACTTTTTAAACTCTAATTTCCAGCCGTTAAACTAATGCGATTTCGAAATGCCATCAATTGTGCTAATTCGGCTAACTAGCCGAGCTTCTCAAGATCAGGTTTGAAATTTATGTATATTTGAACTTCATAGTGACAGTCATATGGGATCCCGCGTAGAGGTGACTGGAGCCTCTTGCGGTGGGCTCCAGAACTTACATAGTTATGAATAGATAAGGTATTGCTCCTAGAAAGACCTCTAGCGTGGATCCTTTAATGAGATTTTGATGCAGGGCTTTGTAGGCTCGATAGACTTCCTTTTAAGTGACAAATAGAACTACATCGCTCAACGGACAGTCAAAAACAATCATCGAATAAGTATACTTGCAAATCACAGCCTTGAACATTGCTAAAGGAGCACCGCTACTCATCAACCATGAATCAATAAACCAGCCATGGGAATGATATCCAAATCTTCATTTGCCTTATCTACCAATCCCTTCCTACCTACGCAATGAGATCCGCCCAACGCGACAAATGCCGTGTGATACAGTCAGTCCACAAGTGATCACCTAAGTAATGTATATAAACAAAAGAAAGGAAAATGCCACCACCCCTAGATATCTATTTGCTATCCCAGCTAGAAAAAAGCCCACTCCTGCTCAAAACCACGAGATGATGAAAAATATATGCATGCATGAATGAGGGTATAGAATGTAAGACATCAAGTGCAAAAAAAGGAATGCCCCAAAAACGACTTCTTTTGATTGGCCCTCCGGAATCTACTTAGTCATCAAGGCTGCATATGATTCCGAAACCTCAAGTCATCGCGCTATATCTAGTTAATTTATTCCCGTCGAGCTGCCCTCTTCCTTCCCCAAGATTTAAATCCAGCGCCAGTCTCCTCCCTTTTGCCAGTAGATTTAGGATTGAGCTGACCTAAGTTGTTGACAATCCTAGCTGGGTCACCTGGGATGTTTGCAAGACCAGCAATCTTCTCACTGGCGTCAATGATCAACTGCTTCATCTTAGCAGTGTCGGTTGCAAGCTCAGGGAACTTTCCGAGGTAGTAAGCAATAAGACCAGTGACATGGGGGCAAGCCATAGAAGTTCCGGAAAGGTTGTTGATAATGTTGTTCCTTCCATTTCGAGGATTCGAAGGATCAATGAATGTAGAGACAATATCGACACCGGGGGCATATGTAGTGACACATTCACCAAAGTTCGAAAAGCTCGCACGCTGATCATTGATATCGATTGCACCAACGGAGATGACACTTGATTGAGAGGAAGAAAACCCGGGAGAGCTGTTGCAAGCGTCTTGACCGTCGTTACCAGCTGCGACAGAGACATGAATACCACGGCGGGAAGCTGCTTGCACTGCTTGATCAAGGGCTCGGGATCTCTGGTCTGAGCCAAGAGACATGCTGATGACGGAACCCTTGAAATTAGCCTGAGTCTTGCGCTGCTCGTGCCGTTGAGCGACAAAGTCGAGGCCAGCCAGAATATCGTCATTACCACCAGAACCGTCATCGCCAAGGACTTTGACGGCAATGAGGTTGGCGTTTTTGGCGATACCAAGGGTGGTGGAGGCCGAAGTACCCGCGCAGTGGGTGCCGTGACCGTTTCCGTCAATGTTCTCGTTGTCGAAAGAGAAACCAAATTCAGCTCGACCATTGAAGTCGATGTGTTTGGTACTGTGAAAAATTTGCGGTTAGAAATATCCGATGCTCAATGAAGACATTCCATGAACTTACTCGATACCAGTATCCACAATATAGATATCAACTCCAGCACCTGGGCTCTCGTCGAAAGTGTACGTGAACGTAAGGTCAAGCACATTCTTTCCTTGGCCCTTCACAGCGCCAGTCTTGCTAATTCTGTTCAAGCCCCATGGTGCTTCGTCTTCTGTTGCAAATGCTTTAAAGATTGCTTTCTCCTCATAGTGCTTGATACCTCCGAATGTGCTAAGTTGCGTAACACAGTGCTTTGACATGCTAGCAGCAAAACCCTTGAAGTGTGTATTGTTGTAGACGTACTTGACAGTGTCCATGGAGCCTCCAAGCTCCTGGATTAACTGCTCAATAGACCTTGGGTCTTCGTCATCCACTAGAACAACATAGTCGCCACCAGACCCGGGGGTCTCGTCCATAGGATCATCGACGAGTGGCTCGAGTACTGGGGTTGTTGAATTTTTGCTTCCGCCATGCCTCCCACCTGTGTGCCCTGCTCTAGTGTCATTTCTGCCTCCATGGTGATTCCCGCCGTGTGCTGCTGCCACAATGGCAAATGAGAAAAGGGAAAAGAGAGTTGCTGTTGAGAATCTCATGTTTGTTACAGGGTATACAAATGTATCAACAGAAAGGAACCACTAAATAGACCAAAGCTATGGAATTTTTTAAAAGGAGTCGCAGCAAAGAAGAGAGAAACTGTATATCGTAAGGATTGGATCTGGGGATAGTACCGTCCTCGCGTCAAGCGTAGGACTCGCGGAGCAAATGCGAAGGAAAGGAAGGAATGTGGTGGACAGCAAACCGAGCTTCTGGCTGATGAAAAGGCAGAGGTAAGTTAAGAAAAGCGGATGTGGGGATATTTTATATTTCTATGCATCTGCCGCCTTGCGAGTGCAGGCAGCACAGCAGACGTACAACATTAACATAACCTACCAGAAACGAAACAAGACTGGTGATCTCTGCAAGGGGTTGGATGACAGGCGACCCTCCCCGCCAGTGAGGTAGATCGAAATCTCGCCGCATGAGCCGTGGTTGCAGAGATTCAAATCAGCGGTATCGTGAACATGTTTAGGTATGTGTGTGCACACATGAAACCAGCAACATGTACCCACACGTTGCATGTGAGGTGATGCGCTGCAAAAGCTCCTGTTAGCCTTTTCAGCAAATGTCTCGAATTCTTATTCCAGGCACCCAACTGGCAACCCTGGTGTGACAGAAGCCTTTGGGATTGACTACTGTTCATTCAGGGCCATAAGGTTGGGATCAGCACCTTGACATCTTGGTTGAACACTAATCAGACTACCAACATCCAAACAATTTGAAAGTTGAGCTCAATATTGGTCCCAGCAAGCCAGTCTTCTGGTTGAGGTTGCAGGGACCCAGGACCTGAAACACACCATAAGTGCTAGTGGCTCTTTGAGACGTAGTGTTGCCGACTCCTGGTCACCAGGAACATCCCTCCGCACCTGGCCTGGGGTATTGACAATCCGATACGGCGGCGGAAAATTGTCAGGAGATGCAGAGTTCGCTGGTTACGAACACCGTGGGAACAAATTCGCCTCCAGAACATGCAATAATAGCCTTGGAGTGCTACTCTTCATGAAGATCCCAATACTTGGAAATAGAGTCGTTGGCAGTCCAAGTAACGTACATTGAAATGAGGCACTACTAGGCTACAGTGGGTATACGTAGACTCGGCCCCGCGTAATTAGGAGAGCCGAGGTAAAGACCCTTTCGTTAGCCAAAGTTCTTGAATACATCAACGGTTATTGTTCTTTCTCCGTAGCGCCCTTCCCGATCCGGTAAAACGAGTTGCCGATCAGTAGCCCGGTACTTGAGGTGACAGGGTATCGGAGGTTTGAAACCAACGTCAAGGTTGACTCGAAGGCCGTTATTCGTTCACAAAAATCCAACTCTGCTGTGTTTGTGCCCCGCGGAATATCCACTCATCAAATTAAATTATTTCAAGATGGAAACGATATTACAGGCGTTTGGGGCAAAGCTCGAGGCACGCATGGTCGGTGCTGTCATTAGGGTGATGATTGGATGCCCTTGAGAATGAACGCTCAGGATGAGAAGGGTGTCGAATCCTATCAGTCTGATTACACTCCAACTCCATTTCCAACTCCAAGGACCCCAAGACCCACAACTATTATACTTCTAAACTGGGCAGTCCTAAATTATGTAATGACAAGATCGTGAGGACTCTACAGAGTAGTCTCGTGACTACAGCAACTCCAACGACTTACCTCCGACGGATTTGAACCACAGCCAGATTAACACGGCATTATGTATCCATAGACCTAGACTGGTTCCATAGATCACACTAGTATCCGTAATCACATCACTGGTTTCGGAACCAAGGAGACTGTATAATTCCAAGGACCACTTTCAATTAAACTCGACTACTAACAATCATGGAATGCATTTCCCCCAGATCTTGTCCGCATGATATCAACTGGCGCGAAAGTCAAGACATTCTGCAAGGGACTGCTTCCAATTTCCAGCCCCTACAGTTTTCGGATCCATTAACTCGATGTGTGTAGGAATCCAGAGATTGATCGACACATGTTCCGTTGCAGTGCTATCAAACTTTGTACTGTAAGGCTACGAAGTATAGCCAATGAAACCCAGACTAAGCCAATGAGGGATATTTCCTGACTAGTTAATTGGAAGAATTAAGGTAAATTACAAAACCAGAATGAACCTTTATTCCAGTTGAGCAGTCGACTATCTGGCTGAAGAGTCCCAGCTATTGTCCATATAAACAGCTTATGTCATTCAGCAGCGTCATCTCCTAGAATCCGCTCTTTAAATAGCGCCATTGCCAGCCCGGCCTATCAAGTGAATAGTTCTCGTCAACGGCGGTCGTAATTCTTGTAATCCTACTCAATTACATTTACCCTGTTCTAAAGGTGACGTTGGTTGTGACAACATACCGTAAAATCTCGCGGACAAGACTGCAGTCTTATTTACGGAGGGGCGGTTTTGCCAAAAGCTCCCTCCGTGTCTTATTCATGAGTACTTTCTTAATCATCCTTACGTTCTTAATCATAGGTACAAGTACTTTCTCATGCATGGTGTACCCGAATGTTTTAGTTTTTAGCTACAAAGTTGTAAATACAATCACCTCCGACATATAGCCCACACACAACCAAGATACAACTCTTCTAACCATGCTTTCAAACAATCTCTTCACCTAACTGAATATAAGATGGAACTTGGAAACCCTCAGGTTCTGTATCAGATTCTGTCTGTCACAATTTTTGGGTGGCATGTTGGGACAAGCATTCACAGAGGTAAAGGTGATGTTGATAAATATGCATAGGTAAAGGCGATATTGCATGCAAACATTGGAAGTTTGACCAGCAACTACGGTTTTCATGGCAAGTGCGAGCTAGAACAATCTACCTTCCAAAACACCTTTCTTATTCGCGTTCCATACCCATAGCAAATCCGTCCCAACCTTGCACAGCGTCTTATTGGAGGGTACTTATACATTATTACTTTCTTGTCCGCGAGATTTTACGGTATCAGCCTTCAGGGTAACAAAATCGCTTGTCCGATTTTGGAATCAATTTATTGAGATTCCTGTTTCTATGCTTGGCTTGTTGAGAAGTCTATGCTTAGAATTTGCATGGGCTAGGACGGAATCCTGTGATGCCGGAGTTGCTTAAAAGAATGAAGTAATTTCTGGTTTATAAATTTACGGACACAACTGTCACCATGTCCTAGATACTCTTCTTTGGAAGCCAGTGCCCCACTTCCGTGAAACCTCTAATACAATGTCCGCCTTCTCTCAGTCCGTTGTAACCTTCTAGATCTGTTAGGACTAGAGAACGCTCTGCATGAGGTTAGTATCAAGTACGTAATCACATTGTGATAGAGAGATAACCCCCAGCCACATATAACCAGACTAAGCCACATAGCGTGTTGAGGATGTTGACCATCGCCCGGTAACTGGAGCCGTAGTACATAATTGGTTTTCTTCGATTGTTGAATTAGGAGGCTGAAATTCAAATAATAAGATAGACAAAAGCTGAATAACAGTAGATCCGCCAGTTTGCAAATGCACAGGAAAAATGGATTATATATCAGCCGGGTTCGGAGCTGGGCAGTCTGGTTGGAGTTGGGTCTCCTGTGAGCAATCTTATAGCCTCAACATTCCCTCAGTTGAACCAATATCTGGAGCATGGTTATCTCATGTTTCATCCAATATTACCTCACTTTCTCGCCCCAGGCACAGCTGCAGTTGAAGTGAGACAACATACTGTTTGATGAGGAGGGCCTAATTAGGGTGCTCATGGTTGATTGATGTTGTCTATCTTGGCTGAGGGGATGAATAAGGATTGCTGAAAAGATATATGTTCTAGTATGTGATGTGACTACTTCCACCTGCAGATGAGTACGAGATTTTAAAGGGATGGTACTTAGCTGAGTAAGGTTTGTGCCAGATCATGCCTTTGTCTGGTTGACTGAATGTTAACACTGTGAGGACATACTTACTACCTAGGAGTAAGTACTGAAGGTTCTCGTGCCCAGGCCAATTTATTTGATGGGTAGCTTTGTAGTTGCTCGTTTTTCCAGATGATATGGGTACGTATGGGTACGCTTTATCTACCTGGCTGTGGTGCCGAGACAAGTACGTGGGTACTTATTGGTGTAGCGTACTACTGTATCCTTCAGATAGCCCCATTCATTACGTATAATCATCTGTATCAAGTGCCCGTCGGGAATGGCGAGCAAGGCACAATTACGCGCCGAGGGTTCAGGGTTCGGTTCATGTTCTGGCCGAATTTTAACACGGACAATTTTCATTTTCTTTTAAGCATAACCCGTCAGGTTGGCGCCGTGCCCTAGCCCTAGGATGCATAAGTACTCAGCGGACCAGTTTCCAATTTAAATAAGTGTGTACCCAGACTACATATAGGGTTGTGCTCGAGCAACTCTGCACAGAATTGAATCACTTTCCGTCACAACTCAATGGTGACAAATATGTACTCTCAAGGTTACTAGCGGCCCACTACAAGATTAACGGGCGCAACACCTAATCCTCTAGGTACTGCAAGCCAGGCCAGTCTCTGCCTAGTTTCGTATATGAGGCTTGCGCGAACGACTGTGAAAACCGCCGGACTAGTGAAAACCTCTCTACGAGAGGTAGTGCAGCCAGACAGTGAAAACAATACTCCCTATGAGCGTTATACACCCTAACATTTAACCGGGCTAACCTCACTGCTGATAAAACCCCTCGCCAAGGCATACCTCAGTGTTATACGCCCAATACTCACGTCTCACAATCGATCAACTTAGGTGTATCACACAGAGTGTCAACATAGTTAGCATATATTCAACTATGCGCACGCCTATGAATTCAAAATGCTGTTCTGGACTCTAACTTAATCAAGGCAACTACAAAGCGCCTCCCATTTTACACATATACACGCAATCAAGTTTAAAAAACTCTACGCAGAATATAAATACAAGCTATAAAATGCACCTTGCTGGTCAAGAAGGGTCTTGAGCCTGCCAGTGGACTCTCTTTCAACCAAAGCTTACTTACAGCATCTTGCCACCCTCCACCAACACTATCTCACTGGCTAAAATTTATCCAAGAACCAGGAGCGTCTTGGTTCTCCACTTGTTGGTAGATCCCTGATATGGCACCACCTCGGCTTTTTTGTCTTGGTGGCAAAGTGGGACTCCCAGGGCTAGAACCAGAGCTAGATTCAACAAGGTGCATAGGGGATTTTGCGGGCCCTTGAAACACTTGAGATACTCTTTACCTAGCCTTATGTGCAGGATGCAACACCAGCTCACGAGGTCTGTTAGCGGTGTATTTGCTGCTGCCAGCTGTGGCATTGGACCTGGTACCACGATTCCAATAGTTAGAAAATACCTGGATCTCTTTATCGAGTACTCATATGCCTGTATTGTCGTAATGAAAGGCGGTCAAGTCTTCTTCGTTTTGGGGTGATGTGGACATGAGAATGTCTCTATGGCGCTACTGTATTTGAGAAATGGGACCTTGGCTGACTAACGTGGTCTTCACACTGGTGATTTGGGAAGTATAGGAGGGTAAACAACGGGCAGCGTCGCCTTCCCTTTACCGTTCGCCCCAGGTTGGGAAATCCGAATACGTGTTGTCGATTGACCAAGAGTAGGTGAGTCAGACCGCTGCCCATAATTGCTATGGATTGGTATGACCTCCTGTGGGAGGTGCACCGGTGTCGTTGGAGTTTGCACCATCTTTTCTGGAGTCCATTCAAGACAGGGAACGATATACAACTCACATCTCTTGCAAATTCCTGTGACTTTGTTGCATTTCGATTTGGCATCCTCACAGCCCCAGCAAAGAGTTGGGTCCTTCTGGTAGACTGAATTCTTGGGGACTGAGTGTAATGTATGCTGATGTGAGTCAGTCTGTAAGGGCGCATTCAAGTTTGCAGGTCCTCGAGGGCGCGGGCTCCCTAGCTGACTGAGTAGGATGCCGGTCCTACCAGGCCGCTTTGTCTTTGGTGACGATACTACCGAACTCTGCTCAAGGTTTGTGGATCCTTGTTCGCCCCCAATTGTATCAGAGTTGGCTAGTATTTGGGAATAAGGGCCTGCGTTTTCTGTAGATACTCTGCCGGACTGCGTGATGGCTTGGTATGTAAGCAGTTCTGAGCTGCAAGTGTCAGTGCGCTTTCCAGTAACCGGCATTGGTAAGTCTGCTTTCGGAGGCAGTTTTGGTGTGAACGGCCTCTCGACTATAATATCTGGATCACTATCATGGTAATACGTCGAGAGAGCCGGTTTGGGGCTCTGTGTGTTGTCATCCCTAGTTGAGTTTGCCGCAAAATCCGCTGGTCGACTGTACACACCGTCATCAGTTGAAAGACGATGGGTACAACTACCGGTAAAGCAACCAAGTCGTTTGCGGCGTTCTGTAACTTTTCGCCGTTGATGGTATACCTCATATGTTCCTGGCTCGTCATTTGGCTTCTGTAAGTAAGCATAGTCAGGAATAATTGAAGAAGACTTAATTGAGGGATCAACCCGCGCAGAGCCGCCCTCAATATCCACCCCCAGTGTTCCTTGACTGCCGTTGGATGGTTGTACACGAGGGGTGGTATTGTATGAAAATGGTGTTGGAGTAGGTGAGAGGACTTCCTTCAGAGCTGCTGTAAGAGTCGAGAGGCAATGCTTTTTATTTGATACTTGGGGCTGCTTCTTCTCAAGCGCATGCCTGTTCAAGGCAGCAGCGTGGAGCATGTAAATGTTATTATGGCCAGACATTTCTGAATGTAAGTAAACCAAACGGGAGACTGTAGTAGTTGTCTTCTGATACTGTTCGATGGTATTAGTTATAACTTATTACGTAGATGTAGATGGCAAAGATGCCACTGTGGGTTTATGTTTGTCTTGGGGACGTTCCAAGCCGTAAGTTAACAAGAAGCATTCAATATGGTTATGAAGAAGTGGAGTCAGGTTCTACGAGGCCTTTTACATGGCCCCAGACATGCTCAGTGGTCCCCGTCGGCCTCCTAGCTTATTCATTAAAACTGGGCTCCGAAGCCTTTGTTCCGTGATAAGGGGTTTGTCTAACTAATTTCGTCTGGTAAAACAAAGATGGAAATGATGACAGTAACTACTAGTCGCTTGATAGAAATAGTATTATGTTTCAGGATACAAATTTCAAACGAAACAAATTGGAATTCACTTGATGCGCAAGCGTTTGGTTGGGCACACTTGACGTATCCAGCCTCCTCTCTTTAATTAAAGAACTCTCGTTTTGTAGCTAATCGACCCCGTAGAAACTACCAAACTATGTCTCAAGTACTAGGCCTATCAGATGTTCATGGCTCGGAAGGGGGCCTGACAATTATGCTTTGTGTCCCATACCCGCATTTGTTCGTCTGACAATTGTGGTGAGATGTTTGTTATGAAGTTCATGATGAAAAGTTAGTATGTATCCACTTAATAGCCTCTGTAATAGCTTCTGGGTTAACGTTAGATGCCTCAAGCATATGCATCATGAGCACGAGGTTACTAATCCTCTACATATGCTGTCCCAATGTAACTGGTAATCTCGTATTCCGGCCTTTCGGTTATATTTAACTCGAAGCCACACAAGTTAACATAACCGCTCCAGGACCGAACCAACATACACATAGAACAAATCTGGTATTATACGAGTCTGGCACGAGAAAGTTAACAGGAATATTATGAAAATTCAAATGGCAATGGCAATCGACACTCATTACGTAGTGATCCGGTATGATATGTAATTCAGTGTACCGTCCTGGCGAATCTATCGAAATTACCTTGCGATTGATATTCCTTCACGGGATAGGGAATGGTGACATCCAGAAACCGGACTTGATTTTAATGTTAAGCGTTATCTACAGAATTTGACCCATCGTGCATCCTTTGCGCGGTCGATACATGCTGGAGGATGTATTGTGTGTGCGGTGACCCGGATAGAAATGAGTCCTTCAGGTAGAAGACGTAATCCAAAGCCCATTTACACTCAACTAGTGCATGAACAAGATTAGAAGTGTTACATTTCTGTAGAGAAAAATTACATAAGCCTGTCATCCTCTTTTCATTACCCTTCAGCCAACTTAAACAATATTCGAGATAATGAACTATACAGCTGTGTCGAGACGAAATCAGCAATGATGAGGCATTTTATTCTCGTATGTATTATTTTCACCCTTCTCTCCAACATTGCCCAAGTGCAACATTTCTCAAACCCCACCATGCAGACGCTTCCATCTAAATCTTTGAACCCTTCACCTTCATTATCGTGAGCTCAATTTCAGCATATGCACCATGCTCCTTACATCTCGATACTCCTGCTAACCTGGGCTTCCGTGTCCTCCTAATAGGAAATCGCACTGATTTTCATACATACTCCTTCAACTCCTCTACCCCAATCTACCCTCTACGTATATTCCCTCAAAACCACCGGCCCCGGGGGACGCCTTCCCAAGTCATCTCCAGTCCCATCGAGGCCTCATCTCATCTAGGGGCCCGTGGTACTCGAGTACGCCATTCTCGGTAACGCAGATATGACTGCTAGAAAACAAGTGGACGATACTGTAGTTTAATGTTGGACAGGGCGAGTCCTAGTGGGAGTTGATGACAAGTAGTTCAACTGGAAGTTATCAAATGGTGGGTTTTAATGATGTTACGCCGATGGGTTAAAGAGGCGTAGAGGGTGTTGTGCCAACCAGACTAGAAGAACATGTACTTTACGGAGGACACACCAAGCCTCCTAGCATGCAGAAGTAACCGATGTGGACCATATGTACTTTCTCAGACTACAAGTTCACTAGACTCAAGTAGAAATGTATACGACCGAACACAACACTTTGGAATTCAAAGATAGATGTAAGTGAAAGTTGAGATATCCTTTTGCTATTATAAACCCTATAATCCACCGTAATGTCATCCATTAAACATCTCTGAACTTCCTCTGCTCTATTCCTCCACTCCCACCTCCTCTAGCCTCATTTCTTCGTAGAGCCCCCGCGCTAGCTACCTTCTCCGCACCTTCCACCTGCATGCCTTTGCATCCAACTAGCTTCCCCATCGTTCTCTCAACTTTGCCTTCAATGTTCATGAAGCCGGGACGACCAGTGGCTGGCTGATCCATTTCTTGCCGAGTTCCCGAGTCAACGTCAACATTGCTGTTTGTCCCTCCTCCTCCAGCGACTACAGTTGTATCAGAATTTGATGTGGATGTCACAGGGCGAGCAGCATTGTTGGGGTCAATATGTTGATTCGCTGCTCGCATCTCGGCAAGCCCGGTTATCTGGGCTGCTTTCCCGGCGGATTGTAGCTCGGTGGCACCAGTGACTTTTCCAAGTGTTTGCTTCATTCCGAATTATTGTTACTACGATACTGCGAAAAGGTGTGGCGGTTCAAGTCCCAGTCCCAAAAAGATACTTACCTCTACAGTCCCCTTTGCGTATTGATAATGACCATGCAACTGGCTTGCCCCTCCCGTGGCTTTAGTGTGCTGGCCTGTGGCGGCACTGGGGCGCCGACCTCCCGCCGGACCAGTTGATGACATGACTATCCTCTCGAACTTATTTCTTTTCTTTCGTGGGAGGTTGCTTGTTCTCGACGCTATTGTTATCTTTGAACAATCCCCAAAGCTTTTCCAATACCCCAAGTGGGCGTGGTCGATCAAAGAAGCCTTTCGGAAGAGCGTTGCGTGCCTTGTTGGCTCGAGGTATGATTCGGGGTACAGAGATTCTAATAGAAGGTGGCATTGTTCACGTTGATAAATGTACTAGTCCATTAGACGATGTTTGTTACGTCGTGAGTGTGTAAGTGCTTTCTAGAAGCTACAGGGGGGGCTAAGTCACGTGATTGAACCGATAAAATGATAGGGCAAAAGAAAACTGTTTTGCATCAGCGGGGAATCGAACCCCGGTCGAATCGATGGCAACGATTCATCATACCACTGGACCACTGATGCTCGCTTATGCTGCTGATATAAAAGTGAGCCAATTGAAGTTCTTCCTTCTGCTTGGACCTAATGCAGAGACAAGAGATCTGAAAGAGATGAGATGCATGGGTAGGAATACCTAGTCTGGTTGGCACGGGTAGGCTGTTAGGTTTAGCCTTTCACCGAGGTCAATAAGGGGCAGATGTGATCCTTTCTCACGACTCCCCGCCAGAGAACTCCCTTACTCCACGGGCAATAGTTTAAGATCGAAGGAGATGTTCCACTCCAATTGTGTCCTGTGTTTGTCATTGTAACCGCGAAATATCGATGAAAGTCCGGTTTTGAATCAATCACGTAATCCCAAGTACCTTTTTCACTCCATCTTCTCCACTACTCGAGCTTAATATATCCTTTCATATATGACGAAATACTAAGACACGGGAGGGAACTTTGTAATCCTCCAACACACCCTTTCCTAGGTCAGATCTGTTCGGGGACAACATATACACCCACCGGCGACAATCGACTGCGAGGTCAACGCGCAAGTGACAGAAGCAGACAGGCAGAGGAGGGAAGAAGTTCAGAATGCCTAGAGTCCCTTTTGTGGGGCGCCTACACCTGTATCTCCCTCCCTTCCGCGCGCGCACTTCTGAAGGAATTCATACACCAGAGGGAAACCTCATCGGCTTTGATTTCACTGCCCAAGCACCCACTCCAGAGTCTGGATCAAGCTGTGATGGTGGTCTAGTTACTCATACTTATAGTAGAGCGCCTGAAAGAGAGCGCCTCTTCTATAAGTTTAAAGAGGAGGAGGAGAGGAAAAGAGCAGAGACGCAACAGAAATCTAGTTGGACCATAAGATGGTTTAAGGATGAGGCTAATGCGTTCCTATCGTCGTCGGTACCTCTTTGGCGGCGAAACAGTCAGGAATATGTGGCGCTCGTTGTGAGCTTTTGCTTTTTGATATTCGAGAGCTTCATCCGAGTTATCACTATCGCTTTACGTATGGATATCCTCCGCTACTCCTTTTGAGAGTGGGTTTTGCTAATTGCTTCAGTATAGCTACCCCGATAATACATTTCTTTTACCAACGATCGCGTACCCTCTTCAATGCACTTTCCCCGGCTTCGCATACGACGAAATCGTCAACGCGGAAGGAGAAGAATGTCGTGGCACAAATTCGGGAAGCAGGTGGATTCGTAGAGCTTTGTGAGGTTTGGGGATACGAGGCAGAAGAGCACATTGTTCAGACCAAAGATGGCTATCTCCTTGGACTGCATCGGGTTAGGCCCAAGGGGAGTTCTGAGAGAAGAGGGAGGGAGCGAACGCGTGGTAGGGGGCGAGGGAAACTTTATGGTGAAGATGCTGGAAAGCGCGTAGTTTACATGCATCATGGTGAGTAAATTTGTGATCATCTAGAGGGTGTTCTCCACTAAGTTCAACACAGGTTTAATGATGAACAGCGAAATCTGGGTCTGTCTAACGGAGAAAGAGCGATGCCTACCTTTTGTGCTCGTCGATGCTGGATATGATGTTTGGGTAATAATCCTTATTATCAACATTTTTTCTTCGTGCAATACTTACTGATCTTCATGTGTCTTAGCTTGGTAACAATCGCGGGAACAAATATTCAAAGAAATGCATTCACCAGTCGTCATCTGACCCGAATTTCTGGAACTTTTCAATGGATCAATTTGCCATTCACGACATTCCAGACGCGATTAACTATATTCTAGATACGACGAGGAGCAGGAGTTTGAGCTACATTGGATTCAGTCAAGGCACCGCGCAAGCTTTTGCTAGTCTAAGCATACACCCAAGTCTTAATGAGAAAGTGGATGTATTTATTGCACTTGCTCCGGCTATGAGCCCTGCTGGTATGTAAGAATCTAGTCATTACTAGAGTCGATCTGCTTATGCACAATTCAGGTCTGCATAATCCAATAGTAGATGCCCTCATCAAGGCTTCTCCGAATCTCTTGTATTTGCTCTTCGGCCGAAAGTCGATTTTGTCCAGTGCCACATTCTGGCAGTCCTTACTCTGTATGCCCCTGCATCACGGTCCCAAGCCGGATACTGACATTTTGTAGATCCGCCGATCTTTGTCCGTCTGATTGACTCGGCACTGACCTTTCTCTTCAATTGGCGGGGCGTCAATATCACTCTAAACCAGAAACTTGCTGCTTATGCTCATTTATATTCCTACACCTCCACCAAGTCAGTTGTTCACTGGTTTCAAATTATCAGGAATAAGTCGTTCCAGATGTATGACGATGACGTGCATGCGCAGAGTTTGATGAACATGTATGGAAACACCTTTTACCGGGTTGCCAGATTCCCGACAAAGAACATCACAACTCCCATCGTATTAGTATGGGGTGGCAGTGATAGTTTAGTAGACATTCGTGTTATGTTGAAGGAGTTGCCTGGCCATACGGTGGATATAGGCGTTAGTATCTCTAATTCGCTTTGTGTAACAGGTACTGACAGCCACAGATTCCTCATTACGAGCATCTAGACATGCTCTGGGCACAAGATGTGGACAAGCTCGTATTTCCTACGGTTTTGCGCTCCCTCGAGACCTATTCCTATTCATGCGAAGGCGAAGAAGATGAATGCCAAGATGCCCTCGCCCACGCCCATGTAAAATCATGTAGTGCCGGGACGAAATTAATTCCCCAGCTTATGGTCCGCAAGGGAAGCGCCGGGTTTTCTCAGAATAGATTGAGCGTCAATCGACCAGCAACGTCACCCATACTACCATCTTACTCCGATGATGAAAGGAACGCAATGACCGGGACGTCCATGGGCGAAGTTGAAGGTGGTGCCGCCTCTGCTAGTAGTGTTGCTCCCCCTGTTCATAAGTTCACTACTGGACCAAGCGGCCGAAATATTGACGAGCGTAACGAAACAGACACTCAAAGCAGAATGAATAACGGAACTCCACCAGGGGCCACCCGTGGGATGCGACCAACTTCCTCAGGATCCCTTGGGATAGTAGAAGAAGAGACGCTCTCCCAACCAATTTCACCCAGACCAAGCGCATCTCATCAAATTACTGAATCAACTGGCTTAAAGACCACTACAAAAACACGGCGACAGTCACCAAGCGTCACCCGAAGATCTCATTCGCCCCTTGACCATAAACGACTTGACTTAGATTCCGCACCACCTCCATCCACTACCAATGTGTTTAAAGAGTTTTTTTCGAATCCTAGCCTATTCACTCGCAAACTTCGAGGCCGCTCAACTTCTGCTTCATCCACCATTAGCAATGTTAGCGGAGGTGCTGGTTCGGTGAAGAGCGGCGGAAATACAAGCGATGATGGGAGTCGTGTCGGAGCGAAGTTTATCGCGGGGGGGATTATATTGCCTAGATCAGGCGCTGCAGTTGCTGTCAGTACCAAATCAACAATAGAAGGTCTGGAGGAGGCTGAGAGACGAAGACTACGGAGACTACGGAGGGTGAGGGGATCCTCATGAGTTCCTGTTAATAATTCCCCTTCTACATCCACGAAGGTTGGCTCAGTTCATAGGTTTACCTATAAGCTCTTGTAATAATCGGTTTGCTTGTCTTTGCGTCCGGCTTTTTTCATGGGATGTCGCTTCATTAGACCCTGGGGTTTTCTGTTTTTCCCACCATTCCGTTGGTGCTTGTATTATACCAGCATACCCACCGTGAGGGTGCTGGAACTTATTGATTAATGGATAATATCACACATCACATAGAAAACTGTGCTGTCTAGACATGTTGTCAATATTATTGTCTATATTATTTCTCGTTATAGCAGCAATTTCGTCGGATTTAAAACATGAGAATTAAATTTTTATCTTTCATTCAGCTATGCGATGCAATCATAGTGTAGTATAATCACCTGTCATTGTAAGCAGCCCGCTTGGCTTAGTGGTAAAGCGTCGCACTTGTACTACCTCATTTGAGCGACTGTAATGCGAAGATCAAGAGTTCAATTCTCTTAGTGGGCAATTAATTATTCTTTTCTTTTTTACTCCCTTTTCTCCGTACATTGGAGAGAGTTGCCTAAATGGGTAGTCAACTAGTGTGTATCTGGACTAGTCTGCCAGCCGTAGATCCCTATTATCATAGCATTCCTGACCCCTTCTCATCGTAGGTATAGTATACTTTTCTACCTTGCTTTTAGCCAGACGAGCATTACTGGAGGTACTGTACTACTAGTGCATATCAGATCTCGAACCGACTCAGGAGTTCCGCGTTGTGGTTCGCTACTAGCTGAGTCAATTCCTGTCACAGTAATTGAAAATGCACGTCAGTAGCTTGCACTTGCAATTGACTAGAATGGTTGGAACTACTTAACTAAGTAATATTTGATTAAATTCAGGACATTAGTCACACGGTATATTATATATCAACAGCTCGAGTTCTCAGCGGAGGAGACCCATTAAATATCGAGTATAAGGAAACCAAACACGAAAACAATGGGGCTCCAATCCAATCAACTCCAAAACCCAATCACACTCCCAGGGAGGGACCTGAAACATAACACAAACCATCACTTTGGAGAAGAGGTATCTCGAGCTTGGCTTGCATGTTTGGCTTTTTCCAGAATTTGGAGATACTGGTAACAGGCACGCTTTGTGCTATACCACAAACCAATACCGCCCATTCCATACCCTTTGGAGTCAGGGGCCAAACCACCCCAATATCCCAATACATGTCCAGCTTTATCACCCCGAAACCACCTATTGTAGCAACACTCTTGGATACGGGCTTTCGTTAACCCGGGATCCTTTCCTCTGACTGTTGTAGTGAAGAGCTCGGTTGCGTATGCTAGCGCAAGCCCAAGAGCCTTGGGGATCTTGAGAGGTGCCTGCTCATGAAACTTGTTGGATTCTGGGAAGGGAGGAGGCGGCGGAGAGTACGGCTTATATAGAGCTGGTAGTGGAGGGGTGGCAGAAAAGGAGAAGGCTGTTGCGGTGCGGATGGCATTTCCAAAAGAACTTGATGACCTCCTATGCTTCGCGGCGGCTCCATGATCTAACTCCTGTCGGACGGCTTCTAAAGGATTCGCCGGTATGTCTGATGCCGATGTTACTGGCGCCGATAAGTCCGATGAAATAGACGTCAGCTGATCGCCTGATTTGAGGTCTAGATTATTTTGAGCACTGTCAGGCCCCTCCAGACTCAGAGATGAACCTTGTGCCAGCCATCCCCAAACCCTTCTCGTCCAGCTCCAGAAATACACTGGTTCCAGATTAGTTATAAAGAAGGTATGGCCTGCCGCGGATATCGGGTCCCCATTCTCGTCACCATTGCCTTGCTCAATATAATCATAGTGCAGATCCTGTGGACCGATGGCAGTTGATGGAATTGGGACAGTCAGAAGATTATAAACAGCAAGTAGGACGGCGGCACAATAGTTCTCCACATCGACAAAATCATACAAGTTCTTGTTGTCCCCGATTTGAACTACGGTTTCGTTATTCTTTAAAGACTGATACATCATGGGCATTATGTGACCTTCGGCTCTGAATATTGTGTTTCCAAGCGATATCAGCGGAGTTCTCTTCCGGCGCCTTTCTTAACGGGTTGGTTAGTGCTTACCCTAGGATACCATGTGGCCGAAGACAGGTTGTCGGGAACCCCGGACAATTTGCTGCCAAAACAATCTGCTCTCCTTGTGCCTATAAGAGAAACTAGCTCAGTATCACCCATTAACGAGGCTCCCGCCATCCATGCAATATTAATCCATTCAGTGCATAGAACCAGGAAACCTACTTTCGACTCACTATACACGTCAAAAAATACTTTAGGATAGGGAGTTCTTTCATCCACACCAGCTAACTCCCTAGTGCCTTTCACGGTATCAGAGGAGCTTGTATGAACAAACCCTCTCACATGCAGACTCAACTTCTCCAGCAATATGCTTTGGCACCCCTCAACCAAAGTTCGTATAGCAGAGACATTATCAATAAAGAAAGGGTTTCTATCCTTGATCTTGGGACCTGGTATAAGGCCCGCAACTCCTATTATCAATTCAGGCCTGGTCTCTTCTAACAGCTTTTCAACAGCCACTTTGTCGGTGAGGTCAATCTGATGAAATGTTATATTATCCTGACCCAGGTATTGCGGGGGCGGGGGTTGTTTATCAGTGATTGCTAACTTCGCCCTCGGATGTCGAGCAAGAATATACTGTATTAGAGTCTTGCCGATGAATCCACAGCCCCCAGTTATCAGCGTCGGCGGGAAAGCAGGGTGCTCACGTGGTGCAGGAATTGGAGGTAGTGCGGGTGGAACTTGAGACGGAGTGGTGCCCAGGTATATGGTGTTGGAGGTAGTAGGTTGAGAGATTGAACGGCGTACTCCTGATATTGTAACCTTGCTTGTTGGTCGCAGAGAATTTATCATGGAGCTCATCCTTGTGATATTGATCCACTATATGATTCAAGAGGGAAAACTTATTGTCTGGGGATATGGATAGACGAAAAAAGAATACGGACCAAAAGTCGGGTGGATAGACCGATGATATCGCCTGCGGACCGGAGTATAAGTAGAGACGTGTTTGTGGTTTCTTTTCTTTTTGTGCGAGTTTTCCCGTAGTTAGGGGTTTGACGGGCCAGGAGAGGTGTGTGGTCGGTGCTTAGTGACCAAGGTACTATATTTTCCCAAATCCGTCTATCCAAGAAATGAGGGGCAAAAGTTGTACTCCAGTCGTCATACCATCCGAGCCTGAAGAAAATGTGATAGCATAATCATAATGGGACGGATGACATTGGATTAGTCTGGTTAATTGGATTCACTCCTCTGAACGCTCTTTTTGCAGCAATAACATAATAGGTCTTTTTTGCCTCTTCGGCTGTTATGTTCTTGTGTAAATTCGTATTTGATACCGGCCTTTCGTTTGGAATAGACGAAGATACAAATTTAATCAAACCCTATCGAGTGGTCCGCATTTTTACAAGGGTTCCTTGGTTGAACATATGAGACAACCTTATACTTTTCGACTCAATGTCAACACGGGCCTTGAGCCCGAATGAAGCGGCAGTAAGCGTGAATGCAGTAGATTGGATCTGCAGATTGCAATAGGTTCTAGAATTTGAAAGTTCAGCTAGTGGGGCCTACCCGGAACATGCTGCGGTTTCGCCTGTACTTTCTGCAGCTGTACTTAGCACAGCATCTACCGTGCGTATCTATCTGCAAGTTGGATGATCCACATATTAAAATTCTACCGATGACGAGTTATTGAATGGTTGCTGCAGATCTGCAGATCTACTTTTATCATTCGTGGAATATTGGATTTAATTCGACGTCGTGAATCCAGCCACAGTTCTGTCTCAAACCAGAGACTCCAACATAAGCGATAGGTTCCATCTACCTAATAAATACCAATCGACTGAAGTAAGGGGGAGACAGACCCAAAAACAAGGGCATGTATGGATAGGAATAGTCAGAATTTAAATTACACAACCATCATTCACCCAGATGTGTTTAGCTCTTTTGATGGAAGATTAGGTGGGCCAGAACCAGTCATTGGTGGGTACTGTGAATATCCACTAATACGCAAAACATCAATATCTATTTACATATATGATCGAAAAAGGCTGACGTCCACCACGAGAAGATGGTATTGAATGTACCATATTAATTGCCTATCTTTCATTTCGTTTGGGGACCAATAGGTTACCCTCACATCACAGGATCTGATTTTAGAAATAAATTGGCCATCTATACTAATTCATGCAGAACCAAGGCATGTCAGACAAATATATAAAGGAATAGCGCGAACGACAAGTCGATAGTCCAGACGGTTCGGAGTCGTAAGCTCTACTAGGTATCCATCATAGAAATGAATGTAGTAAATACTCTCGCATCATCCTGACTCAGCGGGGACAGAAGCACAACCAGGAACGTGAGTGGGGCATAAGCATGACCCACCACTGAAAATCTGAGGCACTCGAAGTATACAAATGGGATATATACGGCAGAGAAAACCCTGTACATAGATCCATTGACCGAAATGAGCACTATACAGCTAGATGGCAAAAGTTTCATACCCTGCATAAGCATGCAACAAATATCTTATCCTTTTCCACAAATATGTAGCGTTTGGGCCTCTTTATGCAGGGGGGGGTTTATTTGCCACCTAGCGAAAGGTACATACAATGTAACTAGCAAATATACGAAAGCTCCAAATCATCACCAAACATCCGATCCTTGTAAATATTGCAATGAGCAGTCTGGCGATAGGTACACGAATCTTAGTGTAGATCTCGCTATGTAAGTTACCTGCGTCTGCCCGTTCGCTCGCTTACAAGGGTTCAACAACCAGACTAGGTTTAGCTGGTGTGGTTACCTGGATTCAATCTCTAATACCATTACTTGAAATTGTCGTACAGTTTCATAAATATTTTGGCCCAGACGGTTTTGAATCGAGCTTGCGCTACTCTAGAGATTATCACTTTCCATTAAACTGGTGGTCTAACCATATTAATTCATAGCTTCTTTAAGTTAAACCGGCAGGCGATTGAGTACGCCGAGCTGCAATATGAATCAGCCACCACGGTAATTGGCTTGAGGTTAATCTGATGCGACTCATGTATTCTGTACTGCGTACTTGTGCTGCGATCTCGATATCAATGGTCACCGCTGACTTCTGAGTATGGTTCACCCCAATCAAGTGAATCAATTACGTATATTTCGAGTTCTCACTTACGGTAATACTGAGGTCGAGACTACAGGTATATACATGAGCAGTATGTAACTCCGTATTTCACTTATACCGAGTATAAGAGACTTATAAATATACTACTATCACTATACTGCAGATTTACTAGAATTGTATATTCATACCGTACGTAGGGTGCATAAGGATGAAAGATATCATGGTCATTTTGGCGCGAGTTGACAATACAGGTAATTACATACATATGTACATACGACCAGTCTCATATACCAATACCCTATATGCAAACCTGACACAGAGTAGGCGATATGTGCAGAGAATATATTGACACATGAGCATGCTAGCTTGGCTTCTGGAGTAGTCGACAGTACATGTTTACAAAGGCTTGCTTGCTGAAAAGCGTTTTCTTCTACGGGCTGGTAAATCTCAATGTGCCTGGTACAGTATGCATATGAATCGATATCATCCAGGTTACTGCATCTGCGGCGTGCTCTCAACAGGCGGGCAGTTCTGAATATGAATACGAAGTCATATATATATGTATGTGTGGAATCAACTGCAAATGGATATTTAATTTAATTTTCAGTCACATGATATCTACACGAGGTACATCTGTTCTGGAGTTCACCAAAATTGGATCAGAGTAGACTGCCAAAGGCCAGAAAGCCCAAATTTCCGCTTTTATCAGAACGGATATACAAATTCAATTGACCCATCCGAAGTAGACACCGAGCCGTTATGATAACGATTCCACTGCGAACTGCCTGGAGCTCCCAGAAGGCACCGAGCTAGATATAGATCAGAAGTTTAAAACAGTTGTAAGATCCCAGGAATATGGGGTTTGCCTAGAGGTTTGCTTTGCTTACAAGGGACTCCCTGTCGCATATATAAACCTAAATTTAGAGGCAATCTATAGTCATACATAAGTATATCCTCTGGGCTACTCCCGGGCACTATGCCCCTCGGGGGCAATTTATTTGATTACTGCATTTGGTGCATAACGCACTTGAATTAATAAACATATAACTAACTAGCTATATTAGATATATACAACTAGGTATTAATGATCCTGATGCAGGTGGTATCGGCCAGAAGCTGGCCTGGAAAATGTATCTAGTCAGGATTGATCGATTATCCTCCAGATTAATTGGGCTATCATCCAGTAGTCCAATTTGTGTCCGTTCAGCTAGAGCTGAGAGGTTACTACAGTCATGATCTGCTAATACTCTGGCAAGTCAATAGATTGAAGATTTCAACTCTTTCTTGAAGTATGGACAACGGCGACTGGTACAGGACTTTTGGCAAGTACATGAGACAGAAACCCGAGTTTGCTGTAGATGCTTGCCAAGCGGCATTAGCTAAGGTGATTGTGGATTGTCGAGTTAGCTGGCGGTTTCATTTTCCAAGCCCATAAGGTCAGTTGCTGTTGGTTGGATAAAGGTTAAAAAGGACACCATACTTGGTACACAATTGGTGGCGTTCAGGCTGTGGCTTTGTAATAACTCTTGCAATTAACCCGTTTATTATTGATTTTGGCTCGGTCTCCAACTGCAAAAATATGGACAGCATTGCGTTTGTTATTACGTTCTGCCATTCGATCTCGAACCACTTGTCCACGGCATCCACCTGTTTTCTAAGTTTAGGACCAGCTTCGATTTGGCTTAAAACCGAGGGATTGAAAGTGGCAATGAACTCAGCATTCTCCTCTTAACTCCATTGATCATCTAGATCTTTCACCACTAGACGTATTTTTTCGGAATCCTCCTCGCTTGTTTGTCGCTTAATCCCGAGCTCTTTAGTTGTAGTTGGGTTTGACGCCTGGATTTCGAATCCCCACTTACACGAATATCCACAAATGCACATTTCAGCGGCAATTCGACAGTATCTTATGGAAGATAGGTTCATGGTGCCCCAGAAGTTCGCTGACAGGCTTGGAATTGAGGGTCTTATTTCATTAAAGGCCTTGGTCTTATTCGTCTCGGATCTTTCATTTTAGTGAAGCATTGTTATATTCAACGGAAGCTTCAGGTATGTCCAAACTAGGCCAGTTTGATAGCTTTCACTTTCGATGCGTTTTACAAAAATCCATGTGACGAATAATAAACACTGTATGTTAACGTTCCATACGTAACAGTCGGGCGTGGCCCATACTGGCTACGATCATGGCAAACAGCCGTCGAATGGGTTGCAAACGCTAAAAGTATCGTTGACCGGGGTTACTATGAACACAGAGACAAGGCGGGAGCTTTGCAAGTACTTCCTACATTGAGGGAAAATCATGTATTAATTTGCAATGATCAGCTTGTCGAGGAGTTCCGCAATGCAGGGGAAGATAAACTAAGTTTCAATCATCGAGTAGCAGCTGTAAGTAATATATGTGTACTAAATGTGGTCAGTACTTTAGTGGTTGAGTTCTGAATATGTTACACTGTGACAGGTCCTAGAGCTCGAATTTACTATTGGACCCGAGTTACGCTCCTGATGTCCATAATTTCTACCGCAATACATATTCTCGGGAGTCTGAATTGTGTGATCTGCAGGGCAATGGACATCTGTGAAAGCGTACGCGTTTTGCTCCACTGTCATTGCAAGGGGCATGGGCAGAGCATTTGTAGGCTTAGAGCTTTGTAAGTATTTTTCCTTTCTGGAACAAAAATAACTACTCTAACTCCAAATAGGCCATAACAAGGAATATTTAGTTTACACAACAGCTATTCATTGCAGCTAATTTATTGCGGTTCATTCCTACGCCAGTAAAATAGTATAAATCCAAATTCATCTTGACAACGTATCATAAAGCTGACAGTAGCTACTTTTACAGTCTCATTTCTCCTCTAATTAATGAGATGTTCCTCAATAAACCTGTGAGGGTCTCAAAGAAGCTGCTCACACCTATTATCGAGAAGCGGAAGAGACGAGCCGAGGAAGAAGGAAAGAATTGGAAAGGGAGACCGGTATACTCTTTTCATATTCTCTGGAGAATCCCATTGACCATAACATAGGATGACATGTTGCAATTGCTTATTGAGGGTACCCCTGTCCCAGAACAAAGCACAGATACACTTATGTTGTGTATGACAGAGGTGAACATGTCTGCCCTTCACACTACTGCAGCTACGTTTTATGAGTGCCTCTTCCACCTTGCTATGTATCCAGAGTACATCCCAGAGCTTCGAGTGCACCATACAACACAAAGGGTGGACTAAAGTAGCGATGGCTGAGCTGGTTAAGCTTGATTCACTCATGTGAGAAACCCACCTTTTCTCTGGAACTACGCTTGTCTCGATAGGCAGGAAGGTTTGTTGGAAAGGGTTTCACTTTCTCGAACGGCCTTCATTTACCAGCAGGAACCGCCGTTAGCATTCCTGAGACTCCCCACATGGACGAGCGGGAATATGAGAACGCCCATGTCTTCGATGGATTTCCGCTTTAGTAGGTCTTTTGAAGGAGAAGAGGATTTACAGGGAGTGGACAACAAGGGGAACAAGCGGAAGTACTTCACAACCGCTAGTACAGGTTTTCTTAGATTTGGTTATGGCCATGGTGTCGTAAGTTTTCCTGGATTTCCCGCCCCTATTTTTGAACGATGTCAATGAAGCTTATGTGTCATGCAGTGCCCTGGACTTTTTTTTGCGGCGCACAATTTGAAGATCGTACTTTGTCTTATTCTTATAAACTATGATCTTAGACTAGAGGACACACAGAAGCCAGTTTCCTTCGAGTTTCTGAGAGGTTATGACCTGAATGCTCGTCTTGGATTCAGAAGAAGAAAAACAGGCCTGTTAAATAATGAGAGAGAGGCTTGATTGTTGAGTGCAGTGGTTTTCAAAAAATGCTGCAGCAATGCTACATTAAAGGATAATCAAATTATATATGGACAGAAGAAGGTTGTGGAGCTGAAATCTCCTGCTCTAGTTCCTGACTAGATCTGGTGGAGTGGGGCAGACTTTTAGAATATTATCTTTGGTGTAGGCCCTGAATTCTATGAAACATGGCGAACCCTTCCTTAATTACCTTAAATATTCTAGTGCATTTATATGAATTTGCATTCCAACTGAAGTTTAGATTTCCCAAAGAATATTTTAAGAAACAAGTGAAACCCCAGAGATTTGGTCGTGTGCTACTGCCATTGCTTCTGCCATTGCTTCCGCGCTGAGAGCATGGGAGAATGATTGTATATTTTATTTGTGGGCTATTGCATATGATTTCAGTGGGAAATAATCTCAGGCATTGCATCAGCCTATATTCCTTCTTGCAGAAATATTGTGATGGCCATATTGCCAAACCTCATAAAATATTAATTTTACTAATACAATTCATCGAATCATGGAAAGATAGTAAAAACGTAGCCAGACTAGAAATAGGAAGTACTGGGAAAGGAGTGAAGCGAAGGAGGAAAACGAGGAAGTATAGGAAGGGCCCTAGTCAACATAGACTTGATACATGCACATCTTTCTGTCTTCATAGCTCGCACTTGCTATCCTCCATCCTCGTCTCTTTTGCTGCCGCCCATCCACTTTATAGAGAGAATCTAAATCAATCAATGCCACACCGCACCCTGCCGTAACTTTCCCTTCATGTTCTTTGAATTCGGCGACGTTATACCACTCAAATTCCTTCTCCCTAAAATACCAATCCTTCTCTACGCCATTCTCTGACCGCATCCTCTGGGACATTTCCTCAGCAGGGACATCAGGATCTTTCAGCGTGATGAATATCGAGGAGAATTTCTGCCGATGGAGAACTACCCGGGACTGCCCATCTAGGCATGATGCAACAACCCCGGAATGATTTTCATCTAACCGAATATTCCAATTATAATCATCTGGAACAAAAACGCCGTCGTTCACGTGCTCGCATTCCTCAAATACTGGGAACCCGGGTAGCGGTTCAAGTCGAGAGATACCCTCCTTGCATAATTCTAGTTCCTGAATCAATGGTGGAGGCCTTTGGCGTTCCGATAGATCGTATACACGCATCTTTCCATCGAATGATCCAGTCAGGAGAAGCTTTCGCTTGTGGTCTCTATCACCTCCTCTGTAATACGGCCAAGTCTGGATGACGGTGATAGGATCCTCATGTGAGGTTTCTTGCCACGCCAGAGATGTCATGGAGTAGCGTGAGCTGAGAGACCAAGCACGAATGACACAATCATCACCCCCACTATAGAGCCGCTGGCCGTTTTTCACTGCGAACTTCACAGCCCGGGCAGCACCTTGGTGGGCTTGGAAACGCTGCTTGACCTCACATATGACCCCACGCGTGCTTTTTGAGTACCCAATTATCGCAATAACACCGCTCTGAAGTGAACAGGCAATGATTGATGGGTCTGTAGTTGAAAATGCTACAGAAAGAATGGCCTCTGGTTCAGGAAAAGGGTTTTGTATTGAGATACGCTTGATGGAGTCCGTGTAAGGCGGTACTTTGAAGAAGAAGAGTGAACCGGATGCTGTAACTGCTACCATAAGTTTTGGGTCATGGGGTGAGAAGCAGAGGTCAGATATTGCAAAAGGGCTTTCAATTGATTTAATCAATTTTCTGATCATGTCTTATTAGCATATTTCCAGTTCTTTGCAGGAAGAAGCATGAGTTTACATACACCTCTTTGGGAACAAATTTTCTTCTTGTGGGGTCTGGTGCGAACGCTGCATCTCCTCTAACTTCCCCTTCCGTGTTTGGGACCCGATAGAATAACACCGCAGCCTTCAGATTCTCTCCATCCCCATTTCCACCATCCGATGCATATGTCCCAACCACCAATAGTGTGGGGTCCGCTACTCCCCAGGTCATCAAAGAAGGTGGTAATGGCAACCACTCGTCGTATAGACCCGGTGGTGGAAAGTATTTCGATGCGGAGAGGCTCGGCAATTTGAAATCCGGGGGCTGAAAGTCTGGTAATGCCATGGCCGGCGGCGACATGCGCAAAGGTGGGACCCCTTCAATTGACCATGGATTCATGCTAGGTGGAGTCATCTCCAATGTTGGAAGATTGAATCGGGGTTCTTTGGCTGGCATTGTCACGTTTGAGTCTCGCGATACCGCTTTTTTTTTTTTTGATAACCGTAGATTTCTTCGTTTGGTCTTGATATGGCAATTCTTCGTTTGGTCTTGATAAGGCAATGGGAAGCAAGTGTGGCCAGCATATGCTTCTCTTATGAAACCAGATCGTTTAATGAATTGATTCCTAAATCTACCTAGAGCAGGTTGATATCAACTCGCTCCGGAAGCAGCTTGCTTAAGATCACATATATGACATCATCTCAATTCGATTTCAGTTACTTCCAACTAGCGTACCTGTGGGCGCGTCATACAAGGCACAAGGTTTTCATTATTACTCCCGAAAACGACGTCAGGCTGGCTTTCGCCACATATCAAACATCAGGGAAATGGGCGACAATCAAATGTCGCCAAGTTAAAGGTGCCGGACCGAACATTGGGAGCTTGGCAGTATTTCTTCCCATCCATGATATCAGTTGGTCCACCATTATATGTTCCGGCTCCGCCACTTTTTGACGAGCCATATATTTTCGTTCAGTATATGGTGACTACCTCAAAGATTGCTTGTGCCTGATCCCTCATCAAATTTATCGGTTCTATTTATACACTTTATACTCATCGCAATGTCGCATTCTACAAAGAATGACTATTCTGCATCCGCTACCAGCGACCACAGCGAATCTGAAGCTGAGATAGCCCCCCGGAGAGAGTCAAGATCCCACTCTCGCCGCTCTCGCAACCCAACCCGAAGTCGACAAAATCCCATCGGAGGTGGAGCTCTCGATCCAGTGGGCAATGTCACAAACCAGGCCCTGGGCGCGGCAAACCAAGTTGGTGACCTCGCACAGAATACTGTGGGAAATGCAGTAGGCGGTGTTGGGAACGCAGCTGGTGGAGTTGTAGGTGCCTTGGGTAACACAGCTGGTTCGGCAACCGGAGCAAAGGGCAAAAATAAGGACGCATTGAGCTTGAGGTTAGATCTGAATTTGGACATTGAGGTTACTCTGAAGGCGAGGATCCATGGTGATCTTACGCTCGCATTACTGTAAGTCACACAATCATGACTTTCCTCTTTGTCTATGCCCTGTTCCCATTATCTCTATAAAAAATTATCGATCCAAATACCCTTAGAATCACCATACTAAAATTACATCGTCTCTGGCTCTGACCCATACTAAGCGCATGAAATTAGAAATTAGATCTTGAGAGCGTTCTTCGACAACCAGTTCCCGAGGATCAAAAAATTTGAATATTTTGTTTGGTTGTTTACATATGATTCCTGTAATTCAATTCGTCTTTGATTTGGTGCGATGGCAGTACACGACCGTTACCTAGCTGGAGCGCGGTATGTGGAATGTGATGATACAATTTAAATGAGAATGCAGAATCCTGGATTCGTGCTTCATTTGCATCTCTTTTTTTGTTATTATTACTTCATGTAATGTTACTCATACAATATTGGTCACATATCAAAGCCTAATCTTTTCCCAGCATTTCATGTCTGCCCTAGGAAGTGTCCAACCCCCGATATCAGATCATTTTGTTTTGGCTCCAAGTCTACAAAAAATTTCATGAATGTTATTTCAGGTCCATGTTAACGCAAGCCCGAATAAATTAGATCTAATCACATTGCGCTATCGTCAAGTTTTGAAGATCTCATCTATCTGGCCGTCAGATATTAAAAATTTTAAGTGTAGTAGTAGTAAGTAACCTGGATTCAGAACTACCTATTTTGGAAGTAGAGATTTTTGTGACCCACCCCCTATTATGGAAATTTTTTTGGTAGAACGAATAGGAAAGGGCGGTCTTGAATATATATAGAGTAGATATCCTGTGTATATAATACAAATCAGGAAATTGAAGAGACAAAAAAGGAAAAAGAAGGAAATAGTGTAAACTCGGGAAATACTCTCATCGTGAAAGGAAACGACCCATTTCATTATAACAACCGAGATGCCTGACATGCAAGCATAATGCTCTCGTTCTTTCGACGCATTAAAATGTCTCAATTAGGACCTACCAATACGTGTCGTTAGAAGGGCTTTCAGTTGCTATAACGCCACCGGATTAGGTGACCAGTTCATGAAGAGGAAATAATTTACGAGGAAGTACAATTAGGAGATAAGAGTACGTACAATAACGCCAACGTCAAGTCGCCATGTATCCTCGCTTTCAGCTCGACTTCAATCTCAAGGTTGAGATCTAATCTCAGTCGCAATGTATCCTTTCCATCCCCCTTCTTGCCTCCCTGAGCTTGGTTACCAGCCAAATTTCCTACTTGGGCTTGCTGTAGAGGTTGCTGGATGGGCTGGAGGGCCCCTTGCTGCTGTTGTGGCATTCGGGCATGCGGCAGTGGTCTTTGGGCTTGTCTGGTTTGCCGTCGACGATCTCGTCGTGGAGAAGCAGATCTGGCTTCACCGTCGGTATCGGAGACAGTGTCAACGTCGCGTTGGGAGTCGTATTGCCTCTCTGATCCTGCGGCACTCATTCTGTTGGTTTCTTTGGTTCCTTAAAGAGTACGGGTTGAAATATAGGAAAAGTTATTTGTTTTAACTGATACTGGAGCTTAAAGTGTGGGTGTGCAATGACGGCAGTGTATGGGATGATCACAAATAGTAGTATTGAAAGGAAAAGAGTCTCGAGTTTTTGGCCTTAACGACAATCAAATAGGAATGTCCAAAATCTACAGAAAACCGGGCTTTTCCCATTTCAAACTTGGATGGCAAATTGCTGTAGCGATTGTCCAGACGTCATGTTGCGTGCACCAGCCTAGCAAAACCTGTAGAGCAGATCCGGAATGCTTCCCTTACGTATCTCACCGTGAACCTGAAAATCATAGTTAGCTTTTCCAAGTCCGACTCATGCTAGGCTAGAGGACCTTGCACCTGCCGGGTCGTGACGCAAGCAGCCAATTGTGCAACCTAGCGGAGCGTTTGTTTTATTTGATTTTCATCACTACGATGACTATATAATTCTGTTAGCTGTAGGCAGTGAGTCGAACCCATTGTGGCAACGACTGATACGCTGATGTCACTTCCCAGTGTCTAGTTTTCGAGCAAGATTCACGAACACGTTTATTCCTCTCCAGCTGCGACTCGAGCAGTCTTCTCAATATAACGACTAGAATGTTTGTTCCTCTTGAAATGATAGGACTTCTGGTTGTCAATTCTATTCCCACCACGGTGGGCGTGACACAGGCACTCCGATTCAAGGACAGGCAGGCATCTGGGGATGATGCTGATCCAGTTCGGTTCACTGTGGTAGCATTATGTGAGGAGAACGAAGAATTGAACAAGAAACAAATCGTCCTCCAAGACCATAAGGCAAATCAATCCCCCTGAGCCCCGGATCTTCTTCATTGCAAATTATCTAACTAAAATCGTGTATCAACCCAGCTGTATGTCAAAACCCCTGCTACACAAGATTATCACGCCTTCTCTGGCTACTTCCTGCCCTACCCCAAATCAGAAGAAACAGGGCTCGTTTCTACCATCAGCAAAGATCCACCATTGTTAAACTGGATTTATATTGATAAAAAAACCAAAGAACTGAAATATGGAACGGGTTCTGAGTCTCGTGAGAACGAGCACGGAACTTGGAGTTCTGATGATGAGGAGGAGATTATGATCAATAGTGACAAGGAAGGATGGGTAGCTATAGAGGAACAAGAGGGAGGAGGCAAGTGGGCGTTGTATCATGATGCAGAACAAGATGATGATCTAGACTTAGAAGAAAAGAATTACTTTTCTGTGGAGTTGTTGAGAATTCCAATAGGTTAGGTGGCTGTCCGGATGCTGTTTTAGAGAATTTGGAGATTTGTAACATCAAACTTTTTGTCATCTCATTCAAATCAACTATATACGTCAGGAGTCTTCCAAATTTTTATTGATAGTTACAGTTCTTAATAAGCCATGATATTAAAGGGATTGTTTACCAAGAATCTGTATACACTGGTATTTATTTCACCTTGTCGTAATTGAAGAGACTGGATCAATTCTTGATAGCAAATGTTGTAGATTGCCTCAATATGCAACATGCGAACTTGGCAGCGAGTGTTCTTGCATTTATAGTATCATTATATCGGTAATGATAGATACAATAGGTAGAGAAACTATGTAAACAAGATAGAGAATCAACACATACTACAATGGCGTTACCTCGAAGTCAAGATCCTCCCACTGTGTGAACTCCACATCCTTAAATGCCACACGACAAGGTAATTTTACAGGAATTGTTTTTTCCAGCCGCTGTCGTACTACGGGTTTCATTACGGGTACATCCTCCCCTAATCCAAAGTCACTGTACTCCTCATCATGACCAGATATTGAACAATCGAGATGAAGATCAACATCGATGTCTCGACGCTTGGAAACTCCATTTACCCTTCCCTGGTTGAATAAGTTAGCCCGGGATATTGCACAAATACCGCAATGGAAGGTCGCGACTCACAGTAGGGCAAGCTCTAAATCACCGTGAATTCTCGCTTTCAGAGTAACTTCTATGTCAAGATTTAGGTCCAACCTCAACTTCATTGGGTCCTTTTTCTTCTCTTGCTGCTGCTGCGGTGGCGCAAGAGGTGCAGGCTGTACAGGTTGCTGTGGTTGCTGAGGACGTGGTCGTTGGGCAAGTTGCTGGGGAACGTCTTTGGTAATCGACATCTGGTGCCTTCCCTGTGGCAGGGCTCCTTCCATAGAAAACTCTTGGGGCCCTTCTTCCTCGTCTTCACTAGGATAGGTGCGTACTCTCTTTTGTCGGCGCTTCCGGTTGCGCCTGTCCCGAGCGGATGGCTCCAGTTGAGGAGCTGGAGATGGGCTGCGACCTCGGGGCGAACGAGGGCTGGGAGAGTGGCTTGCAGCATCAGAATAAGTATCTTGTCCAAGCTCGGGCACATCCTCCACCTTGGGTGTACCAGGGCGGTCTTTAAGTTCGTATTTTTTACCCTTGCTGTGCTCAGGCCGCAGCTGGGTATCCGACTTAGGCTTCTTTTTCTCCTTTCTTTCCCCTTCAACCTTTTTCTTCGTTTCTATCTTGGCCTCCCTCTCTTTCCCCCCTTTGGATCCCTCGCTTCTACCTGCTTGTTTCTCCACCCGCTCTCCTTCTGTTCGCTCCTCCTGTGTCTGCTCCTCAGCACTAGGACTCTCTGGTGCCGACTGCTCCCGTACATTTTCCTCTGTAGTTTGCTCTGCTGAATCTGAAGGTGCATTGTTCTGTTGTTCCTCATTCGGCGGCTCCGCCGTAGAATTTTGGGTATCCTCCGCAGACGACATGAGGCAGAATTACTATGTCGCGAATAGGAGTAAACGGTAAAATAGAAATTTCGAAGTCACTATGGAGACGTTCGAGCAGCTTTGACTGGATATATGGTCTACAAAATTCCCCCAGCAAGAAATCTTCAAATATTCCTTGGATGCTATGAAGTTGGGCACAAACACCGAGAACCATGGACCAACACTAACCAGTTACATCAGGGGTTATCTCATATTACATCATGCCCACCAGGAATTATATATCTGCTGCTGTTCCCGGATTTCGGTCTTCTAGGATTCTATGGCAGCCGGCTACTGCTGTACCTTGCGATTGGGGCGAATCACCATTCCAGGTGGTGCAATTAGCCCTGTTAATCACCATTCAGGGTGCCTGACGTCAAGCGTCCTATCATAGCTTATCTCACTGCCTCCTAAAATTCCCACCTCTCCTAAGTCTGGCTTCCTCTCACCCTGCATGAACGGTATCGTTCCACGTAAGCAGGCTGGTATGTAATGTGCTAGCAGATGCCTTTCCTCATATATAAGATTCTCATAGTAATATTTATCTTTAGTATGGCACTACCCCTCGCAAGAGGAGTGTAAGCAGACTATATTTACCAATGGTTTCAACCATTCTGGGATTATATACATACAAGTGTTCACGATTCAAAACTGTACCGCAAGTACTTACTAAATCCGTACAGCTTAGTGCTGAATTACCGACATAGCTTTATGAAGTTATCTTATCAAAACAAACGATAATATCGGCCTCCAAAACGCAACAACACAAATTGTGTTGACTTCTTGTATAATCAACATCTGATATCTGTGAACCGGACCAACTAGCTTCCTCCGTAGTTATAATTAGGAGTCGTTCGTTTTATTAATGAGAAGAAGCGTGCGCAAGGCAGCACAGAAATGGACGCCGAATAAAAATCAAAAAATGAGCTGAAATGTGAAATAAATTATAGACACGCCAAACTATCTCGTAGGCCAGTCGCTGCTAGGTGTGTAATAGAAAGGTAGTTAAACCAGTCTGTATCAATAAAGATACACCAGTGCCTAGATCACGAGAGCATGGTTACGAGTGATGAGAATGTTCCAAGCCGAACAGCTGACGTATAGATTGCACGGTGACAAAGTGCAAGGCAAACCATGGTGGGAGGTGCAATGCGACTGAGGGTAGCAGAAGAGCATAGCCAACATGGGGCCCAAAGGGCAAGGGAAAAGCTGCAGCTTCTTTCATGAACCGGACACCCCCTCCCTCTTTTTGAAAGATCTAGGCAAATGAGATCTAGGCAAATGATCCGTATTGCAGATTGATTTTGATGCTGAGGATCTTCAGAACTGCTTAGCCAGCTATGAAGTGTCAGGGTTCCCACAATGCCCTATCGTTAGTCTTTAGCCATCTTCATCAATTACAAGCATAGTCTGGTTGGCTCACCCCTCCTCTCAGGGATGACATGGTCCAATACTTTAAAAATTTGAAAGGGCTGGGGGTAGGACAAGGAGATAGGGTTAAAAACCGTTCAAATGGGTCTCAGATCGCTAGTTAGCAGTTACAGGCTTGAGATATTTTTGGAGATCCAGAATGGGAATCAAAACGTTAGCTAATGGTACCAGTCTGTTTGTTCAAAAGCCCACGAAACAACCCTTCAAAATTATCCAAGTTTTGAACCAAACCCTCATTCCTGCAACCTAAGCATTGAGTTCCTAAGAATACTTTATTGATATGAATCTTTTGTCTTTTTGGTACCTCTCTGTATATTGCACCCTAATCTGTTACCTCTCTGTATATTGCACCCTAATCTGTTACCTTACACTCTAAGATAGCTTCAGTTAGGTATCTATACCATCTACGTTGATTCTCAGCCTCAATTGAAATGCGCATGGTACGGCAACGCCGGTCATTATCCTGCTTATTGTTGATTCTACGAGAATATGTAAAGAATTTTAATAGCTTTTGCTTGATGTATATGCATTTTTTAAACCAGTAGCTAGATTTCCAATAAGGCATCGGTATGTATAGTATTGAGTACTTATCTCCAAGATGCAGGTCTCAAAGGAATTGAATGTTCATTTAGTGCTCCTTGTATCTATGTCAGTCTTCTTTTATATACATTCTATGTTCTAAGTTTCTTACATCTACATGATAAGGAAGTTGTAACTCTATTTGAAAAATCTCAATGTGCTGTCAACAGTGATTGGTACAAGGCTAGGTTGCTCACGAGCTAGACAGATTCCATGACGTGTCAACCGCAACCAACCACGGTAAATGAGGCTTGATATGCCAACGCAGATTTTGCTCGCGTGGTTATTTTCTTTTCAATAATCTATACCCGCAATTAATCTAAGGTTATGGCAGGGTTGCTTGCGTGATAGTTCTGCCAAAGGAGAAACATATGAAGTATATATTCTCCAAAATATCTCCAGCTTTCCGTGTCATGGTTCCCAGTTCTTCGATTCGGCACCACGAGGGTTGTTCGGTCTTGCATATGATACTTCCGTTAGATACTCATCCAAAATGACCTCATATCTCGGGACTTACTTGATTGCCCCCCTCGTTAAAGAAGCACTTTCATCAGCGGGTATAACGACTGCAATGGGACATCAGCTTCAAAATACCCTGGGTAACGCACAGCGGACGCTCCTTACAGCGGAAGAAATGGCGAGTCAAATCCGCTCCCTCTTAGCTAACCCAGGGGGGGGGTTAAGCGGACAGCCTACAATTCGTAGAGAAGATTACACTCAGGTATGCTATTCTAACAACAATTTTCTATTTAAAGCCTTAGCATCCCTTGACTGTTGGACGGGGAAACTTACATTGCAAAAACTGCTTCAGGAGCTTGCGGGATTCTACTCGAAAATCTTCCCGCATAATCATGTTCTGGTGCTTTACGATCGTCTTCCTCGGTTGCTGCATATTTACGGAGTCATAGCATCTGATGGGAAGGTTATGAAGGGACCAACATCTGGCGACGTTATATCAGCCCATAAAAAAATACAAAGGGGCTATCTTCAAATAGGCCTATGGGGCTTTCATATGTATATTTTCCGTGAGGGGAGCTTGAAGAATCTCGGTGACGGGGGGTTCCAAAATTGGGCTTGGAGGAGTCCAAAATTCAGGAGAGATGGGAATGAGGTGGAGTTTGAATTGGTTGAGTTGCCAGAAGAGAAAGCTTAACTATGGAGACTCTGGGGGTATTGTATTGAGACTATTCTGTTGGATACTCGGACTCGCCTACTTCATGATCGGCTTGAGCTTACATGTTGGGTGCCTTATGTTACTTTAGGATTGGGAGTGATTGCCATTTCAATCAAAGTTCCTGTTACAAATTTGGATGAATAATACATTGCTTACTCTAGTTGGTCCAACAATCTTTGATGGCATTTGAATAGGCGTTTGTCTAGTAGTTATGACTGGTTCGACAATACGAGATAGAAGGTAGTTTCTAGTTACTGGAAAAGTCTAGGAAAGCCTAGCCAGTACGTAAACCTCTGTAGAGAAATTTATGTGCGCATGTGTCTGATTCTCGTAGATTCAATAGTGCCCCTCAGAATGAGGAAGTCTGTTTTGCCTAGAGTGAGTCTGCTCTCACCAGATATTCCTTGTCCAGCTACCTATATAACTACTTTGGTGCTGCCATATACTCTGCATATTCTCCTCCCTTTTGCTTTCCTGCCAAGCTGTCGTTTCTCAACTGTCATATTTTTGTTTCTCCTCCCTCCAGCTTTGCCTATGAATATGACAGTATGTTGGACATATCAATAGCCGTGGCCAGGTTGTTCATATACCTACATTAAATCCCCAGATGTAACTACTTTTGTAACATCACTGCAGCTATCTATTGTTATGTATACCTCCGTGTTATTAATCTTCACACACCTAGCGATTTCCGCGAAGACTGCCCCTTAAACAAAAATAACCAATTTAAAATGGACTTGGTAGCAGAAATTATCATCTATGAACCGATTCTTACGTTATAAGAGAGCATCGAGTCAATTCACGTGATTCTGGAGTTATATTCCATTACCAAGTACTACGTTTCATATAAAGCTGTATGGCAATACGATGTATCAATGCCATCCCAATCTCTACGAAAAAAGGCTGATGAAATATAGTCCAAAACCTGTAATCCCTAGCTTTATTTGTCGTCTTTCATAGTTTGTAATAACCCACTGGATATACGCAGAATCTTTGACATTGTTGGTCTCTGACATATGCAGATTCCGTATTGAACAACATGCATGCGTTATGATGGTATTTACGACGTGCGGCTGGCCGTCGGGGTGAGTGGCCAAACATAAGACTTTGTGGCACATGGAATATTCCTCTTGAATCCCGCTAGAAAACAACCAAGCTCACAGGCCTCACTTACCACGATAACTACCAACTATACTGGTATGTGTTAAGGTAAGGGAGCTATATCCATATCCAGGTAGGTATGGCTTAAGCTTGGCATTGGCCATTAGTAATTAACATGATACGTAATATAAACCTGACTGCGTAGCCTTAAAGGAACAGAATCCTTAACAGAGAACAGCAGCGAGGTATACACGTTACAACCTGCTCAGTTGATATGACAGAGTAGCCTGGTTGGCACGGCGATACGTAGCAACGTTGTTACATGTATGTACAACTCCGCACCTGATCGAAGAATATTCATCTAGTCATAGGTCAATCTCCGATGCTACTCTCAAATCTCTGAAGATTCTACAGCAAAATACTTACATGAGTAGTTGCACTCTTAAGCTTACACTGAAGCAATAAACACAATGGTCGTAAGTATCATGTCCACTTGTTGTTTGGTTCATTATCGAACATGACACCTGGGGAAAATTACTCGCTTTATACTACTGATAGCTTACGGTGCTTTCACCCTGACTAGGCGAGAAACAGATTACGTCTCCAAGAGATTGTCAAAGATACTCCCGAAAGCTCAGTTGCGAGCGACAAATCGACTCCAACATTGGATGGCCATGCAACCCCAGCAGGTACTGTGTACACAGATGACAATGCTTATGACTCGGATTTTGTTGTTGTACGAGACGCAGAAGACAAGCTCTCTGCCGATATCTCTGGATTTGGCATTGATGAGCGTATAAGGTCATTGTCTGAGTATATTGACGATGGCCACAGCCATGGGGAAGCCGAGCGGAATTCAGCCAGCAAATCGGGGCCCATCCTGAGCTACAAGTCTCTTCGAGACATGCATAGATACATCAGGTTCGAGATGATTGTGTTGTTCATGATCTCAACTGTAACCATATCTTTGTGGGTTACCTGGTTTGGCCAAGGAACATTGAAGGGCTATCGAGGCAACGATGTATTACCTACACCCATTTATACCACCAGTATTATCACCACAATCACTAAAACTATTCATACCCCTACGGTGGAGACGAGGTATCACACGTTGACGAGCACCTACGTGAGCACAAAAACCATGACTAGTGTCGATATTAGAACGCACACGATCACAACGATACAAGTTTCAACCACTACGGTCAGTGTCACTAAGACCGCGAATATACCGAAGCCGACAGGCAAGGCCGGGTCATCCAGTGAAGGTACACTTACACGATGGGATCGTGGCTCTAGCTCCATTGTCCAGTGCTATCATGGCAACTCTCCAACCGGATATTACAACTTCCTCTCACACCAGAAAAAGCTACAGCGCCAAGAAGCTCTTTGGGGCTGCTTAGACAACAGCAAAAATGGCATGCGGTGGAAAGGTGTAAGGTGTGGTGGTGCAAGATGGGAGGTTGAAGTGGATCCGAACCCTGGTGGAATGTACAGCGATTCTAAGAAATGCTGGAGGCGCTGTGAGAAGTGTGTGAGTGGAGCCATCAAAAAGGTGTTGGACGAAGCAGAGTGTGTGGTTGAAGACAGAGGTTCACGATGCGTGGCTCGATATACGGAATTTTGACCACGGGATTCCGGGAAATACTGTGGTCGAGAAGGGCATTCATGATTACATGGGTCATCTCTTATGGTCGGAAAGATGAATTTTGTTATACTTAGGTACTCATTGACAAGTATTGCTAGCCTGAATTGTACCGTCCTCTAAAATGGTCCTACCGTAGGGACCAATATATTCGGTAGCTTTATTTCAATGCGAACTGCATATGCGGGTTTAAGGATTTTATGAGAAATGCCCGTGCTCATTGTTATGTGATGGAAATGTAGGCACTGTAACTATCCACAATGCATCAAGGAAACCTCTACAAGCGCTATCGGTGAATATAGCTGTAAAAGTCCAGGCAGTTTCTGGAGGCAGGCTTCCTTCCATCGGCCCCAAAACTACAACTCGATATAGGCATAAACCAAAGCCACTAGCTCAGAGATAGTCTGGTTGCACAACCCCTCCGAGCTCAGAGAGTCTTCCACCACCATCCCGGTCCAGTAAAGCGAGTCAAGAGGAGTTATAGCAAAGCTAAAAAAAAATTGAAGTGTTGATGTTTATGATCCACCACCGAATCATGTGTAGTATCACTAAAGAATAAATCAATTGAGGGGGCTAATTACTTTAAGATCCCTCGGAGTACAATTTCGGGCTGGTATTGCAGTTAAGAGACGATACAGGAATAAGAGGAACACTATCGAGCTGATAATATTTTATGGCGATGCTTCTGGCAGTTTTGCAAAGATAAAGAAGCTATGATTCAGAACGCATTCCGGGACCTTGGGGTTACTCTTCCAGGGATGGAAGTAGAGATCATGAGGTACAGATCAAGGCTTTGCAGCAAAGGATTTCAAAATTGGAACGAGGACTACCCCTGCAAGCCTACTAGTGAGCAGCTACCGTCTAGTGCACCCCCCCCCTGCATCAGCGTCTCCAGCCACAACTCGTGATAAATTATGAGCCTGGTGATTCTGGCTAAATGCATATCTATGGAAACGAGTACTACAATCTGGTTATGCTCACAGCCCGCCTATATCAGCCAAAGACTTAATATACCCCCTTCCAATATGACCTCCCCGAAGACCCAGCCCCCCCCCCCCAACCCCCTGTATAGGCCAGGTACCCAGCGGGTGAGCCTGTGACGACTAGAAGGCCATTATCTGGTATCTATATTCATGTCAAAACAGCCTCTAGGGCGGCAGCCTCAAATATGAGCAAACGGTATGCAATCAAAAAAACTCCAAAATGAGCTATTTTAATAATTAACTAAATTTGCTCTATTTATGCTATCCTGGGCCCTCGCCTTTCACCCGTCTATAGCCTACCCTCTGCAGCATTCTCATTCACTACGGAGAGGTCCCCAATAGCTCTAAAAGCTCCAATACCCCCCCTTTGGCCTCTTGGGTTACTTGCATCTGGAGGGGTTTACTAGCCTCTCCTGCAGTCATTTCAACCCCGCACAGCAACCATTGCTCACCGTCACCTCGCTGCCCCATATTCTGTCTAATGTCAGTCCAGTGCATCTAACTTATGACGTAGTCTAGCATTCAACCCAACTAGACTACATCCAACCCAATGCCCAACCTAGCGCCCAGCATAGTGCCAACCTAGCACCCAACCGAGTTCAGTGCTCTTCCAGTAGTCTTCCAGCAGCTTGCGCTGGTATTTTGGTTAAAGCTTGGGCTGAGTACATGGTTGCACCTGGGTTTAATATGCCTCGAGAAAGGCCAAAAGTGAGCGACCATTGGAGCCCAAAATATGGGGGTTATTGGAGCCCCAGAGCTATTAGAGACCTCTACGGAGGTGCTGAGGATGCTCTGGAGGAGGGTTCAGATCAGGTAGATCTAAGGGCATAGATAAGGCGCATTTGGTTGATTGGATAACAGCTCTCGGAAGTGGGTATTTTGGGGAACTTAGTGCCCCGAATTGAGACCTTCCAATATTACCATTTTGCATGCTCTACCTTCAGCGCTATAGATATATGCTAGGTATAGGTCTTCTAGTTGTTTTGGGCTCATTTGTGCAACATTCGACCTATAGAGGGATAGAGAACGGGAGTTAGCTGTTAGAGGGATAGTTCTTGAAAGGTGGCAGTATTGGAGCTTTTAAAGCTATTGGGGACCTTTTCGCAGTGATGGAGAATGCTGAGGAGAGAAGGCTATAGAGGGGGGAAAGGCGAGAGCTCAGGGTAGCAAAAATAGAGCAAATTTAGTTAATTATTAAAATAGCTCATTTTGGTGTTTTTTTTGATTGCATACCGTTTGCTCATATTCGAGGCTGTTTTGACATGAATATAGATACCAGGAAATGGCCTTCTAGTCGTCCTAGGTTCACCCGCTGGATACCTGGCCTATAAGGGGGTTTGAGGGGGTGGGGTTGGGTCTTCGGGGAGGACATGTTGGAAAGAGGAGTATTGAGTCTTCGTTGATCTCGGTGGGATGTGAGCATAACCATGTTGTAAAGCATACTCATTTCCATAGATATGCATTTAGCCAGAATCACTATGCTCATGATATATCACGGGTTGTGGCTGGAGACGCTCTTGCAGCAGGGATGTGCACTAGGCTGTAGCTGCTCACTAGTACATAGGCTTGCAGGGGTAGCGAGATCGATGACTTAGATTTAGTCGCACTCATAGTGATATGTTTCACTGGCTTTTGATCTACGTGTCCCACGCTGATAGCGCTACCGAGCTCCGCCTGTTGCATGACGCACAAGTACCTACGTGACAATTTCCTTTTGGAGTTTTAAATGTACATGCTGCCTATAGGACATTCTAGCCAACTCCGACCAATTCAGGATTGTGTTAGGCCGGGTGAACCTGGATAATACCTCCCCTACATGCGTTCTGACTAGCTTGAACTGCACATGCATATACTGTAGTTGAACAAGCCACATCGTACAGTACCTAGCTCTTGCTCCAAGCTAGCCACCAACAGAGGAGGCGTTGATTGGTAGGTAGTACATATAGGCTCAAGAGTAAACTGCTGGTATAGGTTCATTGATATACTCTGTGTATTTATGGTTGGTGGCCAGCGTTGCATATACAGACTTCGTGATACCACATAAGCCGATAGAATGTGTCCCCTTCTCTCACCTAACTTAGAGTCAACGTTGTAGTTCAGCGACACACCCACCTAACACATTCCCCAGACAAGGTAAGTACTATACAGGTTATATGTTGATGGAGAATGTTGCATTAGATGTCAACAGCAGTACCTGAAGGTAAATCATAGGATCCTGATTAAATCTAGCATTGCTAATTGATATGATTCTTATGTTTGTTGCATACCCCCGAACATCCCCATGTTACTGGGAAGAATATCCGGATGTAGAGCAATCCTGCTCTACATCCTGCCATTGAAGGCAATGAACCAGCCTACACTATTGTAAGATCTTAGAGAGTAAAAGAAATTACTATTATGCTTAAAGCCTTGCATGTAATTGTGCACATTAAATATGAAAAAAATTGGGCTGAATCGAGATATTATCTGTATGTAGTACTCCATATCTTCGGTCGATCTTGGAGATTAGGGTTATAGGTACTTTGTAGACAATCGATGTCGCAATTCAATACAATTAGGGCCAGTCCATACTACTGGCAAGCTCTCTGTATTACGTCGGTCTAGCAAAGGTAAGAGCGGAGCCTGGTGCCAGCCAGACTTCATATATAGCATAGCGTAGAGTGGTGATAGTAAGACCTAGAGGAGAGGTAACAGCATGTGCCTACACAATCTTATAATTAGGAGCCTTAATAAGACAGCTATAGAGCCTATTTGAAATGGTATTGGTATTTTAAGTATGCACTGAACCCAGCTTTGTACTCTAAGGACGTACGTAAGTCCACTATATAGAGCGCCTGAAAATGTCAAGTGTGCAAGTATTTATATTGAGTACATGTCGCTGGTGGAGTCTAGAACGTAAGCATTTTCATATCAAGTCTCGGTTACTCATCGTATATACATAGAAGTAAGTATGTTGTACGCAAAATTGGGCTCAATCAGAAGCATGGTAAACAATATAGACAATTTCACATAGAACATATACATTTAATGTTATTACCAAACAATAGAAAATGGAATGCCTGATATATCTGTATAGCGGATAGTGTTATTTCACAGAAATCTGTTGTGAAATGTGCAAAGGTTTTTTTACCATTCGTGAAGTACACCATACAAAATGTCAGGAGAAATATAATTAAAATATAGAGCTTCCTCTTCAAGTACTGGGTCTGACCTGAACAGTACATAGTTTATGCAGATAGCAAGCCAGATCCCGCTCAACTAAGCATCACCTAGCAGTTTATACATCCGTGCTTGCAAGTCAATCTATAAGCTGGATCACTACAACTACATGATACTGAATGTATGATATACATAGCTGCAGACACAGCCCACTGCATCAAAACATCTGAACTCTAAATGCCTAAGTAGAGTCGGGTATTTAGACTAGTAATATGGCCTAGAAGCCTGGGAAACTTTTCCAAGGCGTAACGTAGAACCACCTCTAGTTCATCACGCCTATAGGTAGATTCATTGCCATACCAAGAAAATTAAACCGCTAAAGGATACATATATTCCGTGCATTACCCCAGATTCACCCTCTTACAAAAGGTCTCTATAGCTACCTAATCTGTTAACAGTGACACAATGGCCATCAATTCTGATGACAATTTTGTCTTACCTTGATAGTAACCTGTCATTGTGCATACAAGCTAATGCAGGTTACCGGGACATTTGACACTTTTCTCCGTCTTATACCGGGATTCCAGAAGCATACATGTCACAGACATTGGTAGGGAAGGTAGTCTAGAAGCATTTAAATGCACTAGTTTGGGATGGTGAAGCACGAGACCAGCCCAAAGCAGGATACCTACATATGTAAGTCTGATATGGAGTGGCTTAAGCTGACTAACCATTATAAGCATAATTTGACAGAGGTGGGATGCACATATAATTACAACCCATGTTACATCATACATGTATATCCAGTATATACATGCCACGCCCCACTCAACATGTGGTGCTTCTTAAAAATGTAATTATTTTGTCAATGATCAAGTTTCATTAATCTATGTTAGTTTACCTCTTTCATAGTATTTGGAACAAATTTCTTTTTTTTTTCTTCTCTTCTTTTCTTTTCTTTTTCTTTTGACCTCTTTTCCTTTATAAGCTTTAGATCTTACTAGCCGGATTTCAGCTCCTCGAGGAATGAAGGGTTTTTAGTGGTACATATTGGGAGGCGAAGTTCTGCTCCATGTTGGCATACAAGATGCAACACGACGGCTGGTGAATTTCAGGGTCGGTGTAGACGGCGAATTCAAATTCGGGTGTTAGTGACATGTCTCTCTTTGTGTGTTTAAAGAAATGGTAAGTAGGCTAAGGCAAACACTGGGAAGTAGTTTACGTTTAAATATACTAACGTACATGAATCATACCAAGCCCATGGCAATCAAAGGAGAGGACACTACTCAGGATATAGGAGTGACGCGACGGGTCCAGGAATGTATATGTATGTATATCAAGAGTAGGTTTAGTCGCGTTATACCCAGATAAGGATTGCTCTTGAAGTTGTTTGTATGAATTTCCATATAGCACAAGGAAAAGCCACTGTCGTAGCACAAGTTAAGCTCACCAGTCAACCTTCCAGGAATAGTTTAGCCGTTGGCAAAAGCACACGAACAAGGTCAGCACCGTGTAAGCACGGATGCATACGAAATATGTGATGGCGTCAAAGAGATGGTAAATAATATCCGCAGTTGTTTTGGCTCAGACCCCTGCTCAAGTTCCCTCCAGATTATGCAGAGACTGCCCTAACTTAGGCTTTACGGTTGTGAAGATCCCCCACCGTGCTGCAGAGCTCACGAGCTTGCCGAGACATCACATTGCGAGGGAAAAAAGCTAACAAGGTACTGTTCCTTTCGAACTAGCCGTTTGTTCAAAACCGAGATTGTAATCCCGGTCTTATGTTTGGTTCTGAGAACTCTGCGATATGTATCTAATGTAAGTACGACTGACTTGCAGTCTCACTAGATAACACTGCCTGGTCAGATTCGTTCGCTGCAGAGCAAGGCTGGGAGAACAGCCAACGGCACTTCACTACTTTACCCCAACCATGACCCTTTGAATCGGAAACCAGGAACAACCACTTCGTCAGTCTGTCTATCTTCTGTGCTTCTATCTATTGGGTTACTACCCCCGCGTGAGCTCGAGCATTGGCGTAGATATTACCTTATCTCATCTCTTATACCTTTATAAGCCCGGGGTTCCCCACTGACATTCTCATCCCGTCTGGACACAGTATGAGCACCGAGCGACTATCTTGAAGATAAAGCATCCTCACTTAAGGTACTAAGGATAAGGCACTTAACAATTAATATTTAGGGAGTTCGTTCCCATCAAGAAGATTATTTTTTATCAAGGAACTGCGTACAACCATCGCCTGGCTTGCTTCCATGTTCCATCACAAAAGGCGTCGACATCCACGTAGCTACTATAGCGGCACTGTCGATACAACCTGATTATGGACCATGAACATGTCCTGGCTCCTCGTGGACTCTATAGTTCAGCGCCACCTTTCCGACCAACATACCTTGACCACCCCACTCTTCTCATTACATACTGGTGTTCCCTATTCTGTGTTTTTATTATTTTTGGTCGGCTTTTCTGGAGGTTTAGCAGGCTATCAAAGGCTTATAGAATCGACTGGTGGATGGTTGCCAGTATCATACCACTTGGTATACGATTGGGCTTAGCACACTTGGTGTTGATATGGGGCACAAATAACATATCATTGGCTGGATTTGACGGATTTCGGAAATTGCAGGATGGAGACGAATATGTTAAATGGGGCTTGGATGAGGAGATCAGGAGGAGGGAAAATGGCAGCAAATGTATATTAGCTGCGCGGGTTGCATACACTGCATTGTGCGTACTTCCCGGAGTTCCGCTCACAGGGCCCTGCTTGACCTTGTTTACTAACAAGGGGAAAATATGCCTTAGTATATGGTCACAAAAGCTTTGCATTACTGAATTTCATAGCAAGCTGAACCTTTCGTTCTGGAATACTAGTTATAAAGGTATACTGGGTACTATCAGATGGACGTTGGTGATAACATTTCTTGGTATTGTGGTATCAATTTTTGCTGAGTGTACCCCATTCCAGAAGTAAGTGTCATCAGTTCCACCTTCACTTTCCATGACTGGAAACTAACGTTAATATAGATACTGTAAGTATGATCTCGTTTAGATATATTTTTGGACATTGGTAGTTGGACACCAGACATTATAGCTGACGTGTGATATTTGGAATCAGGGCAAGTATTTCCAGACCCAGGATGTAAGTATTAAATCTATAGGTCTAGGAGAAATTTGACATGCTGAGGCTTCCCTATGCAGCGCAATGTAGGCAAGGAGTTGCGCCTCTGATTGTTATGGCTGTCTGTAACGCTGCTACAGACTTGCTCATTGTGATTTTTCCATTGCCTCCTATACTTAAAGCCTCCATACCATTGAAAAGGTTTGACTGCAATTCCTACCATGAACACTAGATAAAGTTTCTGACCCTTGGTTACAGGAAGTTTTGGCTCATCGTATCCCTTTCCTTATCACTCATCACCTGTGCGCTAGCTATATATCGAGTTCCATTCGTCTTACAATATCACACTTCTCAACCTCATCGAACTCTATACTCCTCAATTGAATGTCTAGCTTCATGTGCAATTGCGAATGCCATTGTTCTGAATTCTTTTGCCAGAGATAAAGGCCCCAAGAAAAAAAGATATCGAGGTCCTGGTGGTGCTCATATGTTATACTCACCTGAAGCTATTGCGAACCGCGGCCGGGCGAGGGGCCAGGAGCAATTATACGCCTTGGACCTTCAAAGTACGCGACTAGGTATGAGAATTTGGGGTAGTGATGAAGATCTGGTAAAGGATACTGGTCTCGGGATGAACGAAGACTTGAGGAAGATGAGTTATGCCGCACAGCGACATAGTGGTTTAAGTGCTACTTTTGTCCGAAATTCGTCCGAAAGGAACCTCCAGGGCAACACTGAGGGAGCTCATGGATATGCACCGTGGGTAGCTTCCTGGGGGGATGGGGTGAAAACTCCACCCCCAGTGCGAAAAGTGGGAGATTGTCAGTTCAATGACTGGGAAAATTCACCCTCTCGCAAGGTTTCATTCCTTGATGTTGGGGGCTTGCTCTCGCCAGACAAAAAAGTGAATACACAAAACCAAAGATCGGATTCAAATTACTCTGGCTTACATGTACACTCGCTATGAGAGGTTCCCGTCCATGCTCTTTTCAAGTTCACAGGAATTCAGTTTCAACTACATATATCTTTAGATATCTCATGTCATTGAATTTGAGGCATATTGTAGGCGGGTGGGCACTAGTACCTTTTTGGATTTCCTTCCTTACTTCGATCACTATACCCATTGTAAGTTCGGGATTATCTTGGTTAATCATGCAATTTACTCCTCTGTATCTTCCTTCTTTTAATTTAGGTCGGTACTATATGTATGTATAAATATAGATGACGCTCCTACAGCTAATGTATTGAAGAATTGGGATAGTAGAGCGGATATAATCCAATCAAGTCACTCTTGCACAATTATAAAGAGAGGACAGTTTAGGACGCACATGACCATCAAGCCAGACCACACAACGAATGTACCCTTAAGTTAGTGGGACTGACCGTAGAGTGGATGACACTAGTGTGGCAAGTGGCGTGCTCGGCTGGTGCAATGTAGTTGTACATGCGCAATAAGATATTTACCTCTCTACAGACCTAGGTAAGCTGAGCTAGAGATTCCCAAAAAGCTAAATATTACCATAATCTTACCGATGTATCTCAACTACAGTCAATATGTGCTTATACGTGAATATAAAGACCAAATTCGCCGAGCTCTCCTTCAGGCATCTCGAAGTTGGACTTTGAAAGGTTTTATGTCATCTGAATCAAGCATCTTTTGCAATGACAGGATCTACGAGACATAGAAAAGCAAATATTGGTTTAATCCTGACGAATGAAACTACCGTAGTAATTAGCATACAACGCCCCCCCTCTCTTAGAACGCCCGTCTCAGTTCTCAGATCTTTCAACCTAACGGTTCCACTGATTCACTCTTAAGAATAAAGGATCTATCAGATCTTTCCATTGATGATCAGCAGCCTCCTGATCACAGTTTGCATTCTTTAGACTTGATTGCAATTTAAACCCAGCTGGGAAACCTATTGTGGTGAACTTGACTTCCGCAATCATGATGAGGATCTCATTGATGATGATATTTTTAATGAGAATGCGCCCGAGCAAAACCAGCCTGTCTAAGAGAGTGAGTTGGATGCCTGGTGATAGTGCAGACAAAACAATGACCCTTGCGTTCCTTTGAACTAGTTGTTTATAGATAAAACTCTATTCTCTTAGGCTTAGTACTTCAAATGTGAGACAGGCATTCTAACAGAGGAGGAGGGGGGCGGCGTTGTATGCCAAATTACTACGGTTTTGTCTGTTATCCTTGTAGATAACGTGAAACTCGCTTTGGCTTTGTCTCGGTCTGTGGATAAATTCTAAGTACATATCCGGCCATGGCTTCGACTTGAAAAAAGAAATGTTTTAAGCACAAGTTTTTGACATAGAGCCTGTCTATTGAATATGCAATTACAATATACACCTACTACTAGTATTCATGTGAAATCGCCGTATACACCTCAAAATTTATGGAATACTCTTGAGATAACTCCCCCACCTACAACTGACAAGAGTGGCAGCACCTTCATTTACCATCTATATTTATGATGAGCGTTTGTTCACCATTCTGGATGTTTATGTGAGTCGTCATTATGTTGATCCCAGTGCGCGGTTGAAGCAGCTGTCTCACCTTGACTGTTGGGCTTGGTCTGTACATCTATCCATAGAGACATACAGGACTGAATATAGAGGTACATACGAAGATCAAACCTGCAGTAGTAGTCTGTACCTAGACTGTTGTGCTATTGAGCTCATACATACTGATTACAACAGATGTTGAGATCAAATTCAACGCAATATAACTTCAGCCAAGATGTGAATTACTATATACAGCATATAGGTGTACAGTCTGTGTCGCAGGATTTACTGTGGTTACACGAACTAAGTACTTACAGAAGTACCTACTCCAACTCTGGACTAGCATAGTACTTACAGTAGCCTTAACTTAGTTGGCACGACAGGAGCCAAGTAGTATCCCAATTAGGCAGTCCATATGACAAAAGAGGATTGAAAGGCTTAAATGCTCGTGCACACCACAGCATTTGGATCACTTACTTACTCGATTACCTACACTCATTCGGACACGCTAAGTGTTTGATATGTAGTAAGAAAAACCATACTAATGTTGGATTGAATACCAGGCTTCGCTGTATCTATGTACGATTATGACGGGGATAAATAACAAAAATCCTTCTATATACTTCACCGACATAGTCGCGATTCTCCAACCCCAGGTCCCACCTCAGAGCAACTAGATACGAACAGGTTACAGTTCCCGAACATGAACCAGACTACCCCTCATGGTACATCGGCAGGTCTGGGTACATTCCGACTTTACTCAGGCACGCTAACTGACGTAGCTAAATTCTCGGAAGGTAGCGATGTTGCGGTTACTCTTCTCAATTGACATGAAGGGCCCGGTTTTTTGAAGCAATATTCCCTCAGTGACCTCGACATGCACACGACTTCTAGCATGGCGCCGCATATAACTATGTCAGTCTCCGCCAGCTGCACAACATGGGAACTCAAACAAGGACATATTCTGAGAGCAATGGGCCAATGGCTTGGAATATACAGCCGTATATGCAGGGTATATAGGCAGAGACAGCATTTGACTTGAATAGCTGTATTGGTAACTCAGACGGTATGTACTTTGTAGGAGTTGCTACAGTAAATATGGATTATAGTGGCAATGCTAATCTTCACTTCACAGGATAGTTCGGGTGGGGGAGAAAGACTTGTCCACGATATCAACCATGTTATGTGCATAACTCAAAAAGGGATGGCGGAACAAGAATTTCCAGGGATTGATCTGAACGATATGATCACCAATCGGAACGGGTGTTTGCATTTTGTTCATAATTAGCTATCTGGTGGTTTCCTATCTGTAAGTTAGTAAGAGCCATATATTTGCGCGTTTTTTGTTCTTTTAATGATTCAGTACCCGTATTCAGTGCTCGTATTCAAGTTATTCTAACGTATGACGAGGGACTGCATCTCCAGGTAGATTTTCCAACGCCCGGTCCCTGGCCCCACAAATATTTATGTTGTTACTTGGGCTGGGAATAGGGCAAGTTGCATTATGAGATAAAAGCAACTACTGGCTAGGTATCGAAGCTATGCAATGCCTCCAGGAGTATTAAATTGCATCCCTTTGGTTTTTTGAGAGTTATCATCCTACCTTTCTTCGATGAGCTGAGCCATGTGATAGTATTGTAGGTATAGTTGATTGGAAACCTAGCATTCTTTTTTCGAATCTCAGGACACTAAAAAGTGTGGTTGCTACGTAGACATATTTGAATATTCTGCGAGTGCTTCCGTATATATGGGAGCCCCAACCGCGTTGGGCCGCCATTCATGAGGACATTACGTGCCGGTGCATATGACTACTTCCCTACATGTAGCTCATAGGTAAATCGACTCGTTTGTGGTAAACATTGATGTATAGCGGATAAATACTATCAACGCATATTACGATGTAATTACGTGCACGAATACTCCAAGCACTGCAAGCTTCCGGCCGGTAGTCTGCAACTAGAATCCTTCAATTGAAGTAGTCGAGAATGAACTCGTTTGCAATTTTCTCGGGAATTGCTTTTAGCGGATAGTGAACAACTTTAATGTTGATGAAACAACAGTCTACAATTAACTTCGGTTAACAATCATATGAATATGCATGTTCACGAGAAAATCAGAGCTAGTGATTGGCTAGGCTATCGCTTTTCATCTGGGTTCACTGGGTTGATTGGCAATATCATACGGTATATATGTACGTAGTTTAGCCATTCTACCCGAGGATAATGTTTCGATCCAATCAACACGACCAAAAGAAGGAAATTTCCTCATGATCCCGAGTAAGAAACATGGCCCCACGTTGGATTATCCATACGAAGTTCGGAATAGGCCTGTCAATTTTCAATTAACCTCATGTGTGCCACAGGGCAACTGCAATGGGATGCTAAGTGATCATTTGTCCGAATAATTCCCATACCCCTTCGTCAGTAGGATTATATTAGATACTGAGGTAAAGTGGTGAACAAGCATAACGTTATAGACTTAGATATTTGAGAAATATCACTACCTACCCAATAGTACAATCCCGTCCTCCACAACCGGCCGACGCGGCCGTCATATAACACTGATTCTTGCATATGCTTCCCAACATCGCCTCCAAGACGGCAGAGTAGGCTGTATCGACTTAAGTGCTTACGCAAGGTTGGTAGTTACTAGACTGGCGGGCACCATGGCATGAGACTACCATAGTTACTGGGCCTACCTAGGCAGTTACTTACAAACATATTTAAAACATGTTTAATGACTTCTCATAGTAGTCTAGTTCTTTCTAGCTCGTTGACACATGCCCGTACATAGCACTTAGCAGTATGTACAACTTACAGCGATGGATAACTATGCCTATGCCGTCAGTCATTCCATTATTTGTTTGTGCAGGGGCTGTAGTGGAGATCGACCAGGTCCAAGGCAATGCCTTCATCCATAATCCCAATCCTGCCATTCACCTGTATATTGCTCCTATATTGATACAAAGTAGTACAAACACAGTTACAGGTAAGCATCAATTGAAGCATGAGGGGGCGCAGCCGATACATGTACAATGGCAAGGATAGTTTGACCTGGAACAATCTTCTATAGTTCATTAAAAGGAGCAGGTCAAGGGCTGCGCTGTACCCCGTGAGTGCCAGGGTTGTAGCGGCAGGGGATTTCAGCGCTGCCGTCCGAATTGTAGTCTCGTAAGCTGAATTGTACGTTTGTTTGCGTTTGAATTGGCTCGTACCCACAGGATTTGTGCTGATCACGAGTAGGAAATGGAAAACCAGGAATCAAATAGCCTGGTTGAGTATCAGGTAAACTCGGGCCTAGCTATATGAAATCGGATACGCTGGTTACCTGCGTTATCAAGATAGTGATATTGAATGGGGTTGACATTGTGTTGGGTTAACTACTGAAGTGCCTGCAACCAGTCACGCGGTGGCCAAGTGAAACTAACTCTCCCATATAAAACGTCCTCGCTTATCCTCCTCTCGCATTCCCTTTTCAAGCCTACAGGCACCTCCCTCCCCAGATTGCCTCCCTCCTACAAAGGCTTAGAACGCAAGGCCGTCGACAACCACATCTCAAACCCATTCCAAACGCGATTCACTCATGGGCAAGAATAGCTCCTCTGCAGGCAAGGCTGCGGGCAAGGGAAAGGCCGAGGGAGAGCCATCATCGAACCTCTCGACTATAGCCCCTCTTTCGAAGAATAACCCTCCTCCAGCCGCTTCTATAGCTTGTCCCGACTCAATTGATTTTTCAGGAGCTACTTTAATGGGATCTCTCGAAGATCTCAAGACGCAGATTGATGCGTTACTGCGTTCTGCTACGGCAGTACAAGCAACTTCACTGCCAATGCATCTGGAATCACTCAAATCTCAGCTCATAAACAGTGACAGACTCATGTCCGAAAACGAAAATTTGAAACAACTTCTCGACCAGAAGGATGATGAGATCAAGACGTCACAAGTGCAACTATCCAGGCTTATGAAGGGCTGGGAAAGAGATGAGGCTGAACATCAGAGACAGCTCGATGAAGCCAACGGAGAGCTCACGGCTGCTCTTGCTGGCCAAAAGGCGCTGAGGAGTGATATCAGTGAGCTTGTTAGGCGTCATGAGACGGAGAAGAAAGACTTAGAGAACCAATTGCAACACTCTATAGATTCTAGAATTGAATATCTGGAATCGAATCACCAGCAAGAAGCTCATAGCCTTAAGAGCCGTCTAGAGGAGCTTCAAGCCCAACTAACTGAAACACAGGAGCGTCTGCAGCATTCAGAAGCGCAGGGTTCTTGTATCGTACTCGAAAAGACGCAACTGATACGTGAGACTGAGAGGACAAAACGGGAGTGCATTCATGCGAAAGAACGCTTTGATAGATTGATATACAGACAAGATGATACTATCCTGTAAGAATTAGCCTAATTTTTTGTTATCCACCTGTCTAGAATAACGGGATTGTGTTACTGGTTACTGACATACGTACTCGTTAGGAGTTCCCATTTCGATCAACTTGCCAACGATATCATCAACTTCGCAATTAGATTTGCGCAAAACGTAAATTCCCCCGTGGATACTCAGAAGGTTTGATTTCTGATCTTTGCCTAGTAATGCTCATCTCATGCTTATACTAATGGCTGCTAGCAGATGCCCCAATTGCAAGCTCTATCGAACTGTGGTTTCATTCCACTGACAGACTCGTCATGCTCCAAAATTCTTCGCATCAGTTGGGTCGTACAGTATATTTCCAAATCATTCTTGAAGTACCTCTTCCAGCCTTTCGGTCAGCACATGAACAGAGACGACCAAAAGCGCATTGCACAGTTGAAAGACTACTCGCGTACTCTCCTCAACAAGGATCCAGTGAAGGAAGCAATCTGGCGAAATTTGACTCTGCAAGCAATGAAAGACTCGAGCGAATACGGATTTCTGACAAACAACGGAGGTGACCTCTCTGGGAAGCAAAAGCATGATCGCGACCTAGCCAGGGAGGAGCTATCCCAGCCCGAAATGGAAACCCTTTTGGCTGTTTTGAATGCCGACACGAATCTTATTGAAAATATGAAAGTCGAGCTTAACACTTTGATCAAAACTGCCGCAGAGATTTGGATTGATGCAAGGCGCAACTATGAGCCCATAGAGGCCAGTCAAGATGTCTCATTCTCGAGTGATTCTAACTGGGACAGCCGATACACCGAGTTCATGGGAATGGCAACACCATATGAAAGAGAAGCCGGCGGGAATGGTGTAACGATCGATAATCCTCTAGACAATGATCTCGACTCAGTGTATAGTCGAAGCGGAGATGATTCCTCTCGCCTTGTAAAATTGTGCCTTTTTCCGAAGATTCTGCGAGTTTCCCAAGGCACACCTGTGGTCATTCATCGAGGCTTGGCATTGTTTGAGGGTGGCTCTCTCATTGCTCAAGGTGAAGAAGAGGTTACCGAAGAGAGGCTGCGTGAACTGAAGTTGCAAAAACTCAAGCGAAAGAGACACTTTAGTCAAAGTCACACTAGAGTGGATACCACGTCAAGCAGAAGGGCATCTCAGTCTCACCCTATGCCAACCATAGACACAACGACCACCATTGACATCTCCTCCAATTTCAGCAATAATTCCGGCATTAGCACAGCAGAAGGTAGCTTGACTGATATTGGGAGTAGCGGTGGTGCACGCAAACTCGAGACAATGATACCTACACCCATTCAAGAGCCTGCTGTGTATCCGGAGATCCCTGAGTTGACAGATGAGCATATCAAAGATTGAATACCAGTTTGAATATTCCAGCTACAGCGATGTCGCTGTACATACGTACTGTACGTTGTGGAACGATGATTGCTTCTCTGATTGAATTCACGAACCTGCACCCTGGTCTTCATGCAATTTCCCTCATGCAGTATTTTCTCATATTTGATGTGCAATCTTGAAATTGGCTCGATTTCGAATGTTGATTGTATTTCTTTCTAGTACGTATAGTTTGGTTTATAATTGTCAAAGCACAGGTTTCATCTGAGATATCAAACTAGGATAGGAGAATACAAATCTTATGCTTCTAGATACGTAGTCACTAGCGTAGTCACTGCTAGCCAAAACTGTAGGCTAGTCTGTAGGCTCTCCCTGCAGCTAAATAAAAATAGATGCTCTCGAGCTAGCCAGTAGCTCTTGCATGTCTAATAGATATCACCGGATCATGCTATCGAGATAATTACTCCCCATGATAGTATCAATGCAGGCCTGTAGCTAAATTTGGGAACATACAATGAACTACCATATGTGCACGATTACTCTACGTTGATGAGGTGACATCAACCAGGCTAAGGTGATATACATACTTATTTTTGCATAGGAAGTGGTTTGAGTTAAATTTAAATATAGCATGAGATTTCAGTAAGCAAAATGTACAGTATGGAATCTGTAGTCTGGCTTGCACTAGCCCTCGGTAGACTTGAATATGAGCACGTTGAGAGACGCGTGTGCATCTACACTCCATAAAGCCAGCGAAAATTGGGGAAAAGGCGGAAACAGGCGAAAAGGGGGGGAAAGGGGAAAAAGTAGGGAGGAGAGACGCCCCCTCTCTTTCAGTAGCCTATAACTTCTGAAACTTAGACATGTGACCGCACACGAGTACTGGGTCTTTTTTTTTCTCGGGGAAAAAAAAAAAAAAAATCGATCCGCCCTCTAAAGGTCTCCAATCCCAACTTCGAAACAAATCCACATTATTGACTACGTGGAATTTACCGCCGCCGTATCTAAGACCCATATCCTAATCTAAGACCCACCCGGCATTAGATAGCAGATGCGTAGTCCTACCAATGCGTGCATGTGTTGGTTTTGCAAGTCGAACACTATTCATGCCCAAGCTGGCCGCCCGTCCGCGTAATTGTGCCTAAGCCTATTTGGTCCCACTTGCTGATCTGCCCCGTGAAGTGGTGTTTCTAGAGTGCCAAAGAATAGCTCGCTGTTAGGTACATTAAGTCTCGGGCTCGGCTGGTAAGCAAAGCCGTAGTGAGAGCTGTGGAGGCTGCTTGTGCTGCGAGCCCTACTTAGTGGAACAAGGTGTGTCGAGTGACTGCGACTTGATCCTGCCTCGCTGAAGCCCTGAGAAAGAGATTTGGCATTCTGGGGCGCTGAAGAAGGAAATCCTTGGACGGAATCCTGCACTGGGATAACTTCAGGTAGGCCGAGTGGTCCATATACTCTGGAGAATGTCAATCCATTGGCATCTTCCCTAACATCTGCCTCGGAACCGCTGTAACCATCTGGGTAAAAACCGCCTGAGGGATTAACGAACTCTAAATCCGAGCATGAGGCTGGACGGCGCCCCAGACCGAGGAAGGGCGGCCTTGATGTTTCTAGCGCCGGCTGAATGCTCCTTCTATGTGAATGCAAGCCCTCAATGTCGTCGTATTTGGGAGGTAAATCAAGAATTGGAGGAGGCAGATTTCTGTCATTTCTATGTGTGGGGACACTACTAATATCCAGAACTTGCGCTTCATGTGCCAGATATTGCTTGTGTTGGGCCCAGCCTGCGTGTAACTTATCTTTGATTGGATATATCCTGTTAGAGCTATAGGGAGTACTAAGCAAAGCACGTAAAGCAAGCTTACCAAAGTACTTTGAGTGATTATGTTCTTTCTCGGCTTCACGAAGTTTTGCGGTCTCCTGCTGAAGAAGCTGAATAGTTTGCTTTGGAAAGTATCAGTGTCCTATAGGCCTAGGTCCCCTTTGGACTTTCATCAAAATTGGTCCCCATACGCACCGGTCCAATTGGAGAAGAAGCTCTGAATAGAAATCCCTCTCTACCCTATAACGCAGCTTCATTAGCAATGTTTGCTTCAACGATATGACGTAGAATAGTTCAAAAACCGAAAAAGATACCATACATCTGTGGTATTGACTGCGGGCCGCCAGTCGATACTGTCACCATAATGATGCGCAATATACATCCCCAGAACCCGCATATCGAGACCATCTCCTGGTATAAACTGTTGCTTGGAATATGCTCCTGTAACCTTCCCCGTAATTTCAAGAGATTGCGGGTGAGCAGCAGAGCTATTGGTTCCAGAAACTCTGGATTTGAGCCGAGGAAGCAAAGAGTTCATCATCTTCAATCTTCCAAGTTTCGTTCAGGGGATTGTTCAGGGTGCTATCTCAAGAAAAATTTGAATCTTAAATGAGCCAACTATAGATATATACGTAGACACACTCATACCAGACAGGGTTGCATAAATATTGGTGCGCAGGTCTTAGCAAACTGAAACACCCGCCGGAGTCACATGGAATTATTTTTCGGCATTCGTTAGCATATTTGCTTCTTTGGACACAGCAGTCGATATACGCTTGCCACGTTTGAATCGTTGTATGCATGTGTGTTATATTGAGATTTCTAGCTGGAGGTAGGCAGTGCGGCCTGGGGCGCGGTTGCAGCGCAAGCGTGGCTGTGCATTTGCCGCCAATGGGGCTAAGGGATAGAAAACCAGATGGACGACCTTCATGTGAGGAAAGGACTAGTCTGGTTGGCACAACACCCTCCTTTTGTGAGGACCTTAGCAGGGATTCCTGATCAGGAAAGTTGGAAGGAGCGAACGGATCTATAAGCGGCTAGACCGCACTCATGGTAGGATTTTTAGTTTGAGAGAGCACTTGCACCGAAGCAAAGATAGCTCTAGTCTAGTTGAGATAGCTCCAAGAATATACGTGATTAGTATTTTTTTTCTTATACATCTTGCACGATTCCTCCTCTATTGCCTTGTATTCTTACATTTCTTACATACAGTACATTACCCTGATTGATGATTAGCAACGTCCCATAAGCTTGTCTCACCAAGCCGAAATCCCCCTTCTCAATACCCGATACAGAAATCAAGACCACGAATGTGCAAACCAGGTATGAAGTTTCATAACCCTAACAAACATACTCAACTTGACTGAATATATCCGTCGGTCAGGGGCCCCAAATAGCCCTTTTGCTGTTCTCGTGCCGATCCTGACTTCGTTGTATGTAATCTGTTAAATATAATTCTTAGGACTACAAACCTAGCACCTAGTGCTGGAGATGTCTCTCTTGGTTTAGTTGGTTCCTGTAGGTTATGAGCCTGAAGTATGCAAGATCTTACAATACTCACTCATAGGAATTCAGGTATATTAGGCTACCAACCTAGTATCTACTACACCTTAGGGTGGGACAATCGACCGGTAAAGCAAGAGTTGAATTGAGACCTAGATGCTCTGGCATCCCACCGCTTTGTTTCAATGGGAATTTGCACCAATCATTTATAGTTCAAGTAAACTAAACTTGGGGCTGGTTTGCCCACTACAGGGATAACATACTTAATATTCTTTCCTCCCTTTTGCATGTCCTAAACTCTCGTCACGGGTACAGGCTGGTTTTGGCAAGCGTAGTTACACGTGACTGAAAGACATACCTAATCTTCTTTGCGTTTGGTGCTTACAAAATTCATCCCAAGCATCCAAGAATACCAGTAATCTAATATCGTGATATTAACAAGACTGAAGTAAATTAAATTATTCATAAATAGTATTTAGTATAGGTTTCTTCGTTTTTTTGATATGGCCGCACATGACTGACAAACTTTCCGGTGATGCATATGCATGAGTACTACTGCGATGCGAACTCACAAACCTCAGCTGATATCTAGAGCTAACGGTTACATTATACCTAACTCTGTAGAGCAGCGAACCTAAGTACCAATAAAAATGTAGATCCTAATACTCCCACCCAGACGACCTGGGTGCGAGGGGGGTGCTTGTTGTACTAAGTACACTGCATAGATACTTATCTACCTGATATGTTTCCTCTTCCAGGGCTTGTATCTTCCATTATACTAGCTACGAAGCTATCCACTGCTAACTCAAATATATTTCTGGTAGCGGGCACAAATTTACAAATACTGTGCAATACCATGGATTGCGATACTACATAGTTCTTGGATTCTTCCCCAGCATTATCCTACAACGAGACTAATATAAGCTTTAAATACTCCTTCGCTTCTCCACGATGCATAAGTGCGCCTCACGTGCACCATCACTGTAACAGAATACAGTCAAATTCAATTGACAATGTAAGGATCTGTATATCTGAGACTGAATCTCAGATCTACGTTGTACGTTGTTTCGTTGTGTTATTGAATTGTCCACATGCACAGTTTAACATTCCATATTTCTCAACCGCGTCGAAGCCTTTTGCTTCTTCATACTCACACAATGGTCGGTCGAGTGCCGTATAAGCACCAACACTGCCCTCAGTTACTTTTGGTTCCTTCCTCTAGAGATTATCCAACTCTTCAACTCTTCTCCCTAAATTTCGTCCCTAGCCGCATGTGCATATCACACTATTTATCACTAATAGGCTCCCCGTTTCCGGCCTTTTCACTAGCGCAGGCATTTTGAATTCGTAATCACCACCCTGGTGGCCCGATATATATGGTGTGCATATGCATGTGCATTGGATTGTTGTCAATGACGTGATTTCAAGCCGTTATGGAGACATCACTCTGCAAGGATTCACCATCAGGACTCTATGCAGGGAGAATGGAGCCAAGATCTAACATGACAGCTGGAGGGCCATAGTGTATACGTGGCACAGGGTGCCCTCGGCAGCAGGCACAAGAACAGGGCGTGCCCGGGCTAAATTAATTAAGCTTATCTCGACATCGAACTCGAGCTTTCCTACCTATAGATCAACCTTAACGGGTTGCGATCAATTTGGTGCATGCATATGGAAGAACCACTACATAGAGAAAAAGAAAAGTAATCGCGTAAAAAGTGCCAAAATGACGAGGCTTAACAAGATCATCACGCAAATTGGCTCGCGTATAATAGTAGTTAGTATATGGGCCACGAGAACAGTGTGCAGGGTCCATGTCGATATCCCCATGCAGTTAATTGTAATCATCTATATATATGAATGCAAAGGCACCTTAGTATATTTTGTGTCGTGTGCTTACTCCACAATTCCCGTAACACCGACTGCAATTGCAACTTCAGTACCTTTAAAACCCGAAACTAAGACCAGGGTCTTAAGCATGGGGGCGTCCGTTTAGGCCATCAATCTACTCATAATTTCATTCGTTTTGTATGGTGAGATAGGTCTTTTGGGTTTTTACGGTATTATAATATTATATTTATACTCAAATATTCGGTTCATGATTTCATCCCAAATCACCAAACACCATAGTATACCTTAGGCCGGTTGCATCGGCATGCCCTAGCTATAGGCTGATTTTCCAACCCCAGGATTCGTATATATCTAGGTCCATCTCAACTGCGATTACCGGTTATATTTATATTAATTGACCGCTTCAAATACTACTGTTAATTTTCCAGCTACCTTATATTCGATCATAAATAGAGAAGATGAAGAATGACCTCAACTCCCTGGCATAATCTAACGAGTTCCACAGTCATACGCATGGCTTCACGCGCCAGTGATTGGGGTTAATAAATATATATGGACTACGTATACCAGAATCCGAAGTATTAGGACGTTCAATTCAGATACAACACCTAGCAATCCTGTTGGTTCTCCCAGGACCGAATGCTGTGGCATGGTGAGAGAGTATGTTGCCAGATGAAAACTTACATACATATACATATATAGCACCATTCACGCCTAAATGATGTGATTGCGCAACCAACAATTCACACTTGCACACGTACCAGAAGAACACCTACATACACATGTAAGTAAAATATACCACGCAGATATGCTATCTTCACCCATTTTAGGTGCTGGTAGCTAACTTCTGCTATATCTCAATACATGTAACGACTGTTATATTCTACGCGGAGATAAAGCTTTTAAATTGTTGATCCGCAACTGAGGCCAACACAAAGTAGCGAGTCGCAATCGATAGCCCAAGCCGTTTTCAGTCACAGGCTTCAGGAAACTCCACCGCAACGAAAATCGCATTTCAATATCGATATTGTGTCTATTGTGTCTATTGTGTCGGACTGTGGTGCAAAGCCGAGCTCGACCAACCGTCTTGTGTTAGGACCCTAATTTTGTCTCACACTACCTACCCTATCTGCAATTAACTGACGTCATACCGTTCCGCCGCCTCTCTACAATGACCACAACCCCCAAAGCTGTAATCGACCACATCGTCATATTACTTCCGTATAGCGAGCTTGTATCTCCGCCCTCATGGCTTACTAACAACTTTACAATAACACCTGGTGGCGTTCACTCAGACAATTGTACTGAGAATAAGTTAATTTTATTCCAAGACGGAACATACATCGAACTAATCGCATTCATAAATGATGACCCGGCACGGCGAGAGGAACACAGATGGGGGAAGAAACAATTCGGCTTAATCGATTATGCTCTCACCACACCTGCTGATGCAAACGGTGGAAGTGTAGCCTCCGTTCATTATGAAGAATTGAAGAGACGAATACGGGGTGCCAGATCTCCGGCAGCAGATCTTGGGATTGGATATATAGATCCCATAACTGGGGGTAGAAAAAAGCCAGATGGGACCGAGGTGAAATGGACAGTCACATTTCCCACTCTTGTCAGTCAAGTTGCAAAAGGCACGTACGCTACTTCGGTAACCGGTGCGGTACCATTCTTGTGTCATGATATAACTCCAAGGAGCCTCCGAGTGGATACAGCCAATATACAAGCTACAACACATCCAAGTGCGGTGAAAGGCATTGCACAATTTTCATTAATTGTTCCACCGCAAAGCCTCGAAAGCTATATCGACCTATACTCCCTGATACTTAACACAAAGCCCGTTAGAGTCTTCGGGACTGCAAGGCTTGAACTTACAGCCCCTATCCAAATCCCAGGAATGGTGACACCGTGGATTTTCATTGAAACTCCCGAATTCGACGTCGAAAGCTATCGTTTGGCAAAACGCGGTATTGAGCTTGTGGAGGTAGCATTGAGGGTTGGTGCATTGGGTGGTAGAGTAGGAGTTGTGAGAGATTCGGTTCAGGAGGAAGGCATCTGGATACATTTCTTGAAATGATCCTCATGTACAGCTGTTTATCACGAGTCTGAGATCAAAATACTGTCTCTAGCGTATGGATTTTCTATGTTTGTCTCAAATTTTGTTTCGTTATTGACCATGGCAGATTTACGAATTTTTTTCATTCTTTGCTTAACAATCATGCTAGCATTGTTTCCAAAGATACCCACCGTGGTACAAAATATAACAGACTCAGTACTATTTCTTGCATAATTTAAACGGGCCATCAATTTTCGTGTCACAATATAGCTACCCCAGAAGCCCATGTTCACCGAATATCCCGAGTGTGCTATACTTACATGACATTTCGTAAGGTCATTGACTTTTCCAAAACACCAATGCTCGTTCGTATGCAATGCCCCATACAGAAACCAACGTTGACCAATAAGTAAGTTTGTGGTATACGTAACCCAGGTGACGGTAAGACATACATGGAAGCGCATAAGGCGAATCAAGAGTCACTCGTTCCTTCAAGTTTGACACGAGGGCAATCCATGTGTTTCACGCTTGCACAAACCGGGACATTTACTAGTCTGATTACGAATTTATGTATGTACTTACAGTAGCGACTAGCCTTGTTGGCTATGGCAATTACCCAATCCAGTAGTCGCCGTATTTTGCCTAGCCTTAGAGTTTGTTGCTTCCTGTTACAGGTACTTGGCCATTTCTCGTAGTGCCAACCAGACTAGGTACTGCTCGAATAGTCCGGCTCCTCTCGAACCATCCTCAGTTCATGAAACAGGTGAAATTGAACCTCTTTCAATTTTTATGAAAGGAACACATCGTTCTGGCTCTATGCAATAATTTGTATTTTAGAGTACTTGGAGCAGCCCCTTGCTGTGTGGACAACCATTCAGAGCATATAATCTACGTATATATCAGCATTGAGCTAACTCTCTTCCAGGTTCATGTCTGCAAGAGTGTTCTAGAAGCAAGTCAAACCAAACATTCACGTTAGATTAAGTACGAAAAGATCTTGAAGAATTTGAGGAAGTGGAAAATCTCAAAATATCCGATACGGTAAGCTCATGAATCCGGCCCACAGCTATGTATTATATGGGTGCCGGTACCTAATTCTTTCGAATATTTGTAACAGCTGAATACTATAGCTGTTCAGAGGTGCAACGCTGCGTGAATGGAACACACCATACCGATCCAATAAATCTGGCTTCTGATGTCGGATACTCAGCCAGCCTTCGAATTCGACGCAACCGAGCGGCGGACCCCTTCTCAGCATACTCACAATGACCAGCTTTCACAGCCCACAACCCAATACCAAAATCCTGCAGATATCCTTGGGGTAGACGTGACTGAGGTTCTGCGACTCCCACGAGATGAATTGTCAGCTCAACAAGTCTTTGAGGCCCTTCTCAAGCCATTTCGGGGAAGCTCGTCAATTCCAGATTCGGATGGGACAGAAAACGTGCCGCCTCACCACTTCTCACTAGGTAATACCCATCGCTGCATCTACAACTTCAAGCACAGTAATGTCACGGATTCAATCCTGGAACTTCTCCAGGGATAGAACGAGTAAAGGATGATCCACTCCAACTGGCAAGAGTTAAAAGGCACGGAGCAAATGAGTGCCTTTGGCTCCGCTGCTGGCTATGGGACGGATTCCGAGATAGTGTAATGGATATCGACAGTAGACTCTAGGAGAGCCAGAGTATTTAAGGAATTAGCATATGCAGGTGGTCTTTTATAACAAAATGCGTCTGAACTTATGGGAGCCCAAGCAGCCGAAATAGAGAAGAAAACTAAAGCAACTGCTAGCAATAACCTAAAGCTGAGGCACTGGCTGAGGCGCTGGCTCCTGCGTGGGCCGAAAGAGAAACTAGATTGGCAATGCTATTGGAAGGCCTTAAGGTTGCGTTCATGGAAACAGATGACGCCATTAGTGCATGGAAAATGGGCTCAAGTTGGCGTTACAGCTTTTCAACACGGGGATACAGTTGAAGAACAAGAGCACCTTCTACTAGAAGAATCACTGTTCCGAGTTCGCACGTAAGGGTGGTCTACGCAGAGGCGGAAACCGAAGCCGACAGCCGCTAAGACTAAGGACGTGGATTGATCACCCATAGCAGGTCTAGCAATAGGCCCTCTAGATAGAGAGACTGGCCGGAACAAGGAAGTGTGTGTCTGATCTAGCGATTGCCTGAGGGCTGGGGTTAGGTCGTATCGACTTATGGCATAAACTGCTTCTTACGTAGGAATGGATATTGGTGGCTTTTAGCAAAGCACTACGTTATCATATGGATGTCATGAGTAGGAGTTATCGCCAGCAGGCTATATAGAGGCCTCTTGTATTTAGATAGAAAGGCCAGAACCCAAGCACTGTCTTGCTTGTCTCATATCAGATATACTCGTGTCACCACTCGCCCGCACGTCATATCTTCGCTTGCTCGCTAAGCTTATTTTTCTCGCTGAGGCCCTACGTATTCAGAAGGCCCAGACCTAAGGTCTAACTCATAACACCCCTACGGTCTGTTCCTGACAATCACCGGCCAAGGAGGACAAGGTGTATGCAACAGAGGATGCAAAGGACCAAATTCTGAGTGGAAGGGCAGAAATAAAACCAAGTCCCGGGCCCGGGACAGCGAACTGAACATCACGCGTTAGTTATGGCCCAATCTTGATTTAAGAAACTATACCCCTTCGGAAGCAACCCAACCGATGCCCTCAGAACACAACAGTGAAAATTGCGAAAATTGCACCACATAAAGAAATCCAGTCTATAGATACATTGAAACTCCCAGGCCTGGTACCGCCAACTTTACAAATCCGAACTCAAAAAGCCCGCCTAGAGGCTCGACGCCTCGATCTCCTCCGACCACCAAGGTCGTGCAACAAAAACCTTCAAAAATTCAGTACATACTCATATGGGGTCCCGTTAGGGGGACCATGATGATTTCTTTAGTTCATGTTTATTGTTTCCGGGTCATGTTTGTCACTTCTCAAGTTCAGTTTTATCAGTCCATCTTTCCTATCAGTCTGGTCGGGGAGGGGCTCCGTCAGCCCCCCGGGCATCGCACACTGTCCGTTAATGAGCCCCACTTTATGGTGTTATTGTGTATTTAGCGTTTGACAGGGCAGATTAACCTGCCTCGTTCCTGAATCCTCCTCATGGTTCTCCTAACAGGACCGCATAGGAGTAACAAGTTAAAAAAAATTAAAAAATAAAAATGATGAGCCACTCGGAATTCAGGACAAGGCAAGTTAATCTGCCAGGTCTGCGCGCTAAATACAAATAACAAACACAACGATCTCCATAGCGAGTTAGTGTAGGGGAGGGGTAAAGGCCGTGATTCATGAGTTCACGAGCTCATTTCGGTACTTTCTTTACGAGTTTATCACTGTTTTCATTAGCTCATCCTGTACTGTCTTCGCGAGTTCATTTTTCCTCACAAGTTCATATCTGTTTCGCCCAGTCCATTTTTCCCTCATGAGCTCATTTCGGGTTTGCACAATCCCCAGTCAGGCCATTAGGTCATCTGGCTGACGCGGGTTAATGACAGCACGGAAGGTGTGCTTGGTGGTGTCAAGAAGTTGTGTATTTAGCTTTGCGCTGGCCTGGCAGATTAACTTGCTTTTGCCTTGAATCCACCTGGATTTCCGGGTAGCTCATCATGGCCCCTCGTTAGAGCCACATATGAATAATGATTTTTTTTTTGAAAAAAAAAAAAGAAAATACAACGAATGTGGTCGGGACCTCCCATGCTGTATTAATAGTATACTCTCGATATAAGAATATCGTCCGTCTGAAGGGTAATATTCTTATATCAAATATTTACTTATATCAAATGTCAGGGTAACTACTAAAGGTGTACATCAAATAAGAGAATTAACGTGTGGCAGAGGACAGGATATGCATTTGCATAGTCATATATCTCCTTGCGTTCTTCGTCAGTCCACCCTTGACGTTTCAATGCACCCACCAGTAGCAGGCATATAGAATTAGTTCGGGAGTTCGGAGGTGGTATTGTAGCCTGTGTAGCAGTATTGTGTGTCACGGTGTTGTGTTTGGCGGCGTTGTGTGCTTACGGTATAGCATTGTTGGTTATACGGGGTATTTCTTATCGATAAGCCCTCCTATTCTGGCTAGGCTGTTTATACATTACCCAATCAGGTGCTCTTGCTATAGGAATACCTTAGTAAAAAACCGCGAAAGAATAAGAATATTCTTATATCAAATATTCTTATATCGAGAGTATACTGATGCTAGATGACCCTGATAGGGCCTGACTGGAGCCCGGCCCGGAAAAAGAAGAAACGGAACTCGTGAAAACAATGAAGGGTACTCGTGAGAACGCATCGAGCGAGCTCGCTGTGAAGGTAACTGAAAAAGGCCTCCGTGGCCTCAAAGACATACTCTCCCTCCTTCCTCCACTGTGGTTTGTCCAGTTCCGCCCATGTACTCTTGTTCCCCAAAATGGTGACTCTTACTCCTCCGAACCGTGGGCACTCGAATGTGATTTGCTATGCATTCTCTAACGAATGTCTGCATTGTCCGCTTTGCCGATCTGATGTAGCAGCTCTTGTGTGGTCCCCGCCCGCCCGCAACCACGTGTAGGCCGAGAGAGCCTGCCGTCCCCACTGGCACCTCCGTACTCCGAAACCCTCCTTACTTCTGGCCTCCTTGTGGATGGCTTTAGAGGCTGTTCGTAGGCTTTCCTCCGTTGCTATGCGCCTTGTGCCTCTGATTTGTCCCAGGTATGACTCGTATGATCATACTATGATGCTCTTGAAAAAATTCGTCCTTCCGTGTATGTGAGAGAAGAGTGTATATTTTCGTCTATCCCCCGAAGGAGACGGAGCTGTTCGTTCTTTATATACAAAAATAGAGTTTTAGGAAATCCTCCACCTTTATCAAGTTATCCTGAGCACCCGACCTTATCAACTCGTCCGGCCATGCACTTGTCTGGCGTTATCGCATTATCCCTACTTTCAACAGCTCTCCGGTCCGCCTTCTCGTCCCCCAATATGACCTCTCATCCAGGCGATCCTGACGTCCCTTCTGTCCGCAGGTTGGACTAAGGCCGTTTTGATGTCAGCTTCGATGCCAATCTTGGGGGTCCCCTGGGCTCATGTTGGAATCACACCCTGAGGGGTGAACTTCCAGTGCATCAAGATGTTTACAATTCGAGGGCGTCATACCACTACCAAAAGTCGGAGAAGGCTGGTTGACAATACTTGGCACAGATGCTCCAAAGCCACTGAAGAATCTCTGCATTGAAGGGCCACAACCAGGTACAATACAGAAACATGTGCATCAGAAGTGGGATATAATTTCCTGGGAAGTAGTTTACAAAAAGATCTTCCCAATCCCAGGGGTTGCACAAATATACCAGCCATTACTACCACTAGAGCTAGAGCCAGATGACGATCCAATGACCCCAATTCCTCTGGAACCATTCACCCCACATGGCAATAAATACTACTTTTCATGCTCATCACTGTGTGGACGCATTCAAGTTCCTTCTTGGAGCCCCGGGCCCACCATTTAAGACGGATCTCCTGTCAATAGGGATCAGAGGCTATAGTTACAAGGACATTCCCCAATCGATGAAATCAGCAAATTGTTGTTCGTTCTACCTCTAGTATGCCACTACACCCCGTCCTCTAGACCATACAGCCAAGAAATTACAAGACTATGATCTATACGAACGGCCCAGTTGATAATTTATTGATTTTCGGAAATCAGGATCAACGAATTGGCCGCAGGTCCAACATTTGGGCAATGCTGCCAGAGAAGAAAAACCTATCTACATCATATTATTGAATGCTGATATGGGCTTTCTATGCTCGCTCAAGGCAATATCGGTTTCAACTTTCAAGATGACATAGACCGAATGTGGACGAAAGCTTTTGGCTGAGGAATGCCATACGCAGAGATACAAGGCCTAGGGCTCATGTATCTTACCTGCCACGGCTTTGCAAGCCTTTACGGGGAGTGGATGGTGGTAGTTGGGAACCATCCTGGTTGTATGCAATTGCGTTCGTAGGTTCGAATCCTGCCTCCCTCAAAAGATTTCCTAACCGACTTAAGAAGTTTCTTTTATGCTTAGTCAGCGAAGTTAGAGTTAGACTATACCTAAGTTGCGGCTGTGGAGGGGCTAGTGCAAGCCAGACTACCTACCGGGTTTCCGTGAGTTTATTAGAGGAAAAAAAGAAATTGAAGAATGAAACATACGGGATATCGAGAACGGGTCAAGGGGTCTGACACAGTGGTGGCGTGATAACCACTCCTCACCAATTGCAACGACCAGCGACGATATCAATGTTGAACATCATTCATTTTATTCACCTTCAGGTTTACTTAATGAACTTCGTGATATGTATGGTTGCAAAGAAGACTTCCATCGAAAAGGAAAAGTTCTCAGAGAAACTTATTTTTTCCAAGCTGGGACACAGTTTGGTAAACTTTGCCGAAACATATTCTTTGGACGTTTTTAATCTCTAGTTCTCTGCTTGTTTCCGAAATGCAGTCAACGATCGTGGGGACCATTACAAGTAACAGTAGCAACCAGCGAACCCGAGAGCGAGAGAGACAGGGGTCTTACGGAGAGAACGGTATACCCAGAGCTAGTAGTTGGCGTAAAAAATGCAGGGACTATATTCGGTATACCACACATGTATCTGAGAATGAAGACCCCCTGTCTGCTCCACTATATTGAATACTATACTTAGTCTAATGTGGTATATTTTCTCATAGTGTTGGAGGCTTTCGAAGAATTCTAGAATATGCGCCTCAACATCGGGACCATGCACTTCGCGCGGGCACTAAAATAGCCCATACCGGTAGTTGGTCAGTGAGTATGTAAGCACCGTATTTTTTAGCAGTAGGGTCTTGGCATGAGACTAGCGCTATTGCGGAAGAGTCATACGCTTCTTAATCTGGTTGGCACAACACCCTCCTGTAAGTAGCTGTCCATGCGCACTCTCCAAGTTGGCTTAGAGAAATTGTAATTCCCACTACCGGTAGATGAATCGTGAACAAAGCAAATTGGTGCAGGTCCACCCAACAACATGTGCACACCGACGGCTTGTTGATAACTGGGTGTGATCCAGCTACAGACAATTCATCATTGGTAGATTTAGTATCATCCAGCAGCCCACTAATTAGAGACATACTCTCGGCTAGCATACACTGATCATGATAAACTAACCCTCTGCTTGCTTTCTTTTGTCCTTTCTTAGGCTAGAGAGGCTAGATTCACTTCTTGTACCGAAAGCTTAGATCGAATCTTTAATCGGGAGCCCGTCATGACATGCGGGTTTAGAATTTAGAGAAAGAAAACCCTCTGTATGTGCATCAATCTACGATAGGACTTGTATCGGAGAGTATTCAGACTTGCAAGCCACTATGGTAGCCATTTGGTAGAGTAGTACTCTGGGTGAATGCCTTTTTCAGTGCGGGTAGTGACACGTGGTCATTACTTACACACCTGGAAGCCGTGCAGCATAAAAATATAGCTTCGCCTTGGAGAGGCAAATTCCTAAATTGGTGAAAAAGAACATATGAAGCCTGCAATAGTAAAAGCTTCAAATCTGTGCACTATGTACTGTATTATCTGGGAAATAAGACCAGTCACACTAACCAACACAAACACACAGACCAATTAACGTGCGGTGGTGCAGTGGAATTTTACACATTAGACATGCATGCATGTGCATGAGGTGGTAAGCTCCGACCATGTTCCTGATGCCGGCAGTGCGTAAAATTTCATAATGGAAGCCAAAGCAAGCCTGGTTAACCAAATACCAATTGCAATTAATCTCCCCATTGCTTTTGAAACATACCGTATTGTACATTTGATCTGAAACTGGTCGTGTCATATGTACTGCGTTTGACCGACAATGGCCTACGGACTGAATTTATTAGCGCTCCAGTTTAATAAGCATGTCTAGTCAACAAGCCTTCACTATGGTATAGGATTTGAATAAAGTGGAATAACTATATCCAGGGCGTACAGCCGGCGGGGGGATACACACTCTCCATTCGGGATGACCCTTCAGGGTATATATATATTCACGACTTACACTGTTAGAACTCTCCGACGCAAGCAGGAGCTGCCTTCCTTATGTAATCTAGATCTCAGAACCCCGATCATAGATATTTGTTGTGTGTATCATTTGGGTTCAGCATGATCGTATGAAAAGTAGCAATGCCCTAGATGCTGCGCATGTTGCCATCTGCCGTTGTAGCTCATCATAACGGAAGCGCTTCAACTATAGAGGAAAGGAAGCAGCTTGGGTGTCTTGCTGCTTTTGGATGCAGAAAGGGGGCGTCATGACGAGTTATTATTACTATCACAACTCCCATGGCCTATGTCTATTTACAATATCCTCAGCGTCAGAGTACGCAAGGTAGCCTGCACATGATGGGGGAGTGGATGGTGTAGTTGGGAACCATCCTGGTGAATGCAATTGCGTTCGTAGGTTCGAATCCTGCCTTCCTCAAAGATTTTCTAACAGCCAAGTAGCACGGGTTTGTAGGTTTCCCGTGCTTAGTCAGTGAAGTTCATACTGAGACAGTCCCAAATGGGCCTTGGTAGTGGTGGATTGAGGGTTAGGTAGGGTGGCCTGTTGTTCTGTGGGCAAGTGTGGAGGCATACCAAGATACCAAGTCTTCTAACGATGCGGTAAACGGGGCCTTCTCATAGCCTAAGACGTACAGGCTTCAAAAAAAAAAAAAAAAAAGCCTGCACATGATTTGCCCATTTCCTCCATTCGCTCAAATAAAGAATGTGTTTTTAATGATTATTCATTTCTTTCACTTTGAATAGTGCCTCCATATTAAGCCGATCCATCATCTCATATGCCGTATAGAGCTGCTGTTGCACCTGCTCAAAGCTTTCCCGTACACGAATGCAAGTTTGCCTTCCGCCCGCTCCCTTCTTCTTCAACCCGGACGGTCTAGACGGTTTCATACACCCCCATACCACACTCCGCAAACATCCCTACTTGTATATATGCCTCCCACTGTAGAGGGGTTAATACTTTGGCTTGAGTATCGAGGTGGAAGATGTGCCGACATGGAAGTAAGTATTGCCTGTGGAAACTTGCAATGGCACCGTAAATTCTCGGCGACTGGTTTACTGAGGTCAAACACCATATTGCGGAGGTGGAGATAATCAGCAGATATCGACATCATGGCTGCGGACATTTTGATATATTCTGTATTCGAGTGATATGGCAACTGATATGTTCTCAATCAAATAGTTGAAGAGATCACTCGTCATGACGCCCCCTTTCTGATCCAAAAGCAGCAGGACACCCAAGCTGCTTCCTTTCATCTATAGGATGGTGAGACTTTTAGCGTGATCAGCTTGAAGTGCTTCCCAAGGTACCGTACCCAGTCATGGTCTTAGGTCAACTGCCGGTTACTAGCCTTAAAAAAAAAAAAAAAAAAAAAAACCATTTTACACTCTACAATGCACAAGTTGCCATGGCAACCATTTGCCCGTTAATTGGGACTTTCTAATGTAGTTAGAGATTCCCAGAATATTCCCCGCACCACTATGTGAAGTTTAAAATATAATGGTGTTCTGCGGGCTGTCCGTAAACCAGATTACGTACATACCTACATAGTGCCTGACACGGGCCCCACTTGCTTAGTTCTGGGACCCCACAAGTGGGCTGGCCCCCCAGAACTCTTCAAATCAACAACCCTTGTTGCCTCATCAGACGGAACATTCCATGGTGACCAGCGGAGATATATCTCCTGGTCCTATCAGGATCGACAACTAGAAGGGACCATAGTCGGCGGCAGATCCCAATAAGGAATCTTTCGAGAAGTCCCCGCATTTTTCGTTCTCGTTTATCATCCACGCAGGCTATAATCAAATGTCATACCGTAACACAAAAAGAAAAACCTAGGTAATACCTGGGAAAAATTTGCCCCACGTGGAGTTTCCAAAGTCAGTATACAAGGACAAGGGGTTGCATGACAAGGGGTTGCATGACAAGGGCTTGCATGACAATGCAAACTACTATTGGCCCACGCTGAAATTACGTATACCAATATTACATACAAAACGTACGCCATGTACATCTCACGTATACCGCAGCGTTCCGAACTGTATCGAACCGGAGAAATTAGATCACAAGTCCCCCTCCCGGTAAACGGATCGGGTTGGTGCAACATATGTACCTCTCCTTCGGATCACGTCCCAAGTACATATATATATTCTAGAGCGATTCCCTTTTGGCTCAGTTTATCCAGCGGATAGGCAGATATCTTCCAGGTGCAGGGTTCACATAGTAACGACCTGTCCCTTGGCTGAAGGCTTGTCAGAGGCGACAGGCACTCCGAATTTGATTCGAGGCTGTCAATCGACGTCGGTGTGAGCGATCGCCACAGCGTGTAGCTCGAGGCCCACCTCCGTAATTTCGCCACCTAAAGCATGCATACCCGCAACAATGGTCTCTATTGCACTTTGGTCCAATTTGAACGGGACTTGAGCTAAGTGTACCTTCCCAAAGAAGACAGTATCGAAGAAAGTTAAGTACAACTGCCGAAGAAAAGCAACAAAATGCATACACATATCAGACACAACGCCAAATGAGACAATAGAGCATAGAAAAAAGAAACGTTTCTATATTTAATTTCCCACAGAACCGCACACCCAGGTATCTATTACTTTAAATATTTGATAATTCATAGGAAATTCTTTTCGGCATATTCCTGGGACCTGCCCGAGTATTTACGTGGGTTGCTGCAGTCTATAAATCCATATTTTGGTGCATATGCCTTTGCATATGTCTAAGGCTGTTTTCAGCTCCGTTGGTGGGTATCTGAGATGTTAACGGGATTGTTGGCGAGATATCCCCAGTGACGGCGCTGTTCATATGTGGTGGTGCTCGTGGATATCCTGTCGTTCCAAGAATGAAAGGAGGCGCCGCAGAACTGGGAGCTTCACTAGTAAGATGAGGTAGGTGATGAAGCTGTGCATGCGGCTGTGAAAACGACTGAGTATGCGATTGGCTTGCAGACACAGGTACTAGCTCCCTATAAGCTCCTGTAGATGGGGGAAATGGAGCGGAACCGAATTCGGTAAAGTTTACGACGGCAATGTTTGTGGTCAAAGCCGTTGCAGAGGTTGGTGTTATCAGTATTCCGGAGTGTGCTGTCCCTATATCCGTTGAGAGATCCAACAACTCAGATTGTTGCTTGGTTCGCCGCGCTGTCCGTTGGCTATCTTCTTTCCTGATCAGACCACCTACCCCCATCGATGACGCATTCTCATCCTGCTCCTCATCCTCTTCTTCCTCACCCTCGTCATCATCATCATCTTCGTGAAGCGCTGCCCCCCACAGAATCTCGGGAGCAATATGTGACTCGTACTGTGACCTTATTTGTGCAAACACCTGTGTACCATGGTCCACAACCAATCCTATTTCCTCGCCTTCATGACTATTATCAAGAGTGAGGTGCACTCGATAACCGCCATTGTGGAGCTCGGTAAAATTGCTCACTATTGGAATTGCTGTAGGGGCGTTAATATTGCTAGACAATGGATGTGTAGGAATTATTCTATATAGATTGAGAAGCTGACTCGTCAGTCTAAGCAGAGAGGCGTCCCCGATGAACAGCTGACAAAAACTGTCAGCTAATGGATTTCAACTAATGGAATTCAAAGTCAGAGGACTTACGCCGTAGAATAACATAAGCAAGATTCCTAGCCTCACGGCAGTGATTTCCGAGTCCACGACCAAGGCATCAGTAACCTCCCGCTGTAGTCTCAACTTGCCTAGTCGAACACCCAACATCCTCTGGCATCTTCCCGCATGCTTCCACCCGGCAATATTTAGTTTCCTTCCCCATTCCCCACCGGCGTTTATCCCTGCATCTGCTGCACTGAATGCCATCAATGCATGATTTACCATGTCGTCAACCTCGGCATAAAGTGGTACATAGTGTGTGAATATAGTATGCACAGTACTGACAAATTTAGGAGATTCGGGGCACATCAATCCAAAAGGATTCAGGTGTGCCCAAAATTGGGTAAATCGTGTATGTAGCGTGCGGGATGTTGGTGAGCGGGGCCGGGACGGCGGATGATCTTGGCGGGCATCCAGTGGAAAATACGAGTAATTGCTATACCCTGATGGATGAGAGCCGGCTTGCATAGAATATATTGGTGTTGTAGGATCCGAAATCGATGGGGAAGGCAGATCGCAAGAAGACTGCATGAGGCAGTTGAGATAACTTGTAACATCGTGGTTGGAATCTGTTAAACCGCGATCGTTACAGTTGCTTGCCCCCATATGTCCATCCATGATCGATATTGGTAGACCCGTCAGATGCTGCGGCTGCCCCACTCGTGGTGCACCATCCGATTGATATCCGGATATTCCGCCTCTATTACCGCCTTGTATCGACACTCCGTTGTATTCACCAGCATAATCCCCTTGGTCATCGTCAGAGCCTCCAGTAGATGATGCGGTCCCCGGAGATGGTACTCGTATCCTATACGCCGTATTCGCTCCATATTGACTGCCCGGGGCCGGAGAGTGTGTTCCAGACCTGCCTTTGCTTTCACTGTGTGATGGGGGCGTTCTAAAACTCAAAGGGAAAGAAGATGGTGCTTGTCGACGCCTTTCCTCTCTGGCATTCAGGCCCGGTGAGCAAGAGTGATTATATTTCACACAACGGTCGCAACGGTTTGGCCATACACGCTCAACTGGAGTGCACTATTAACAATGGGTCAGCAAGAGACAAAAAAACGGGAATTGTGTCAATTTCCTATAGTTGTAACTACGCAACTCAACAGAATGAGGCGGAATGGGACATGATGGAGATTGAGGGGGGATGGGGTTATTCGTGGCGATTAATTCTCTATCTGTCTCAACAACCCCACAAAAAAGTAAATCAGCTCACTAAGGAGGTGAAGAGTTCTTGTGTATATGATTGTAGGCCAAGGACCGGAGGTAGAGAAAATAAAATAAACAGAAATGAAATTTCCTAACATGTAAAGGGAAGGAACAAGACGAACCCGCTGCTTGTCAAGGCGACATTGTGTGCACTTCAGAATTTGTTTATGTCTTCGCCGTTCTGGGCCAGAGGATGTAATTTTTGTTTGGGATGAATTGATTGTGGATGTTTGCGATACCGGAGAAGTTCGAATGGCTATACCAGTGCCCGCGTTCGACATTTTTATAATATGGATCTGCGAAGTTGCGAATCCCCCTAAAACAGCTTTCCGATTCCTTTCGGAAGCTCTGGGCAAAATTGCAAGTCGCTCCACCGTTGCCGAAGAATTCACGCCGCAGACCAGATTTATGCAACTTCGGTGACAGTTATTCTTGGTATTATAGCTTATTATATGCGGCGGCCGGCAAACCGTTCGATTCTTTTGAGCTAATTCTTCGGTCCGATATGGCTGCCTCGAGTTCGAATATTGTGCAAGACAAGCAAGGAAAGCACGGTGTTAACGGTAGGTTTGAAGAGGTCAAAAGACACGAAACTGGATGAACTGTGAGCAAGGCCTGATGTATAATGGCAGAATTTAATTCCTCTTGTTAGGCGTGGGAAGGTTCACAGAACATACATATAGTCATCAACGTCCCGATAAACTACTCCGTCATCTGTATTTTGTACCCTTTATTTATTTCCAAGCTTTCCCCTTTTCAATTTCAATAATTGTCTTCTCAAACCTGGTCCAGGTGCGCAGGCTCTAGAATGTTCAAAGAACGCCGGAACCGTTGTGGGGGCTGGCATAGTCAGCTGTGGCGTATCCAATGCACATCCATGATGCCTAGGACTCCCCGGATTACGTGTAGTGTAAAGAGAGACACGGATATTTGGCTAACTACTATGGTTCACGTGGGCCTCTGCATCCAGGGACAGAGATTTCATCTTGCTGATTGGCTGTTCGCACTTTTTTAGCTCAACGTCCCTGGGTAGAAAACCAGCACTGAGCAGGGGCAGTGACGTTCGCTGGGAATTATCAAAGGCTCGAAATGGTCGTACCTATCGACGGATAGATTGAAATTGGTCCCCACACGGTCCAGCTTCCTTCTCTGATTCCGTGAAAAGTAACAGTTTCGTCAACTTCTCTCTAGCCATAGGATCACGCCGAGGTTCGGAATGGTTGGTGCTCATTGTCGGTACTGATGTACTAGGCACCGGCATATTTTAACACCAACTAAATTATGTGCTCATAAGCAACAGGAGTTCACATTTGAGTTGCGTCCAGACTACATCTGGGTTCCTGGGCCGAGAGTAGTCTCAAACGTGGAGTACCAAAACTCTGGGACCAAACTGAAACAAAGCCTTCGGCAGATTTGAGAGTACAATAAGATCATGTTTTAAAGACCTGGGTGATGAATTTCCCATCGCAAATTCAATTATATTACAGTCCGAGAGCATTTCCAGTACACTGGGTTCACCGGCAAAATATCTGGGATAACGCGACTTTAGAGGCCTCACACATACTATACTTGAAAAAATTAATTTTGAAGCATGTAGATGGCTAATATCTGAGAGATAATTCTGGGTGGTTTCTTGCATACCTAGATATGCCTAATTCCCCATATAGTTTTGTGACAAGTCCTGTATGGAGAAGCTGCAGCCAAATGCATGGGAAAACATACCTTGTCCTGCATGAAAATCTTGACGAGAACCAGTCTCATCGACGGCGGCATCGAATAACTAGTCTTGACACTAACAAAGTGCCGAAAAGAACGATATGAGGGTGTTTTAGTGTGTTTCAGAGACCTTACCATACATAAGGTCATTCTAAGTCTTGGCTAACCAAGGCCACATTTGAGGCTCTCCAAGTACAAATCTAGGTAGATAAGTAATGTCTCTGATTTTGCTGATGCATATGGATGCAGCTACGGAGTGATGCACTGACATTCTCGAGCTCAAATGTGAGACGGGCTCTGTAATAGCAGGAGGGGCGCTCGAATCCAAGTCTCAGAGTACACGTATCTTAGTACACGTACCCAACGGGTTCTTTTAACCAAATGAGTAGTCTCGTTCCAGAGAACTTAAAAGCGTAGTACTGGATATGGGCCGGGAATCTCCAAGGTTGTCATTCAGTCAAATACCTAGCTACTCGCTCTTGATCATGAACTAGGCTAGTATGCTTTTACATCTGATCATGAGCAGAGAGCACATCTCACGTTTCAGAAGCGTGAACGTCAGCGTACAGGCACAAGCTGGGTATAAACACAGGGGGATATTTCATTCGGCACTAGCTCAAGCTCACACTTTCCATGATAGCTAAAAACTTCCATGCATGGGGGCAATCAATCTCCATGATGGGACTTCCTCCGAGCACATGTTGAATGGATCGGGGGTTCTTGGATATATAGTGGATGGTCTACATGTACATTAAAGGGTCGTTTAAGCAGTCGAAGACACCGATATCCTGGGAGAACAAGGTGCTCGTCGACGAGGTAATCGTTTAAATGCTTCCTCTAGCTGAACTAGTAAATTTTCCGATCGATTGGGAAGCAATAATGATTGAGTTGAAAGCGGCTTGTCTTGAAACAGAATTTCAGGTCATTCACAGCCTAGGAACAATAAGCTTCTTGCATGAAATTGGTCAGTATTGTTTTGAACTAGGAAACGTGGAGAACGACCTGTCTACTCGTTTTGTAAGCACCATTGGGTATAGCTAGCAGTTGCTCACTATGAAACAATAATTCAGACAAACCGTCCCTAAAAGACATAGTACCTAGTCTCGAATATGCGGTATGTTAATGGAATCCTATATGGATGTTTTATAGAGCGTCATGTAATAGATCTAAGATCTAGATGTGAGCCGTAACATCGAGAGAAATTGTATAACTTCGAGAGTTCTAACTCCGAATGCTAATTTCAACAGCAAACAGGTCGTGTAGTTAATAACAGATGACAGAAGCAGTTCACGCACCAGGTTCTAGACCTTTGATGGTACCGGTACCGACTATGGTTCATGGGTTATGTAGGTCGTGTCGGGTTATACCGCAACAAGTAACTAAGAAAAAAATAGAATGCCAACAAATTGCAAGAATACACTTATTATATTCAGGATCAGCTGTGCCTCACCTGCTCTGGCCCCCACTATGAGCGCAGCGTACGGCATGACCATCCCAAATCAAAAGTGCATAGAATTACACACTGTAGTTTCATCTTCGGTGTGAAATTTGCATCTTAACATTAGTCTGGATGGTGCTAGGCTCCAATATAAGTGGTAAATGCGTTAAGAGCTCCTGTTGGGGCTTGAACGTTGTTGATGTTCCACTAAGGAAGGTTGGCGTCGGTAATCCCCTTTGGGATAGCAATGAATTATCTTCGTTCATTAATTAGTTGATTAGATTTATTTAGAGTTGCGATGAACGTGCTAATTTACACGTGGCCACTGTTACAAGTACAAGAATAAATCATAACTCCGACAAGGAAAATACAGGACTTGGTGGGACAGCTGTGACTCGAACTAGAGCTTTTTTTTTCTTTAAGAATACTCATATGATGAGCCACCCGGAAACCCCGGTGGATTTAGACTGACGCGGAGAGAAAAAGTGCAATTGAAACCAACAAAGTGTAAAAATGATGAACTACCATGTTCTACCATGTTGCATTATGTATGCCAGCCCGAGAGGCTTGACTGCAGTCCAGGTGAAAAAGTGTGTGAAGGAGTCGAACAGACCCGAAAAAACCCAACGAAGAGTACAAAAGTAAAAAATAACGAAATCATGCGATGGCGGTCGCCTTAAAGGAGAGCGAAGAAAGCCTCCACCGCCTTCCAGGTATTTCCATCCTCTTCTTCGATCCATATCGCCTAGTCTAAATTTTCCCAAATCTGGGGCTGCGCTAAGAATCCTCTGTGGTGGTTTAAGAGGGGGCATGAGAAGGTGATATGGATTCCATTCTCGGTGTGGAATCCGCAGAAACGGCATGTGTTAGACTCCACTTTGAAGATAGGGTGTAGCCTGATTCTGAAGGGGCCGCAGTCGGCTTTCCTCCAAACAGACATAACCAGGCCCGAGTACAAACCACTCGGCCAAAGTTAATCTATGTATGCAATTTGTCGTTGCTTCAGGAATCACAACAACTTGCACTTATTTTTATTGATTCCTTCGTATGAAGTACTGATAGACTGTGACGCTATAGATCCAAGAGTGGATATCCACAGTCCGAGGCAACTGGCCATGGTACAGGCATCTGATAAATACCCTAAGCCGGCCTGTAGGTGGTTATGAAGCGCTAGAGGGGCCTGGAGGAAACAGCGGCAACAGCAATTCAAGCGTACTACCTGGAGCCCTAGACCTAGTTCCTTTGTCATAGAAGAGGACAACCCTCGGCCGGGACCAACGGCTGAAGCACCGCCAACCAGGGAGCTGCAACACCTCCCTTGAGAAGCCACATCAGGAGTTAATTATAATGTAAGGTGATTAATATCGGTATAAGTACACCATCAGAGCAATGAACTGACAATGCGCACAAACCAGGTGACAATCCTAGTCCTGTGCCTCCTAGAAAAACCTGATTGGCCATGATGGAGGAAGATAAAGCCGTTTCAAACTGTCCAATGAAGGACCAGCTTGAAATGAAGCCAGGGGCTGATTATAGATTCCTTGGACTATGTGTCCTTCCTTGTATCGGGAGGTTCCGCTTAGGACACTGGGTATGTGAAAACTTAAGACTAAGCAAACAACGGATTATTTAACGGCCATGCATGACTATGGATCTTTCTCAAACTAGTAGGAATTGGGTTTGTAATTACAGTAAAAACAGGATGTGTTGGAAGCGATACTGTATATGGAACTGCAAAAGCTTTATTATTGTGGATGCAGTGCATCACCCTGACGAGTATGCTAGCTATAGGACACAACTGTAAAAGTATGGCCTAAAAATTAAATCACTGAAAAGTTACATATTATATACAAGGGAACTAAAATGGAAATTGTTATCATTAGGGGTCTTTGAGCTAACCAGGCTACAATACATGCATATGATCAGTTCAATTGCAGCTTCAGCCTTCAGGACATCGACCATGGCTACCGTTTGGCGCAATTAGCATTCTTAATGGTCCATGTTGCTACCATTTGGGAAGACTTTGAAATTCCTATCAGGCCTAGGTACACTCATAACCATGTAGAAGTAAAACAGTTTCAATCTAGATGTTCCCATCGAGCTTTAGGCCTAAGAGCACTCTCACAACACGTTATACGGTTTGACGGGCTCTTGTATTCTGCATGCATGGGTATGGCCAAAGGTACTGTCCGTTATCTGTGTAGCTATCTGTACGTAATCATAACCGGCTGCGATACCGATCAGTCTGCAAGGGCCCTTGCACGTTTCCCTATAGGATAAGAGGGGTTAGCTATAATATTACCCGTTGCAAACATAGCCCTAAGAATCGAATTAGGGCAGTTTCTATCACGCTTTTGTGCACGGCCCAGTACCAGTACTACTCTCGACTTGCCCTCTCCATTCCCTACATATATACATACATACGTATAGATCAAGGTGCCGGGATACCATTGCTTCACTCGTTACTGTGTTTACAATCACCCCCCCGTGGTTGTACTCATCATATCAGTTTGCGTTAGCGCCATATCCATTCCCATCGCGAGATTAAGATAATTAAAGAATAAGCGTCGAGTCGTCAGCTGTTATCCTCGTAGCCCAGACCAGCCGTTGACTTGGGGCAGGGACTGCCCCGGAGTGGAGATAATCTACAAGGCTCATGCCTGGATGATGCGGTCCCTTGCCATAGGTTAGAATAACTTGATTGGAGTACAGAATTTATAAAAAAATAGCTGTTAACTGGACTTAAAATAGGTCTATTGGCGTCTGAATCTGCGATTTTGTGTAATTAGACCCATCTATGTAAGAAAGAACCTTGACGTGGAAGGAGTTTGTCTTGAGTAAGGTACAGGAGCACACAGTGGTAATATCCTCGAGGGGATCAGTGTGAGATCTACCTTTTACAGTCAAGGGAAGGATCAAGTTAGGATAATTAAGAGTTCATCCATTGTAGAGTATCATGGTTGATACTACCTTGTGGTCTTGCTCTAGGATATGGAGGCTTAGGTAGTGTTAGGCTATTGGCATACTAAGATCCGCTGGAGTACCGTAATGGTCGGTTTTAATGCTGAACGTAATCACATTCATAATCGAATTGGTAAATTTCCGGAATTCTCTTGTTCTACAGGTATTGGATATAATGAAGTCCCGTTTTAAGAAGACCCCGAAACAGTGGTCTGGTCTTTTTAGAAGTTAATGTGAATTGAAACTTAAATAATCTTTCAATCCACCAAAGCCGGTTGAGACTTGATTTGTTCAGAGTGTCGAGCCCTCCCGAGTCAAGGGCGGCGATCGGGGAACCTGCTCGTCCTCCCAGCCTACACCTGGATGCGGACGAATCAAGGCCCACGGCGCGAATCATGCCCGCTGCGGTTGCCTCGGAGGACAGCTACGATATCAGCTTTGACTTCCTTAAACACTAAGGCTTGAGGAAGGAGCTAATCAGAACGGCAACAACCTGGACGGCCTTGACGATACGATTCTGCTGGGATCGAATGAGAGTAATGAGTATTTTAAAAAAAAAAAAAAAAAAAATTGACGATACGATTTGGAGTGAAGAGACGGACGGAGAATGATGGGATGCGGTATTTAGAAACTTTCTTCACGCAGCAGGCGTTGTACGACGAAGAGAGGGACGGACAGGAAAGGACATCACGAATCTTTTGTGTATGTACTTCTGTGAATCTAACAGCGCAGACTGGCAGATTATCTTTCCTGGCCCTTGTATTCGCCAATTCAACAGCGATCTGCTATCTCTCCATCAACTTTGTCAACCAGCGACCAGCTAAATTTAGTAGTTATTTTCACACTACTTTTCAAATTAGTTAAATATATCATGGGAAGTGTAGACCAGCCTAGGGATAATTGGATATCTAGTTGTCGGAAGCGCTTGGGAGCTAATCCTATCATTGACAACTTAATAGGGTAAGTATGTAGCTAACTATACATATGTACTTTGGAATGAAAACCTATCAAAAGGACATTGAACGAAATTGTAAGCAATATGATGCCTTTTAGGGTGATAAACAGACATAAATGAAAGCAGCACTTGTGGGAATCGAATTGTGCCTCTTCAAGCCAGGAAAATGTACCGAGATCTTGTAGCTTAGTCTAGATAAGTGAGAAATTATTTAAATCCAACCCCGCAAATAATACTTTGAGAACCCTGAAATAACACCCTCCTGAAGTAAGGGAAAAAATGACCGGGTCAAACACAGGCATTTTCAAGAAGCAAAAGGAACGCATAAAGTTGGCGAAGAAGTCTTGTAACGTGATAAACTACCCACATAACATTTTCTTCCGACCAACCCCGTGACTGCGGGTATAGATTATTTAAAAAAAAAAAAATAAAAATAAAAAGACCAATCCAGTAAATAAGACTATCCATGGGGATGCCAGGTTGCATGCATAAAGGGGATATAAGCACACCTTCTGCCCATATGCAGAATACCGTATGCAGTCTGTGGCTTCTTTTATGCATTCTGAATGACACTGTCGGTATATGCTAGAGATTTGATGTCATCATCTCCTTCTCCTCTATTTCGGCTGTTTGAAGGTAACTTGTTGCTTGTACGGGTACGGCTATTCCCTTGGTGAAGGTGGCGATAACTCACTTGTAGGGCCCCTTCGATATCGATTCTACAGCTAGCATGCTATACGAGATGCATATTGACCCACTCAATATATAGTTTTTTTCCCTTTTTTTTTAATAAATACTCATTACTCCTATCGTAAGGTGACCATGAGGAGCCACCCGGAAATCCGGGAGACTCGATATATAGCGAGTGGACGATATGGGTATCAACATGTCTAAGACAAATGGGTCCCGGATCCAACCGGTTATATTAGTATACATTATATGGGATCCCCAGTGAATGGCAACCCATTGCATAGTAGCTGAACCCCCCCCGGCCAATCACTGCAAGTGCGTATAGAGGTGAACTATATATGCAGTGGATACAAGTCATTCACTACAACCGTAGCTCTACGGAACTGGCTGATATCAATAGCAGTATGCTTACTATTTGACTAGATCTATCTTCCCTGAAATGAGTGTTCTGTTATCTGTGCTATGGATACATACATTCATCAGTGGATAAATAAGTGCATATAATAGGAGAATAGAAAAGGTACACACGCCATGATAAGTAATTGCCACTAGTACCGGCACCATAATACCTGCTGCAGGCCTCGGAATGTAGTTACCGGGGGTAATCATCCAAATATGTGACTGATATAGTGAGCACCATGAAGTGAATTAATGAGTGAGGCACTGCAGGTGAATTTCGTAGTTCGTAGCGCTATGCCCTCAATGCGTAGTTACCTCTGTGCTCTCTATTAAGCTACCTCTATGAGGTTATTGACCTAAAATCAGTCATACACTCATCCATTTACCCCCCATAAAGGTTTTGCTCACCTGTTCACTCATCTAGAAACCACTCAGACACTCAGAAACGAACTTTCTTACCCTCCTCCGTAACAAATCTTCCCAATAGTGTAGGGAATCCGGAACTGGGCAGGACGCTAGCCCTTGGACTGGAGGACTGGTTACTTATTGTTAACTGGCAAGCACCTGGATCAATTGTTGAAGGCTGGCCGTTATTATACGCATCCATACGTATTGATAGCACTAACCGGCGACCAACATTGGACGATATGCATGCATAAGGTTACATCTTCGAATCTCGCAATTTTTCGGATTGTGGTTTCGACGGATTCCCGTCTTCTTTACGAATAATGTAGAACCACATACCCCAAAGTCTTGAGAATAGTTCGGAATTCACCCGAATTCAAGACGCTGGCAGCTTCCAAAGCTACCGAGGCACTGACGGAGAGCTGTGCCACCAGACTAAGCTTTGCCTTCAACAAGGGTGTCCCTTTTCAACAGCATTTGAAACCAATCATGATTAAGACCTGCTTGAGGCAATCTCACAAAATAGTAGCTACCTTCAAGCCACCCAGTGTTCATCTATAGCAGCATCCAGGCTGATGGTAAATCTGGTGCTCTAGGTCCAATGACATTCTCGGAATTCCGGCCCAGTTATGATACATGTATTTTTTCATGAAGAGCCTGGTCCATTCATGTCTAGACTGGCCCATTGATGACTGGCTATTCCCATCGACTGGCCCACCTAGTAGACGGCACGGCCTATTATGAATGATCCATTTGAAAAATACAGTGTGAGAAGTTCTTCCCATTACGGCTATGGAATAAGAATACAATTGATTTTCAGCTAACTAAATATACATCTTGACCTCATTTATTCCACCTCACTTTCCTATTCCTGATCTCTTTGTATGTTCTGGTCGAATATGTTGTTCAAAGTTGGCTTATACTTCAGCCGTGAAGCGTCTAACTGCATCTTGTATCGAGGTCATTTTCTAATACTATATTAATATTCCACTTCATTGAATAATTCACATCAACAATACCTACTGAATATTTGCAAGCACGATATTATACCTCGGCCTTTCAACAGTGTTTTTAATGTGTCAAAAATATGACGTCGACAAAGCCTATGTTAAATATCTGCAAGGCTGGCAGGATATATATAATTTAATTATACGACATATGTATAAACAGTCGCATACGTATAACTAGGAGTTATATACAACCCAAAACAAATATTTGGCACGGGATCTATATCGCCAGTAGATGCGGTATTTAACCTTCAGTTGCAACCAAGGGTCAGCATCTATCAGAAATTATGTGGAGTTTTATAAGGGACTCGCGGTTGCGGACCGTATACATATTCCCGCTGAATCCATATGTTAGTCTTTTTACATGATTTGTGACATCATGCATTATAGCCATACATGACAGATGAATCAAGTGAGATATCTCAATACCCTTATTAGACTTCTCTTCACTCTGTGATAAGAGCAACTTTCACCAACTTGTGCGGTTCCAAGTTTGAGACTTGGGGCAGGGTGTGGGGGTCACATTTACTCTGGAATCGCCCGTCCCGGCAGTCTGGTTTGGCAGACTGGGGTCCCGGTTAAGTGCCATAGAGCTACATATTCAATTAGAATACCCGAATATATCCGATCGAGCCAGCTGATGTCTCTATGGGAGCAAAGTCGCTTCCGGTGGGTTACCGCAACAACAAACGCTCCATGTGAAAATTAAATAAGCCCCTATGAATTAGAGACGGGAAGCGTCAGATCCTCAAACCCTTCACTTCGTTCAAGAAACTTTCTCGTTCACGACATTATAATCATACTGCATAGCTATATAATATATATGGTATTATATATATACCCATGTCACTAATCAATCAAATGGGTAGTCATTTGTGGATACCTCGTATGCATATGCATATACTCACTGGCAATCATGCGCCTTAAAAATCACTCAATCCCATATATACATGAAAGACAGATGGTGTTATAGTACTATACTATTCTCATGCTAACCATCAAATTAGTTCTGTTACTTATCATGCTGTTGGCAATATTAAATGAATCCCTCGTTGATCTTGAGATGGTCATGTATGTAAGCCTCATCTCCACGACCTTAGGTTCCGGCTGCAGATCTTGCCGTGGGTATGTCGGAATATATTCGTGTTTTATTAGATGTCCGAATCAAATTTCCGAGGATATATGTACGTGTATGCTCATAACATGCATGAATATGGGGAAATATATTAATCCTAAGCCTGTTGAAGTTACAATTAATATCTAGCCTTGTTATTGTTTTGTGGCAAATTTACGAATTGTAGGTTGTACGTATGGACTGGCATCGATGGGTATGCACACGGTAAATTTATTTAGTGATCCTAAGAAGATGTGCCGATTATAAGATGTGGGGAATTTTTAATCTGAACGTATCACTTGAAGAAAATGCCAGTGATTGACCTCGCGGATCTAGAGGCTTAGGGCTCAATGTCCGAGCTGATATTTCGGTTTTAATTGTATGATCTGTACGCGTGCCCGTATATTGACAACCCCAATAAGTAGCTAGAGATAGAAGCCTCACCACCTAGAAAAGTAATTGACATCAATATCCGTGTTTCAAGCTTGTCTCTAATGACTCTCACCAACAACGCTAACCAGGGCTTTCCCTTCATGATCAATCTAAATCCTTATTAATACCCCACCTCTCCTCTAGCAACCTCACTACCCTCTGATCCCCGCCACTCCTCGCCACCCTTAATGGCGTCCCCACCGTAGTCCCAATATTCACATCCACATCTCCTCTCCCTAGCAACGCTCCCACCATTTCTAAATTCCTCCAAAACACCGCCTCAATCAATGGCGTTCGCCACCCCGCATTAACATTCAAATCGACGTCCTTTCTCGCCAGCAACAGCCTAGCAATCCCCACCTTCTGACCATGGACTGCAATCATAATCGGTGTTTCACCTGCACCTAGGCTATCGCGGAGATTTGGGTTCACATCTCCGCGGGAGAGGAGGAGCTCTACAATGTCTTCGGCCCCAAAGTCGACGGCGTAGTGGAGGGCCGTTCGCCCAGAGAGGTCAGTAAGGTTAGGGTTTAGGCCGTGCTCGGTCAGAAGGAGGGATATGACGGAGGAGTGGCACCCTGCCGCGGCCCGGGCAAGGGGAGTCTGCTTCAGGAGATTGCACTGGTGATTGTAGTCTACCTGGCACTGGGATAATATCCATTGAGCCAGAGATTCATGGCCGTTACCTACCGCAATGCTAAAGAGCGTTTGGCCCGCCCCATTTCTGATGTCAGTAGCAATGTTCTCCTTACTCAAGCCATGCTCAGTAGTCAACCTCTCTAATACCCTGACGAGGCCAAAGTACGCCGCTATAACCGCTGGCTGATGTCCAGGTTGTGGATTTGCACTTTCATGATCCTTGTACTCCACGCAGAGGGCACACTCGAGGCGTTTAAGGCTAAAGCCTACTCGGTCCGTATGTAGCAGGTGCATGACACAGTCTATCAAATCGTCCTGTGAGATAAAGTTGAGAATCTTCTTGGGCGCGGACTCTTCATTCTCAGCTCCTCGGGCGTGCCTTCCCCAATTCGCTGTAGCGTACGCTAGCTGTGGGTCCTCTGACCTTCTGCAGACAATATCGGTGTCGAAATCATACGTTGTCTTGAAGCTCTCCAGTGTCTTCTCAAAGTAGTTGCAGCATCCTATCGAGAGGAGAGAATGTGCATGGGGAAACCACCCCCTGGAATCGCGTTCAATGACCTCTCGGACGATTTTGTGTACGAGGCTGACAAAGCCGCCACGTTTGGGTTCTGTAACTATAAGTCCAGATCGCAAGGCCGTGTTAAGTGCCTCAAATACAGCGACAAAATCCGCCCCCACTTCCCCATCTAAAAAGGTGGAAATCATCTCCATGATCTCTTCGCATATAAGAGGCACTGGCGAGTATGTAACACACAGAAGCACTACCCGGACCAACTCTGAGTCATTCTCTAGATCTGAGTCTGTGACCACTATGGTAGCCAGGATGTTTTCCACCATTGCGTTGAGGTCGGCAGTTAGTAGAGGTAAAGCTTCTTCGATGATCACTCGACTCACTGACGAGGCGAGGAATTGAAGGTGGAGATGTGCAAGGAGGAAGCTAGAACAGGTTTTTCATCAGCATGAAGCCCCGGTAGATAGGTAGTCCTCTACAACATACATCCCTTGTGACTTCTCCACTATCTCTTCAACGACCCTTGCTAGTTTGGTTCCAACATGTTCGAGCAATTCGGTACACGCATGAATTCGAGCTTCCACAAATTTCCTAATATCCTCTTTGTTTGGCAAGATCTCAACAAGTGCTGTACGCTCACGATCCATGCCGTGCAACGTGGGTCTCCTAGAAGTCACTAGTAACCTAAACTTCCCTGTTTCTGGTAAACTTTGCCACTGTTTAAAAAAATCAGCGACCTGCTTCTCAGGCCACTCATTAAGCCCATCGATGATGACGAAGACTTTCGAATAATGCTCGACAGTCTTTTTGAAAATATCAATTTCATGCCCTACAGGCGCCTTCTGACTCTCTAGATAGCCCTTTAGCGCTTCGTAGACAGGAGCCTGTAGTGGGTGCTGTAGAAGTTGGTGAACTATATGCCCAAATAGAGGCGAGCACTCAGGATCCCTCGGATATCGAGGATGTCTAGGGTCGATGAATATAGCTGCAATCCCGACATCTTCGGCACTGTAGGCTTTTTGCAAGTGATCGATTACGAAGGCCCTGTATTTGATGTAATTAATCATTAGTTCTTGTTTACTAATAAGAAAAATGTTCTTCATAAGACTAGTACTTACGCTAAGGTTGTTTTACCAACACCAGCTATTATTTTAAATCGGCATCAGTACGGGAAAGTATTCTCAAGAGAGATAGCCTAAGATTCACTTACTTGGTCCATACAAGCAGCAAATATGCATGTAGACATTCCCTCCAAGCCATTCCTTGAAACTCGGATTCTCTAGTATCCATAATCCGGTCCCATTTTGATAATTGGTCAATACATCTTCCTGGCTCTTCCAATCTTCCAATCTTGACAGACAGTCCATATATGGGTACCAGTGTGCGAGGATGCTGTCGGGTACTGTTGAGCTAAGGGAGTCCGACACCTCGAGCCCCGTTTCCAATACTGTAGAAGTAACTGAGGGGGGTATGGATTCATCATTCTCGGACGTTTTTGGGGTTAATATGCCTTCGCCGTGGTTAAGTGCTCTAGGGTCCTGGGACTCTGTGGCGCTGTAAGTATCATCTGCGCATGCGGTATCTTGGAGATTCTCCCTATAAGAGACATAATCAGTTCAACGAGGTTAACTTATCGACAATTCAATAGCACTTACTCTTCAAGCAAGTTCAAAATTTGTGCTATATATGCATAACACATCTTAACAGCAGTCACTGCCTTTTCAATATAATCCTGTTCCCTTTTCACCTTCTCCGAAGTCGGTCGTTCCTCCGCCTCGTACAGAATTGCATCTTTTGTCAACTCTACCTTAGTATTGGTAAGCACCTGCTTGGCTTCCAACAGGCATCTATGAGTTGATGATTCAGTGCCATCCACCACGGTATGTTGAATTTCTGGGTGTTGCGATTGGATCACCCTCTGAAGCTTGCTTAGGGTACTCTCGAGTATTGTTGATTCTGACTGCAATATTTTGCTCTCGGACGATTTACTAACACAGTACATGGCTAGCAGCTCCTCATTCAGCTTTTGGATAGAGGCGATGATGCTCGCAAGCGGCCCAGCTTTGACTGCAACCATTGTGATAGTTATATGGAAGCAGCGGTCTCGTTTATCTAATTTTCTCACGTAAAACGGTCAGCATGAGGTTTTGGCCAACAAACAGCCTACAGTTTTATGTTTGAATATAAATAAGAAAGACATCAGGTATCTGAATGCAAACCCCTTAAACTCAAATAATACGTACAGACGGTTGAAAGTAAGTCAGCTACCTGGATATCGATACGCCAAGACGACTGCCGAAAATCAATTATATTACAGTCAACGAGCAGAAACAGGCTACCATATATATAGATATTAATAGAAGTTCAGCGAACGACATTGGCAAAAGGAGATTTCTCCTGATTACACAGTGAATAATTTATTTTTTTTCTTTTTGAAATCCAATGTTTGGCACTGTTTGATCTGCATCTGTGGGCGCGAACTAGACTATGAAAATTCTCCATTAGCATTAGTATGATACTGCCAGCGCATGTTTTACATAACTTTATATATCACTTATCAGTAGTGTGTATGCGCGGGGTTAGGCAGCTTGCACAGTCTTTATATAACGCACGCTAGTGCCAAACAATTAGAAACCGCGAGGGTCAGAAGGGTCTGCCACATAAAATTATTTTGGGATAAAACTAGTTTTGACAATTTATTATAATATGTACTGTAGTCGGATCAACACCTAACAAAGCTTTGCTGGTGATGTTAAGTTGTGCACATGAAGCTCATGTGCTCAATGACGTCTGGTATCAGTGAACATATGCCACAAGGCTAGCCTAATTAGCTCAGGCGTCAAAAAAATGAGGACGTTTCCACCAATCAACCGGACTTTATTGAGAGTAACCACAAACCCAAGAAACACAAATACCTAATGAGATTGTCAATTGACGGGTACCTTGCTCCACCTTGACTTACCCTGTTTTTGTGTAGGCCCTGCTCTCATCTTCGCTCGCTCCACTCGCACAATAACTAGAAGAGTAAAGGGAATAGAGGTGAGAGCGGTTTTGAGCAGAAAGTAACAATACCACTATATATTTTAGTATAGCAGCATCGTCTATTGTGCAGCTTATAGGGAGTACCAAAGGAGCGCGAGGCAGGATCCATAACTTTTCATCCACTAATATAGTCATGACTACGTCATTTTCCTCGTAAAAGGTGGGAAGTCACTTTCCCTTCGAGACAGGAACTCACTTTCCCTTTTCCCCTTTGCACTCTTCTTTTACTTAGCTTCCGGATTCAGAACTCCTATTAATATGAGTTATTAAGGCTGCGGACGCGGGCCATGGGTACTCCTGGATACTAATAAAACCTGGTAGCTTAAAGCCCTGTGGAAGCTCGAAGTAGCTGGTACCTAGCTGGTTGAGATAAAACTGCCCATAATAAGTAATCAATAGCTCATCAATCAAGCCCTACTTTAAATTGCAGAAGACTTGGGTAATTCCGTTCCTTGTTTAATGATGGTCATATAACTTGAGGGCCTACAGCTTTGTGCCTAACTTCTTGGATAGGCATGATCACAATATGGATCAGCTAAGTTTGAATGCTCTTGTAGGCAGCTATGTGGACCATATATTCATAAAGTAGGTTTGTCCATGAATTTGTAGACAGCGTTTGGCAGCTCTAGGCTACATGTAGGGATGCTACAACCTATCAGACATCTAGCCAACCCCTTCTCTGGACGCTTTTCAAACGTTCTAAACATGTAGGTATTCACCAACATTGAACGAGTGCTGCTAGTGGCTTATATACACTGGCTAACGGTCGGACTATCTGGATATTGGGTTAAGATGGTAACCATTCATATACATCATCGATTAATATATATGGCACCCTGGACGCTTTCGTGACATCTTAAGGCTTTCGGCTTATGTAGTATTTATGGCATCTGCCGGGGAAATAGGTCGCCAACAGGCCCCAAGATTGTTGTTATGTGCATTTAGCAGCAGCATTATCCATTTCACACTCTCCTGCTGCTAACATGTACAACCTTGTTTTAATCGTTCCGCGACTTCCTCCTCGGCCCGCTTGGTATTACATTACCCTCCCCCATCATGTCCCCAATCCATTCCCTCCCTCTCTCAAACCTCCCTTTGACATAGTCCTCACCTCGTACCACCACTTTTGTTCCCCCAGCCCAATCCACTACCCCCCAAATTCCAAACCCCTTTCTCCCTCTACTCCCAAAATGCCCATCAACCGTCCCTACCAACCACTCCAACCCAAATCCAAATGGAACCCAGCCTGTCGGGGCATCAATATATCCACTATATCCAACAACTTCCAATAGCGAAACCACTACCAACCAAATAAACCATGTCAAGACATGCATCCGCAAGACCAATGCCGCAGGTAAATACATTGGTAAAAACGCACGTAAAAGATAGGCTACTGGGTGATCATACTGCGCATTCAAGCCGCCGGCGACCCCATACTCTGCATGTGCCCAGTTCCTATGAGCTTTCACCAGCCCCCGGGGCGAATTTGCCGACTTGTTATGCAATAGATACCGGTGGATACCATAGGTCAATATCTCTCTCCCGACCTCCGCGCAGAAGATATCCCACACCACTCCAGTTGGGCTAGGTAACGTCTTTGCAATTCTCAGCGCACTTTTCCATCCTAATCCATAGACCAACCCCCCCTCTATCACCCCTTGCACCCCCGTTGCAAGGGCTATATTCCCAAGCGCCACTGCGATGACACTCCATAATTTCTTTCCTCCCCGCTTTTGAGCTCTCAGCGTAGTTTTGCTTTTCCATCGCTCGGTTATAGCTGGAAGGCACGTATCAAGGAAGAGGAATAGGAGGGAAGGTAGGGCAGAGAAAATCAGTCGGATGAGGAGAGATCCGACGAGTTCGACTATTAGAGGGGAATGTGAGAGCACGAGTGTCGACCAAGTTAGTTGGAAGAAGAGGAGGTTGATGGAGGTTGAGATAGAAGTGTTAGATTGGAGGAGGAAAAAAGGGAGGGCGGGGAGGGAGAGCAGGGTGGAGAACATAGGCTTTGTTTTTGCCAATACTGCCGCTATTGAATCGGTGCTGGTACTCCCAGTTCAGCGCATAAAACTAAGAGACGAGGTTTGTGGATTGAAGCAAGCGACTGACAGTGACCTTATCGTGCCTAGCTGCCTGCTCCGTGCCTAGCTGCCTGCTCCGTGCCAACCAGGTTCCTGTATCCCGGTTTGCCTTGCCAAAGCATGTGCATATTGACAATCATATATATTAGGGGTATTCAAACTTGATTTTTTAATTCAAAAAAATCGGTCAGAATGTCGTTTTTTTAAAAACCGGTTTGAACGGTCTGGGCGCCTTAAAAAGTTAACGAGAATTCCTCGTTAAAGTCGTTATAAACGGCGTTTAAACGCCCGTTCAGGGGTGCTTTTAAACGATGCTCGTTATGACGCAAGTTGCCCCGGGTGACGCCAAGTGGAGGGGTGGGTGACGCTCAGGTGATGTGACGATTATGTGCTGTCATGTGATATCGGCAGATGTGATCCCGACAGAGTTGTTTCGGCTAACCGTGGTTCTGGAAGGTATCGAGAAAGACTAACCAGACTAGAGAAAGACAGAGGTTTGCACATTTCTTGGGTGCGGGTGCGGCTCTGCTTACCTCACTCATGACATCAACTCACGTGTGAGTCAGCTGATATCAGCCACGTGCGCGTCAGCTGACCGCCAAGATGACGTGGGACAGCATCTAAAATTGCCGAGTTTAAACGACGCTAAATTAAACGGTCGCAAATGGGGGTACTATCACTAACTAGGTAATGATCGGTTACATAGTAAAGATCGATAGCAACCAGATATGGCACATCTAATGCAGAGAGCGAAGTCCCCACGGTATGCTTCTATATTATAAAATGGTAATACCTATAGGGTAATTGCAGTCGCTGGATTAGATTATCACGTCGGCAGCTCCCTCAGGGTGGCCGTGAACTCGCTATAGTATTCACAACCTCAGCAGCGCCTGCAATGCCCCTTTTACTGTAGGGCTCATAGCCCATAACCACACTCCACCATATATGGCTATTCACTTTATAAATAGACTCCCTATGGGTCTCTAATATAACTGTCATAAGCATAGAGCCTAAGCCAACCTTCATGGATTTTCTACATGCATTTCAGGACGCCAAAAATAATATTACATGCTTAAACAGCTTCCTCGGAATGGTATTTGCTGTATTGTAAGAGCCTTAACTGTGCTATTTTCATGCAATTACGTTTGTGAAACCTCTAAGTATACCTTTTTATGTTTTCGGAGGCCTTAGCAGCCCCAGCTATCTCTACCGCCTTCGGCTCTTTGGCAAACCTATATAGGAGCCCTCCCCACTCCCATAACTCCAGCCCATGCAATTCAACCTCTCTTATGGCCAATATGGGCTTGATTGAGAGGCTAGGGTGCCCTTGAATATTCCGCAAGTGCGGTTGCTAAAATTCTAGACGTACATCCTTCTTCGAACCCTGCCTCTCCCATTAAAAACCCTCTTGATGCATCTCCATCTTTTGGTTGGCTCAGCTCAAGCACTCAAAAGTGATTAAATTCGGGTAACTATACCATGCTTAAGGCCCTTTTTACTATCTTAAAGCTAGTCCTCATCATGCCTAACTATGCTTATAGGCCACCTTGGTGGCTCGATCAGAGGGGCTTTTGGTGAGGTTTTGGAAGGAGGGGGGGAGGGTCAAAGTCAGGATATCTCACGAGCCCTTGCAAACCAATACTATTAAGCCTGCTGAAGGCACCCTAAGCTCTCAATCAAGCCCATATTGGGCCATAAGAGA
>ML121539.1:555375-577873 GCA_003788615.2 Terfezia boudieri ATCC MYA-4762
GGCCTCCGAAAACATATAAAGGTATACTTAGAGGTTTCACAAACGTAATTGCATGAAAATAGCACAGTTAGGGCTCTTACAATACAACAAATACCATTCCAAGGAAGCTGTTTAAGTATATAATGTTATTTTTGGCGTCCTAAAATGCATGTAGAAAATCCATGAAGGTTGGCTTAGGCTCTATGCTTATGACAGTTATATTAGAAACCCATAGGGAGTCTATCTATAAAATGAATAGCCATATATGGTGGAGCGTAGTCATGGGCTGTGAGCCCTACGCGTTGCAGGCGCTGCTGAGGTTGTGAATACTATAGCAAATTCACGGCCACCTTGAGGGAGCTGCCGACGTGATAATCTAATTCAGCGACTGCAATTACCCTATAGGTATTGCCGTTTTATAATATAGAAGCATACCGTGGGGACTTCCCTCTCTGCAATAGATATGCCATATCTGGTTGCTATCGATCTTTACTATGTAACCGATCATTACCTAGTTAGTGATAGTACCGAAGTAATTGGAAAATAACACCCACCTCTTGAAAATAACACCCGTCTCACAACACAGACCGTGACCAACAAAACCTAGCTAGTTACAAAGGAAATCTAACGACATTTGATTAGTACATACAGACCCTTGAACTTCCAGCTCATCATCTAAAACATAATCGCCATCCCCTTGATTTTCTTGAGGTGCGTACTCATCAAAGAAATCTTCATCAATGAGATCATCATCATGAAGCTCAAATTCTAACGTACCAACTCCGGTATGCCCATCTGAACTTAAATTGCAGTCAAGTCCATAAGTACTAGAAGCATTATCAGGTTGCTCAAGTATCCAATCTCCAACAACAAGGTTAGGTAGATCACTGTAAATAATCTTGTGACCCGTCTGGTTTAAGAGATATCCCAACTTGACGAAAGGATTTAGTTATAACATCCTTTCTCTCCTCATGTAGCCATGACCATGCCTCCGCAACTGCCTTCACAATCAAGATCCTGGTGATTCTTCTGGAAATAAATTCCTACTCACCTACTTCATCCATCGCGTTCAATCCAGTGCCACTACATCAATTGAGGTGGCGTTGATCTATTCACACTATTCACATTTAGATACATGCACATGCAGCACGGTCTGTGTTGTGAGACGGGTGTTATTTTCAAGAGGTGGGTGTTATTTTCCAATTACTTCGGTATTCAAACCTGAAATTATTCTGACCGATCAGAAAGTCGTTTAGGTTTTTGAATTAAAAAATCAAGTTTGAATACCCCTATTGATCTTAATATGGAACCTATTCTTTAAATACAAAATTAGAAGGTATTCAGACTAGGATTGTACGATCAAATATTGTAGATATAAATAAAGCAGCCCGTATCCACTCATGTGACAAATATGGGCTTCTGTGTGATGGGCCTTGGTAGTGGAGGATAGGGTACCCGGGTTTCCGGGTGGCTCCTCATGGTCCCCATACTGGGACGGAATAGGAGTAATGAGTATTAAAAAAAAAATAAAAATAAAAAAAGAAGGGTGCGATTATAAACACAAACAAAGCTTGGTCAGGGTAACCACAATCTGACCACCAAGACCACATAAATACACCGAGTTTTGCATAGATAATAACGTTCATACCCAGGGTCTATGCGCGTACATGTTGTGGTATGCTATACCACATAGCTGCATCCTTATAGCTTAGTTGAACATGCATAGGCTCGATTTATCAATAGCGCGACCTTAAAGGCCTATTCATGCTTACAGCTTGGAGGAACTTAGAGAATACAAAGATTCATAGATTCTGGCATACGCATATATGACCACATACATATTCAATCGTACAGTACTTCTAAAACACATAATATGTAAAATTCAACACATTACTCAATTACAGTTTCAATGATCTGATAGTATGCTGGTCTATACAACTTTATACTCTTGAACCTCTGCCAAACACTAGCTCACATCTCATAAAAAGACCACACTCAAATATATCTAAATGGCCCAACCAGACTACAAAATGGCTATAGGAGCCTTAGTGCCCTTATCTGTAAATCTGGCCTAGTTCCCTGGCCTCTACCAGATTCCTGTGTATAACTGGCGTGTACTAAGCTATCTGTACGATACGTGGAGGAAAGTTATTGCGCACCAACCTGCATACCCCCCACGTACTGTATATAGAGCATACAATTCGAAATAAGTAACTCCACAACATAGTCAGGATGTAAAAGTGCCATTCATACCATGCCATTTGTAGCCTTTCTCCTCTATTTTAAGGAAACTGATAGTAATTTTGCAGCCTGAAACAAAAAAGGTATAAATGTTCGCCAACCGAAGCTCCCATTTCGCCTAGTCTATTGTAGACTATTCATATCACCTCACTATATACACCATGCCTCCAAAGTGAGATTTTCTAATTACTTACAGGAACCAAGAGAAATCAAAACAAAAACAAGGGCTGCACTAAACTCCACCATAAGCCAGTTTACCCATATCCACAAAAAATAAGCACGCCACAAAACCAAACCCGTTAAACATACTTGAGGCTATGAGCGAAGCATACACACCGTCAGCGTGCTTCGAGATCAAGCCACATCCATTCCATCATGAGATCCCCAACCAACTCACTCCATATTCGCAACCCATGACTTTTGTCCTGTCCTAGGTGGTGTGCTCTTCGAATCGTACACAGTATCCAATCCCGTCGTATCCAACGAAGTAGTATGGGAATATGCATAAGCAGGGTTTGCGGCGTGCGGCTGCTGGCTATATGATGAGTTAGACGCCTCACTTCTTGGGGAATATCTCGCATACGAGTATGTCTTTGATGGAAGAGAGGGGGGAGCTTTAGAGATATCAGGAGAGCCGGTTTTAGGCGTGAAACCCTGTGGAGAGCCATTCTTAGATGTAGCTGCCATCGGTGAGGAAACCTTTGTGACTGGAATGATAGGGCTCTGTTCAAATTGTGTGCGCAGACGCGGCAGCCGCGGGCGCTCCGGTCGGGAGGGAGGTGGCTGGAGAAAATGCTCACGAGGGACGGATAACTGTTGCGGAGCATCCTCATTCAGCGAGGTCCTGGAGGTATTTGTAGATCTGGTTGTGCCAGTGATGGTCGGACTTAAGCTGTGCTGGTCAATAAATTCATGCATTTTCCCCTGTCTAACACCAATTGTATGCGCTCTTTGTGGTGGTGTGATAGTACGCAGAGATGTGGGCTGTACATTCCCAGTAGATTCATCAGCATAGATATCGATTTTGATGTTATCAATCTCCGCGAGACTCCTATCGTAATGGTCTCGGCTTCTGATAGTACCCTCGCCCTGGGTGCTTCCGCCAATCATTGGGGTCCTAACTCTGCTTGAGGAAAAGGTGACACTTCTCTCCTGGTTTGGTGATAGGCTTAGAGCACTGATGCTACCATCTCGGGAATGTCCCTCTGCCGCCTTTTCGTGACTCGGTGAGATACTAGTCCCCATGAAGCTCCCATTTTTCGAATGACTGCCGGAAATACTTGGATGGATTGGTGAACCTAGGCCTGAGAGGAAACCCTTTCCTGACGTAGAGGTCGATTCTCGGAAGCTCTTGCGCCTCTTGTTGAGTGAAGTGAATAATGGTTTTAAAGCTGGAATACTAGCACAAATAACGGCAGTACTAGCTTCAACTTGGCCCCAGAGTGAGATTTCGGTCACGTTCCAGGTAACATCAAGAGATGCATTTATCCGAGGAAAATAGTACAGCCGCAGAATGGAGGCAATGCAAGCCAATCCCCCTGCACTAAACAAACAGACTAAGATAAACTTTTGACGCCTCGGTAGTTGTAATTGGCTCACCAAACGGATGGGAAGCATGAGGACAAGAAAGTCCCCAGCAACGTGAACCGCAAGGACACTGCAGTACGTCCTCTCGATATCCTCTTGGCTTGGGCAGCTGTCGTCGACACGTAGTTCGAGTGTCCAATATGCTTTCACTGGCCTACATACCATGGCGATGACCGTTGTCCCAACTATAGTATAGATGAAGAAAAAAGCAATCAGACCATAAATAGTCCATCGCATCCTAGTAAATGACGGTGGGAACAAGTTTAGGTAGAATAGGAGGACAGAGAGTTTGATAAAGAACGCAAGCGTAAGATAGATCGCTGAGTGGGCGAAAGTGTTTTTAAGTAAAAATCTGACGGAGTTGAGGGAAACATCGTATACATGCTTTCCCATTCCGCCGCGTGTTGTAGCCAGGACGTTAAGTGTAGTATAACCGGCTAGAAAAATCTGAGAATTCCACTGTCAGCATCTGGACCCTCAACCCCCGCTGGATATTAAGTGCCCACCAATGCAACCACCATAGCCCAATCATCCCATCCCAGCCTACCGAACCTGAGTCCATATTTTTTCCACGGCCTCCACCATTCCCATTCATTGTTTCCCTCCCATCCCCATTTTCTGTCGTTGCTAGATGTAAGGCCACTTATCTCACTTCCTCGTTTGATTCTGCCACCTGCTGCCCGCAGGCTCTTCGTGAGCAATCTTACGATTACCACTATGATTGCCACAGCCAGGGTTGTGAGTCCGAAAATCATCACAGTAAGCCCTCTGTTCGGCGGTACATAGTTAGGGTTCTGGTACCCAGGAGGTATAAAATCTTCTTCAAACGTACGAAGGTGTCCTCTCAGAGCCTCGGATATCAATTGGAAGATGATTGGATCCGAGCCCAGTGGTAAATTATCATACTCGGCTCCATTGTTCATATTAGCGAGCAGCTTGTCAATATCAATTGCAGGCATTTTGGATATGTATTGGATCTGATCAGGAACAGGTTGGTTTTATATCCTCAAAAGAATAAAAGATTGTCCAGGTAAGGTCATATAATGCACTCCCGAATATATATCGCCCCAACACTGTGGGGTAGAAATTCTGGCAAGAATGTGCCACGTGCGTAGTTGTTTGCTGTGGAGTAACCGATGATCGATCCTATTAATGGGCTCCCCACGGCTCGCCCCTCGGCTGTGAAACAGCTTATGTTAATAGACTAAAGAGTGAATATTTCTCTTTGGACAACGGTTTGACATTCGCCAGGTGCAAAACCTGGGTATATATTAACAGCAGCCCCATCGTGCAATGGCTGTGGATGTGCATCCTTGTAGTCGCGCTCGCCGATTTGGATGGCGAGATGCAACAATTAGACAATTCGTGAATAATGTGCTATCTAGAGATCTGCCCCCTGCGGAAACTCGCATGATAGCAGGGAACGGAGGTGGAATGCTATGTAGTTTGACTGCACAACTCGGGGAAACTGGCATGCTGGTAGTAGTGAAGCCGACCTATATGTATGTTGCACAACTTGCACAACTGCACCAAGCCTTAGGCAACTTAGATTGTAAAAATAGACGCCAGCAATAGGTGCAACGTTAAGTGCAGGAATTCAAAGATGACTGGCGAGGCATCCGCAGCCCGCGGGACCGGTGCCCGTCCCATGCAAGGCTCTGTCGTAGTTGTACATAGGCGTGATCATTGAACCCTGCTGATATTAACGGCTTTTGAAGGTCACAGCCCTCACACATCCCCGCACTGACGTGCCTGATCGGCTCAACGCCCGAACGAATTCACTCTTACAGCAACGATCTGCTGTGCTAACCAGATACGTATACGATCGATAGGTTGGGTTATTAGTCTGGTTGGCACCTACTGAAAACCCAGCTAATCGGGCTGTTTGTACTTGGACAAGTGAAGTGCTCTGGCTATGGTGAAGAAAATAGAGGTGGAAACCCCTCGGGACTAGCAACTGGGCTGTTACTGTTAACATAAATCTGGAGAGCAAAATTACGTGCCTTTGGTCTGACAATTTAAATAGTCTGGTTGGCACAACGACCCTCGCAGACGGTCTGACAAGTGACCTGCTATAGTTGGTCTTGGCGTTCGTTGGCAGAGGGACATAGTAAAAGCCTCATGCCTTTTGAATTACAGGTCCTTCTGAACTTGATAGGGTAAAGCTACGAATGGAGACCGGAGTACATTTGAGCGTATTCATAGATCTCTAGAATTGGTAGCAAAGCTACTGCTTTTTATTCAACTCGACTGGATAATCTTTATGAATCTAACTGTCACCCTGCTCTTCCTCTATACTTAATGCTAAGTATAGCGATTACAAAGAATTGGTCCTTCTCCAATTCCATATCCACATATCCAATTACAGGCATATACAGGCAGACACTTGGCTGTAAGTTACATTTATTTCTTCTGTAGGTAACATTTAAGACAGCTTTGCTAGGTATATCGTGTGGGAGCACTGAGATTACTTCATACCTAGATCATATTATTTTCGGCGGGTCCGAATGCTAGGCGACATATAGTACAGAATAATATATGTACTTTACACAGTACTTGGGAAACACACAGTGTTCAGAATTATAAATCAGATTCAGAGACAACTACCGGTACCGGCTTATATTTATCGAGTAACCTAACTTTTGTAGTGCAAGACGTGCGAGACAAATTTGATTTAGCTATCATGTATGTACGTAAAAAGCAATTCAGAGTCCATCATAGACACGTGAACTTAATCTATGTCCTTTATTCCTTCCATCAACTGTAAACTGATTGGTTGTTCGATATATAACCTTATGTGACACCACCCCGATCATATACAGAATCCGTATGCGACATTTACAAGTAGCATTTCACGGAAACATATTGAGATCATTACCCAAGTCCATGCCTGATACCTAGTGTGACCTTCCTAGAGCCCTCAAAGGCTCAAAAATTGGAGGTACAGATAATACTTCAGCTCTTATTCAATTTTAAATCGAATTCTTGCTTACTGCACTTGGACTTAAGCAGAAATATATCTAACTCTCTTACAGTTACAAAAATAATGTGCCTCTTTTGTGCTAGATACATGACATCCATGTGTTGCATATCTCTACACCTTTTGGAGTTACCTATAACCATGCACTGTGACAGGGTGCTGGTCAGTCTATACATAGTAGATACAATATCATAGCCACCACATCATGCGATGCTCTTTTGGAGAAAAGTTTGATGAATGTGATCTAACTTGCAGCTTCTCTATTGGTCGAGTGATCCTGGGGCTCTAGGTATGTAAGTACAATCACATGAAAATAGTCTTCTGCATGCATCAATCCTAACAAAGGTCTGTGTTTTCCCAAATGGTCAAAAGTGATTTTCGTGGGAAAATTGTTAAAAATCGAGTATCATATGCCAGATCATTGCATGAGAACAAAATATTTTAAAAAAGAAAGCTTATGGCCTCTTCTATGACCTTATTGCAGGTAGCTGCAAGGCCTTGGACGGGCCCAGTGGTTTGCATAATTAAAGGCATTTCAAAGAAGGATATCATTTTGCATGAACTTCAAACAATCACGGTTTAGGTACCACAAAAGATAGACTATCCACCATCTCTGTGCTGGATGAATATGCATCACTATGCGCACAACTATTTGGGATTCGGTGATTTGCGCTGGTGGTCTGCTGCAGAAAACCGTCCGTAACGATATGTGTAACTGAACGGGTATTTCGTTGTAAGTTTAGAAACGAGATATATTCGTCGTCTCTAAAAATTTTAAGCCGTTAATGGAAACATATATACCAGACTATATATATATATATATATTCAGAGTCTAAACCTGCAATCGACTTAAGGTCATGACGGGTCCCAACGCCTCCTCTTTGCATTCGGTACAAGAAGGGGGTCCAGCCTCTCGAGCCTAAGAAATGACAAATGAAATCCGCGCCAGATAACTTCATCCAAAACCCTCCGCCGCCAAAACCCACCCGTCCCCTTTATCTAAGGTTGAGGATAGAAAAGAAGGTCGCAACCAGATCCTCAAGACCTCCTTATCCCCTGTCATTCCTCTTCCGCAACCATCTTTCCGTCTCATCCGCTTGCTCCCATGAACTCCACCTGCAAATTGAGTGAAAACCGTCTATTATTCTATACATAACAAAGCTCAAATCTCCGCTTGCTCAAATGTTCATACTTCACTGCGAGAAATTCCATGATACCTGTCATTAATAGTACCATAGGTCTTGTTCTTTCCTGCATGCAGAGAAGTATCATGAACATGTGCGATAACATCACAGTTAAGTACTTCATATTGTCTGACGATTGCGGCCATAGCGCTAGAGAGTTCGAAACTCGTACCTTGCTCAAACCGTGGGTTTTGATTGAGTTTTGATTGAGCCTCTCTGGCAATTGTGGGATTAAACCCTCATCTGGATATCTACACGGCCTTCCACCTACCCCGCAGTCCGGTTGAAGCTTCAAGCTGTCCTAAATGTTATACACAGTAGAGATATATGTGAATTACTACCGTATTTATGTATATGCCCGGGTGTGAAATTGGAGGAGTCAGTTGCTATACTTATATGCGAATAAAATGATCGGAGTATGTGAATAATTCAAGTGCTCTACCTAGTTAGTTTAAACGTAACAGAGTTCGACAGCAAAGTATCAATTCTGGGGACGGCGTCCAAAAGGGCATGAATATGTGTTCTCGTGCCTCGGCCTATAATTATGTCAAATGTACATAGTAATCTCTCCATATTCTGGATTACATGAGCAGGTTTACCAATCAGTAACTGAGCTGAAGCACCAAGTTCTGTCATTGAAGAAGCGCAATTATTTCTGATTGCGAACACTACTTATGTAAACATGATGATAAGGCTGAATCCGAGAAATTAGCCCACCGAGCTAAATGTACGTATATAGGTCTAATAAATACCCGTGCAGTTTCAAGGAACAAGACCCCTCGAACAGATAGTTTGAATACGAGTTACAAGACCGATTGTATGTCACCGAGATATAGTGCACAACAGATCGCTGTTTTATAATTGAGCAAACTCGGAGATTAGGATATCTGTTGAACGAGGATGAGAAGGGGAGGAACCGAGAAGAAGGAAGGGCCTGGGACAACTCTGATGAATCATACATGTTAAATCATAGCTTCACTCTCACAGCGATCAACAGCAAAGCGGGAAGAGGGAAACGGGAATCTGAGTTTAGAGGACAAGTGGAAAAAACCGAAGTACCAATTTAGTCTTAGGTTTGTCCACTGAGAAAGTAGAGCGATGAGTGAGAAGGATAGAGGAGGTGAAGGAAGATGCGGTAGTCATCTACATGGATGGCAGCATGAGTGAGGAGGGTAGAGTAGGCGGAGGTTGGTGTTCAGAAGGGCGTAAGGGAAGGGAAAGATTGACCTGGTAGAATTGCAATGGTGGCCGGCATAAGAAAAAGCTTTGGATCAGGCACCCCGAGAACCCTGATCCTCACAGAAGACTCACAGGCGGCAATAGCAGCGGTGAGAAAGCAGGCAGATTTGGGGAGCATCGTAGTGGAGACAAGAAGAGCTAGGATCTACATAAGGCAGTGAGTGAAAGCACACGTGGGTATCCCGCGAAGGAAGGGGCAAGGATGAAACCCCTCTAATTACGGAAGCAGGGAGTGGAAATGGATGAGTGAAAAAGAGAGGAAGGTGATGAGAGAGGGGAACGGTAGGGTCACCAGGTGGGGTGGCAGAGGAAGGCTAGAGTACCTAGGCAACCTATGTACCGGGAAAGGCCTGGCGAGCTAAATTGGAAGATACAGCGGACCGAATTGCCGGAAGTGTGGAAGATATGTGGAAACAGGCAAGCACGTAGCCTTGGTGTATTCACAGGGGCAAGAGATTGGATGTGTTGAACCCGTTGTCGTTATTACTCAGTGGGCTTCCAGGAAAAGCAAAAAAAAAAACATTCCACCTGCCAACCAGACTAGCATTCCGCGTGGCCGGTTCCGTTAGAGATGGCTTAGTCTGGTTGCACAACTCACTCCAACCCGGGGGTGACTAACCTTCCAAGTGTATTTGTTGAAACGAGCGAGCCACTAGTCTTATCGAGCCACACTCGTCACAGTCTGGTTGGCACAACACCCTCCTTTGGAGAGACCTCGTCACCTAGACCTCGTCACCTAGACCTCGTCACCACACTTATCACCTCCGTATCCGTACCGTAATCTACCTGCGTACCTCTGCTAGTGCAAGCCTAACTAGACTCTATAGCGCTAAGCGGGGCACGGTTACTCGGTACACACGTGACCTCATAATATAAGGTAGGAAATCTATAAGCACATGCCAACTAGAAGTAGCCTGGCTATCCATCTGGGTTCACTTGCACCTGCACCACCCGACTAGGTACAGCAGTAAAATTCACCATCGCATACGAAACCTGGACCCAGAAGAAAAGAAACGTATGATAACAAAGCCAACCCCAATCCAAGCTTTTCGGGAGCCAGTCCCTTGTTGGCTGCCGTACTTCTCCTATGGTCCGCGGATAATTCCACCTCCTCGACCATCTCGGCGTCACCAAACTCTACGCTGCGTATCCATCTCCGGCTTCACCCGCTCACATCCTTCTATCGCCATCCGCCACTCATATGGCCAGCTTGGAACCGAGGGTTCTACTTGTCCCACGAACACTAGGATGACACTCACAAGACAAGTTGTCACTATCACGTACCGTAGTGGACTGGAGGAGCAGAGATATTGCTGACAGAGCGGTTAAGGGTAATCCCCTCTGCAGTGCCTGGATTTGATATTTCGACCATGGAGCGAGAAGTAGTGCTTGGAGTATGACGCGCAGAGTTTTGTTGAATGTTAGTTCCCTTGGGCCTTGGAGCAATGGACACCGGCGATACAAGTGTAATCCGTGTGACAAATCAATCGAAATCGGTCCTACCCTCCCGCGCCCCGAAAAGGATTGACAGGACACATCCAAACCGTACAAAGACATCTCCAACATTACAGAAAACTGCTCTGCTGGTCCACCAGAGAATTTAATCAGGAACCTACCAGTACTTATAAACCAACCCACACTGATTCTAGGCATAGAGAGCAATATGCTGTTACCAGGGTGACAGCAGTGGGGGATTGAATAGGATGGTGATATATATGGGGTTTGGGTAGGATAAGGTTTTATTTGGGCATAATATGTTTTTGTTGGATTTGGTGAATGTAGGGGGGAGGTGGTGTGTTTTTCAGTGTGAGTCAGTGGGGAAGTAGGAAGCCGAGGCGGGGTTAGATGGGGTGACAGATTGAGTACGGTTGGGAGAGTTCGATGAGGATGGCTTGCTGGGGTGTATGACTAGCTTATAATTAGAGCCCTAGGAGTATGGACTGTATAGGCGAGTGGGGATGGAAGTTTTGATATGCATATGAGAATTGCTGTGGGCTATTTTATTTTGTTCCTATATCTATGTATATCTTAGGGTATACAGCTATATATCTGAAAAACTTGAGTAATCTGGCGTTTTTATTTTTACGATTATCCACGATTCTGCTGGCTCCCAATTAAGGGTTACGACTTTGACAGAGGGAGGTGACTCCGGATTGGTGATGGATAGTATATATGGGCTTTCATTTTTTCTGCCAACTCTCCTGAGTATTTCATACAGTTTGGATTCGGATCTTACACAGTTTGTTCATAGTTTGTCGATATCCGGTACCATATCGGTGTCACAGGGGGTTTGACCGCATCCAATGAGAGTTCCGTCAAGGGCTCCGGGCCTCGTTATAGGCTGACTGCGAGTACTTGATTCTCATAAAATAAAAGAAAGGTTCTGTTAACTGGATATCCCCTTGTGCCTCCCACCCTGCAGCTTTGGCAGTCTGCAAAACTATATTGGGATGAGGGCATCCTAGAATCTAGGCCTTGTGCTAGGAAGATGCAGTTCAGCTCCAGAAGGTTTTATTAGTATTCCTTCTTTCACCAGTCTGGATATGGAGTTGTTTCTCGTGCCTGTTGCTCGGGCAGAGTTGGGACAATTTAGTGTAGCTATTAATTTGGTTCTTTTCTCCCTCGATTCCAGGAACTCATAGGGTCTTTGTTGGTGAGTAATGCACATTGGAGTAGCATATTTGCATTTTGTAACGACTGCGACTATAGACATTCTCTACATGTCCAAGAGGAACCTTCATGATATCTCACCATCTATTGATCGCCTTGCTGCTCGATGTAGCACACTGCCTCGGTTAGTTGATATCATAGCATCCGCTCCCTTTCGATAAATATTTTTATGCTTGACAGATGGTTATAGTAAACAGCTTGTAACGATGCGGTTTTTTTCTCTCGTTGATATCCCATATCCAATAGTAGCTAAGCGGCCTTGTGACCGCCCTTTGCGGCATCTGGATACGGTATGAATCAGTTTATCTCAATTCAGTCCCAAGACATAAGCTGCAACCCTTTTACATCTAAAAATTCACATAAGGAGCACTGTTACTGATACTGTGTCGTTCGTAATCCAGAGCTTTTATGATTAAAAGGTCAAGTTGTTCAGACCTCTCCTTGATATCCATATTCATTGCACTTGTAAAAGTCTTCATACCGCAACACTTGCGCCTTTCTCTAATAATATTTTACAGATTTGTAAATTCTTTTCCAGTTTGCAGATAGCTTCTTGGCAATTCACAATAGCATGTATAAGAGGGGTTCAAACCATTCCCATTCCCAGTGCGAGCATAGTTCTAACAACAAGTTCATTGCCAATCTCTATAGCATTTGTAGACGCCCACGAGAAGGTCATTCGTCGGGCTTTGGAAGGGCTGTAAGGTGTTTCCATTTGACAACCGGTCATGGAAAGGCTCGGGGATACTGATATTAGATAAATAAATAAGAATATTTAGTACTCCGATATGTGAAACTGAAAGTTCCCCCGGTGTTATATCAGAGAGCATTGACCAGTTGCCTACACTACATGCACTGTCAAGTGAGAGCCAGCTTGAATCAATTCCTAGACTAAAATATCTCAGCCGCTTATATGCTCGTGATGCCTTGAGATACTCCATATAGGAGGGTTGTCCCAATCGAAGAGAGAAGGTACTCCGTTTAGACATAGTAGAGACATTGTCAGTGTACTGTGGAGACAGTAAGAGTCTCGTGTTCGACCGAGCCTGCTCTTCTTGACAATAGATGTATTCTCGGAGAAAAACTGAATGCACATTGCTCGATTATAAAGTTTCAGTGGTTTGTTCCCCTAGTCTTGCCAAATTTTCAGACGCTTTGGTGATCGTAGTGCTATATATACGTATATTTGAGGGTAAGCGGCTCTCTCCAATTCGTTCTCAGTTCAATTCTTTCAATTCGCATCTCAGGGATTGATTTATGGCCCCGAGTGAGGAGATATATGTAGGGGAGAAAACGGTCGTACACACTACTTCATTCCACATAGGCGGACTTGAAATTTAAGATGAATAACTTACCAACTAAGGATAGACAACATGATAAGCAAACTCGGTTTTTGCCGCCTAGATCCTTTATACACCTCCACAGTTCCCATTTGACTCGATCCGCAATCATTCCTCCTTCCTTCCAAGCCGCACTAGCTGTGGTGGGTCGTTGAACCCACACACACCTTGTAAACCTTCTTCTCTAGCCTACAACAGACGATCACACACACAGTTAAAGTGGCCATAAGGTTGTGAACGGAAATCATTGTAAGGTTGCCATGATTCGGCCGTGAGCCAGCGCCAGTGGGCAAGAGCCGTACTTGGTAAAATATAGGTAGCATGCTCTCTATCTTCCCTAACCGGTATCATCGTTTCTGTTGTGTCAACAATCGGGCTGAAATAGTAATGAGACCTGCAATAGATGACAATAGATTGTGAATCTCCCATCTCTAGTCAGATGGATACCGATATGCCGACGACTTTTTCGGGTCGTTCTGGCTGCTGTAGGGCTGTAACTTATCTATGTAACCGGCTGGATTCACAACGATAGATCTAGCTGTGTTTGGATTCGCCATATACGTATAATTGCTAGTCTGGTTGAAACGTTCTTGAGCCTGATTTGATTTTAAAATCTGTGCCTAAGTGAGATGTTGGCTTTGACAATTTGAGCCGTTAATATACCAGGACAAGTATATACGTATAGTCACATGAAAAAAGACTTCTGCATGCCAGACAAAGGTGTTGGCGAATACATAGCCAACCCGCCATCTGTCGCGGGCCTCAGTACCATTCAGCCCAGAATATCATAATTATAAAGGAGCTGTTTGTCAAAGTGAAGAATACACTTGAAACGATATAGCATGTGATGGATTGGTAAAGAGCATGCAACCCAGCTTTTACTAAGTACAGCTCTTGCTCATTGGCGCTGGCTCACAATCAGATCATGGATGGCAACCTTAGTTCACAGTTTGATGGCCACCTTTGGGGAATTCTGGAGGTACGAAGAGGTCTTGAGTATCATTGAGCATCTACAACGACAAAAGCTGAGCTTGAATCCGATGTTAACAGTCATCACTTGGTAAGTTATGCATCGACTGCTCTCCATCTTGACGGTTTTGAAATACACTGTTGTCCGATTGATCCCTTCTCACCTACCCTTTAAGCCACTCATACTCTGTACCTATATATGTTCAGCTCTGTTCCGAGATCGTCAAAATAGTAAGGCTCGGGTTCTAGAAGAGATACCGTCCAATACGAGTACTCTGGCTCTCGGCAGTACCGGAGTTCCGCAAATATACTTAATATCTGCTCGCCCGCCCGCCAATCGTCACAACTTCGACAATGCCTCCGCTATGTCCAAGTGGAGTACCTTTTCTCTTTGATCTGGGTGTCCAGATTATATGGAAGATCTCAAGGCGTCGAGAGTATTTAAGCGGCTCAGACATGTGTATCTAGGGGTCAATTCTAAAAGTACACACAACCTGCGGATTGTGGTAATAGAATTCGTATTGCACGATCTAACTATGGAATCTCATGATGATTATACAACAAGACAGAGCAATAGTAGGCCTTTAAATACCTGACAACAGCAACTCATAACTTTTCCCGAATATAACCGACCAACGTAGCGTGCATGATAAATCCTTCAATGCCTTCTTAGCCGCGAGAATTACCTTATTCAACAAATTCAAGCACTCGCTCAATTGGCAGCAGCTACAGTGCTGGTAATTGGTCGATGCTATGTTGGGGGATCTTTCAGTCTCACAACTAGTCATACTTGAACTTCCAATTGAATTGGCCGATGTCAGTATTCTCGAGCCTTTTCAAGAACCGAGTTCAATAAAGACACACAGCCGTCCTAAGGCCCGCCGCATATGGTCTTCTCGTGGGTGGATACATAATATTATAAAGAATGGCAATGGATCTGCTGTTATGGCTTTACTCACTAGGGAATGAACGTTGAAGAGCACGATTCAAATGGTCGAACACGAGTTACCCATGCAGCTGTGAAGCATGAGGAGGATTATTACTGGAGAAAGGCGCAAGTTTTGTGTCGTTGGAAGCTTCACAAGTGGCTGACTTGCACGGAGAAGCTTCAACTACTTCAGCCTACCGCTAGCATGAGGACGTAGTCAACGGGGGTTATGACAACGTGTTACTTGTTATTGACATGGTCACGCGATCCCAGAGCCTACACTCCATTTGCTTCAGCAGCATTTAATGACAATGAAGCTCTACATGAATTCTTGGAAAAGGGTTGTGTAACGTCCAAACATGTATATTCAAATCTGGCTGCCTGGAGATCTCTCTCACTCGAGGGATCTCCTCCTTGTTATATACATTTGGGTGGACTGGACTAGCACCAAACCGCTCGCCAACTGCTCCCCATGTCTACTTCTGGTAAGGGAACCCTACAGTTGCATCTTATTTCTCGACACTGAAGCAAAGGGACAATTGAGCTCAAGCTTTCGTGTCGTATCCATGATATTGCAGAGGGTGGTCATGAGACCACCTTGTGGGCTTTCGGATATGGGCGCTGATATAGATGAGAGAGTTTAGCTGGTGACAGCATTGCTGGAGGCTGTTTCTAATACCATCTGTCAGTATACAGATACTTATTGAAAGGGGAGCAGATGCTACACACACTGGCAGTCAGCGGAATGATGAAGTATCTTCTTGAACATGTAGCGGAGAGTCGAAAGCGGTTTTATGCGACTGATCAATGGGGCGGCACTCCGATTATGACTGCAATTGCGATAGTAATATAGGTTTAGGCAATACAGAGATCCTAATTCAGGCTCGGGCATTACCAACCATCAAAACGCCCTACGGGTGTGCTCGGCGGGAGAGAGAAGTACTTGCAAACTACCTGTGGTCTCAATTACGCCCAAGTAACAAGACGAGATACAATCACCTTTAGACTGGTGAGGAAATATACCCTATGGGTATTGAACTTACGCCAACATATGCAAGGATGTCTCGTGCAATACTTTCGTTTTGCAGCTCGCCAAAGTTGCAGCACATGGTTGGAGTGGAGGCTAATCTCATGTCATGCTTAAGGAGTACCTGGGATCGTGTAAGCTAAAATGTAAGAGAAGTTAGGAGCTAATGCAGGTGAATTTGTATCATGTACGTTGGAAGGAATATGCAGCATGGCGATATCTCTCCAGTTAATCTCTTTTATTTTCTTCAGAAGAAAATGCATCCAGAAGAAGCCTGATTTAAATTGTACTCTTCCCTTGTCCCTCGCTTTCTCAATTCCTTGCTATCTTTGTCTTGTCACTTTATGTATTGTGATTTTTTTTCATTATTTTTATCTTTATTTTCGGCTGGCGGAATGGCAACATTATGCTATTTTCGTGAATAGCGAGCGACCTGTTTCCTTTCGAGTGGGGGTGTGCACATCGAAGCGAGATACTATGCAAAAGAGACAAGGTTTTTTTGAGCGAGTAAGACTTGGGCTATATATCTTGTTTTGAATGAACAAATTAAAAAACGAGGTCTTTAGCTGAACACAGATCTTTCATTTCAATATCGTAACCCAAAATCCTTTGATGCATTACAACACAAATTACTTTTAAAACGGAGAAAATATGTTATACAGTGTGGTGTCATATATATTTAAGAAACATTTTTGTTTTGTTCTTTCCGACGGAGTTGAGGGTAAGTACTGTACGTGCAATGTCAGTCAGATTGCTCTGCTCAAACCTAGTGTCCAATCAACAAAGGCCATCTTCAAAACTCTGCTTAGGTGTGATGCTTAACTCTGCTCATACTTCGCCTCCATATGTACGACTAAATTTCCTTACAGCAGAATATAGTAGATACCCCTCAGCTCATAAGTAAGTTATTAAATTATCTAAGCCCTACCGTCTAAAGGGAGATGGATGGGAAATTCTATTCTATTAGTTTCCTTAATATACACATGACCTTGGGGGAAAGAATACCTCACAGAGATGTCAATACGCATAAATAAACACCTACCCCTGCCCTCCACTCCATACGTCTCTGGCTCCTCTAAGCCGGCCACTCCACTGCAGTCCATCTGCACTACCCCTTCCGACCCCCGCCTTTCATTCTCACTTATCTCATTCCCCACTCCCACCTCCCTAGTAACGTCAAAATCCTCTCCCCCTCACACAAACTCATCAAATTCAATAAAACATGCCATGCCCAAAGAGACTCCTATCCCCCAACTCTATATGTGCCACCATCATATTACCCCCTACCCTCGACGAGGAATCACGGGGCATTTTAAGGCAAAACCGGGTAGTATGTGGGGTCTAATGGGAGCTTAATTCAAGCTTCCTGAACTCAAATAAATGCTGCAAATTCTTCCGATTAGAAACACAAAGCTATGAATTGCGAAATGAACTGAGACCTTTAAGAGCTTTGTTATTTTGCTAGGCAGCTTAGAATGCAGCTTGGCTTTATCGTATTTCGGAGCCCAAAACTTCAAACATAAGGCTCAGCTAGTATACAGATACCTACGCTTTTTGGGACTTAACTTGGAGCTGTCGAGACTTTTATCCCAAACATGGGCTGCAGGAAGCTGTTTCTAATATGCTCCCCAATCTATCGAACGATCGCGAGGCTCTACATGTGTACAGTTTCAATAATCCTCCGTTGGTTTAGATTTCCGTACTGTTTGGCTGTTCCATTAGCAGCTCAAACTAGACTACGGAAGATTATCGAAGTCTATAGTACATCTCGTTTAGGTACCAATATTGAGCACGGTGGATACCTGGCACTTTGGAGGAAATTACAATCCTGCAGTTCTAGAGCAAACTACCAAAGCCTGAGAAGTTGTATATGGGTCTGGCCTTGGAATTGCTTTTTGAGCTGAAACATGTCATCCTGAGCTGGATTAAAACATGTCTTGCAAGAGTGTACATGTAGGTATACTTAGCTGCAGGAAAGCAAAGATTTTGGTTTTATTGGATGCAGAAACCTACCCCGCTTTATATGTATTGTTGGAGCCTAAAATATATATCTCGGTAGGGTATGATATCGAAGACTGTCGGCTCAAAAAGTTACAGCGAACACCCGGCATATCTGCCCCGAGGACCGCCTGGTTACCTGCGCACTACCAAATTCTGAAGTTCGATTCTCATATCGATTTCTCCAAACGCAGAGATGGGAGATCCACTGTCGATTGCTGCATCTATCGCAGGTCTCATTACCATTTCAGCGCAGATTGTCGGAATGGCAAAGGAGCTCTTTGACAAAGTGAAAGATGCACCAGAAACAATAATGAGGGTGAGGGAAGAAGTAGAGAGCATGCAGCCCATCTTTTGTCAAGTACAACTACTGCTTAATGGCTCTGGCTCGGGGCTAAATCGTGGCAATCTTACAATGATTTCGGTTCACAATCTCATGGCTGCCTTAACCGGCTGCGTGATTGTCTATTCCAGGTTGGAAAAGAAGATGAATGAAGTGTGTGGGTTCAGCGACCCCACGACAGCTAGTGCGGCGTGGAAAAGAGCCGGAGTTATTGCGGATAGGGTCAAATGGGGACTGTGGAGGCACGAAGAGGTCTTGGTTATTATAGAGGATCTAGAGCGGCAAAAGCGCACCTTGAATCTGATGTTAACAATTATCACCTGGTGAGTTGTGTATCACGGCGTTCAACTACTCTAAATGTTCAAGTTATATATATGTGGATTTGAGCGCTGCTAACTTCTCATATTATGTAGCACTACTACTACCGAGGCTTCTGGAGCTCAGGAAAGATTACAAGATCTCTGCCTAGAAATTCTGCAATCAAACCATGCCCATTCAGTTTTACTCCGAGATTTAATCAGTCGTCAAGACGAGCAAGCTCGGATTCTAGAAGAGTTTCGCGATCGTGATCGGTCGAACACGAGTACTCTCGTGGGTACCGGTAGCTCTACGGCGTCGACCAGCCCATCCTCCGCTGGCAGTTGCCCCTCCAATTATCGTAACAACTCTGACAATGCTTCTATTATGTCCAAGCGGAGTACTCTCTCTCTTCGGTTGAGGCGACCAGACTTTATGGAGGATCTCAAGGCATCACGAGCATATAAGCGGCTGAGATATTTTGGTCTAGGGACTGATTCAAGCTCGCATTCGGTTTTGTCATTTGACAGTGCATGCAGTACTGGCAATTGGTCAATGCTATCCGATATCACATTAGGAGATCTTTCAGTCTCACAGATCGCAGTACTAAACCTCCCAATTGACCTAACTGATGTCAGTAACCCCGAGCCTTTCCAAGCCCAGTTGTCAATGGAGACACTTCACCATCCTAAGTCCCGAGTTCGAAGCAAAAGGTCTTCTCGTGGCCGAATACATAATGCTATCGAGAATGGAAACGTATTTGTCGTTAGGACTTTGCTTGCTATGGGAATGGATACTGAAGAGCTTGATTCAAATGGTCGAACACCTCTTGTTCATGCAATCATGAAGCTTCAGGAAGCTATCTGCAAGCTATTATTAGACAAAGGTGCAAGTGTTGAAGCATTGAAAACTTTCACATGTGGTATGGATTTCCAGGAGAGGTCTGAATTACTTGACCCTTTGATCGCAAGAGCTCTGGACGATGGCGCATCTTCAGTATATATAGTGGTGCTGAGGTTGCTGGTGCAATTGGCCCTAGGGGCCAATTATGGAGGAGATGACATTCGATCTTCTAGTCAGTCCATGATCAATCTTGCAATTGATATGAACTACGAGCTTGCCGTTCGTGCAATAATACAACTTGAACCACAGGTGCTTGTGGAGGGTGATACGGAAGGCCGAACACCCTTTGCTTATGCCTACCACCTACAGCGGAATAAGATCTGCGAAATGCTACTTCATAATTCCGAAGTAGGCATGGAGACAGCAACTGAGGTTGTCAAATTGGTGGGCGGCTTCGCTGAACGTGTCCATGCGGTCATTGAAGAAAAATGTCCACTGCTTCTCAGGTTGCAATTACTATTTGCAACGAGCATGGATGTGGACAAAATCGGCACCGAAGCCCAAACACCACTCACTCACGCTGCTGAAGTGGTACTAAATTCAGAAGATATTAACTACGAGCATTGGAATGACATATTCGAAGCACTCTTGGGCAAGGCATCTAGAGAGAATATCGAGGCCATGAAAAAGCTCACGCCAAAGCTTACGGCTCCTAAATGGATCGCAAACATGCATTGGTTAATTAATAGGGACTATAGGTCAATACTGGTGTTACTGTCATTTGCACAGTCACGCGACACTAACGGCTGGACTCCGCTTGCTTCGGCAGCATTTAAATTCAACGAAGATCTATGTCAATTTTTAGTGAAGAAGGGTTGCACGTTATGCCTCAACACTGAGCAAAAGGTACAACTGAAACCCGAGCTTTCGTGCCGTATCCATCTTGCCGCAGCGGGTGGTTACGAGACTGCTTTGCAACTACTGCTAGATATGGGAGCTGATATCAATGAGAGAAATTCATTTGGTGAAACAGCACTGCTGGAGGCTGTTTACAATAACCAACTGTCATCTGTAAAAATACTTATTGGAAGAGGAGCGGACGCTACGATATCAACTCACGAAGGTTTTAGTGCACTGAATATGGCAGTACGGGGATTGACTGACAGTGAAATGATGAGGTTTCTTCTGATGATGTAGTGGAAACTCGAGATCTGGTTGATATAGGGGATTCTTCTGGCAACACTCCGCTTCATGATTGCAGTTACGTGAACTATCGGTGGCCCGTTGTACAGATAGAAAATGCAAAAATGCTAGTCCAGACTGGTGCATCACTCACAAGCATGAACGTCTACTGGAGAACCCCCCGCGAGCATGCCTGGCATCAGGGGCAAAACGAACTCGCAGAATACCTATGGTCTCAACAGGCACAATTAAATCCACTTTCATACTGGAGAAGAATCATACGCGATGAGAATTGAACACCTCCATCTTACTGGCACTAGATTCGATAATATCGTCATCCGAATATATTTTTATGGACTGCCGAAGTCGAAAGATTGGCGGAAGTGTAGGCAGTGGCCCTGGGAGCTGAGGTGCAGAGCAGCGGGGCTAGAGTATTAGGGGCGGTCGCTTAATTTGGCACACATTTAATGGAATCTTTGGAATGATTTCAATATATCCTTCATTTAAGCTTTGTTGAGGGGAACTTCATTATGACGAATATGCCAGATTTAATTGAACTCTTCCTTTTTTCCTTCATTTGGTTAGTTTCATGTTATCTTGTCATCTTGTTTATTTCGTATATCTTTTACTTTTCTATGTTCAGCTTTTTATGTGTTTAGATGTTATAATGAATGTTAGGGAAGAACTATCTAGGCCCTAGAAAGTTGTAAAAGATACCCAGAGGCGCAGGGGTTTGGGGGAAAACGGAGGAAGAGGGGGGATGGGGATTTAATGTGAGTTTGCTACAGGAGTGGCCGCGAGAGGGTAGAGAAGGGGGTAAGTGCACGAAACCCGACCCAGACTTCTATAGCTAATAACTTTCTTTTGATTTGACAACATTTGCTGTTTGGCTTCGTCATATCTGTTTCTTTTAGGAATATCCAGAATTTCAGAATGTTTGTTGTATATCATAGTTCTAGCTCATTTGCTGAACCAGTTACTTTGTGCTTTATCCTGTTTGGCCAGTCAATAGAGGGATTTTGCAAGGTTTTCCTGTTAAGTGTTCCGGCTACCATTAGTAAGCACAATAGACTAAGAGTAATACTAAGAGGAATAGAACGAGATAGAGGGATTTTGCAAGGTTTTCCTGTTAAGTGTTCCGGCTACCATTAGTAAGCACAATAGACTAAGAGTAATACTAAGAGGAATAGAACGAGATAGAGGGATTTTGCAACTAGCAATTCTGGTAGCGAACGGCAGCAACAGCATAACGACAGCGACAGCAGAGACAGCAGCGACAGCAGCGACAGCAGCGACAGCAGCCACGACAGAGCAAAACTATGACTACAGCAGCAGTAGCGGCAGCAGCAGCAGCAGCAGCAGGAGCAGCAGCAGCACTCGCTCTAGCAACAATAGAAGAGAGTCAACGCATAGCTATGACGGAAGTGCAATTTCCACGATATCGAGAGCCCCTGCCTCCACCCATGCTGCAAATGACATTTGATCAGTTCACAGAGACCGAATGCATCGAATTCTTCAGATTTACAAGAAGTGAGATACGGCAAATCCTACCATACCTAGAGCTCGATCAAATTACCTATCGATATCGATATCAGGCATCAGCAGAGGAGGCATTTTGTGTTCTGCTGTCTCGTTTGTCTAGTAATAAGCGGTTAAAGGATGAAATGAGATTATTTGGCAAGAGTAGGACA